>CM041529.1:24665243-25265243 GCA_023091065.1 Dianthus caryophyllus | reverse complement strand
TTAATTATCATGTTAGTTATTTAACCATAGCTTGATTGAATTCATAATGTTCTTTTTTCCCTTTGTATATTGCAGATTTATATTTTAAGTTCAAGATCTGAGGTATTCAGTAAATAAACTTGATTACAAAATCAATCGAATATGTATCGTGAAAGGTAAAAGAAATATACATGATCTACTGATTATCTTATTTTCATATCAAATCATTATTTATTGTTGTATAATAATATTTACTATTCATCATACTTGATCTTTTAGTTAGTTTTATCGTATTAAGTTTTGATTTAATTGTCATGTCAATTTTGTATGATAATATCTGAAAATTAGGTATAAAAAGAATGAACATGGTGTATTAGTTTGATGACAAATTTTCAGATTTTTATTTTTTACTACCCCTTTTAAAGTTTTTCTTTTAATTCTTTTATAATTTGAAATCAAACTATATATTTCATATCTATATATATCTACATAAAAGAGAGTTTTGCTAAGTGTTTTTAGAGTGCCCACACCATAATTTATTAAATTTGTATATACATTATTATTGATTATTAAAATATTTTTTAATTACTTATTAATAAAAGTGAATAGCATTTACCATGATTATTAGATAATCTAATAAAAAATAAATATTTTATAATTTAATAAAGTCAAAACAATTAGTTTTGTATAAAATTAAAAGAAGAACTCTTCTAGAAATAAAATCAATTAAGAGCAATTAACTTTCACCAAAATTTGTGGAACAAAAAAAGTAAGCCAAAAAATACTGAAACCAGCGTTTTTCCTATTGTTATAATACTAACCTTTATCCTTTCACCTAATGTTTTTCAAAATATTTTAGTTCTCTATCAAAACTTACTTAAAAATATTAAGACTCACATTAGGAAAAATAGTATTTTATTTTAATTTCCATAGGATACACTTACATTTTCATATAAATTGGAGAGATATTGAGTAACACTTATCATACTTATTTGATAATTTAATAAAAATAATATCTTGATAATCTAATAAAATTTAAAGAAATTAGTTTTCTATAAAATTAAAAGAAAATCTCTCCTAAAAAAGAAATTTAATTTAAAGTAATTATCTTTCTATACAGCTTAAACAAAAACTTACCTAAAAAAATTAAGACTAGGAAATAAAAAAAAAATCAGCTAAAAAAAAATATTAAGACTGACCATTTTCCTAATTTTATAAAACTAAAAAAATAATCTAAAAAATTTCCTTATTTAGTTACATATAGGATTATGTAAGTCCACCCTATCTTTTTAAGTCCTACATCTAAATCTCAACTGTAGGATCTTAAAGAACAAATAATTCAAATCAAATCTCACTAATTAATTTACAATTCATGCTTATTTATATATACATAAAAAAAAAATTGCTTGATCTTCTTAAGTATTCGTTTAAGTTTAGTATGTTTTTGTTATGAGTACGATTTGTGTTATTTCTATTTTTTACGGTATATTTGATTTGATAAAAATATTTAATTTTGAAGAGTTTTATATTTTTTAATTACCATGTTTGTTATTTAAACATAGCTTGATTGAATTGGTGATAATCCTTTTTTCCGTTGTATATATTGTAGATTTATATTTTAAGTTCAAGATGTTTTTGTTCTCATTGAATAAACTTGATTACAAAACCAATAGCAAAACTATATGTAACATGAAAGGTAAAATAGATATACAAGATTTATTGATTGTCATATATCAAATAAAGTCATTAATTATCGTTATATGATTTATTTATTTTAATATTTATAATGTTTGACCGTTAAATTAGTTTCATCGTATTAAGTTTTGATTTAATAGTTAATGTCAGTTTTGTAGGAGAGCATCTGAAAATTAAATAAGTTTTAATTATTTTAAGTTTTGATTCAATAGTTAATATCAGCTTTGAAAAATAATAATTTGATAATCTATTAAATTTCAAATTAATCTAATAAATTCTATTAAGAGCAATTAGCTTTCTACAAAATTTAAAGGAAGAAAACAAAGATAAAAAATATAAAGACTAACATTTTCCTTAATTTTATACGACTACCCAGTAACATTTTTCCATATATTATTCAAAGTAATCAATTCTCTATATAATTTGAATAAAAACTTACCCAAAAATATTAAGGCTAATATTATGGAAATTAAATTTTTTATATTATTTTCAATAAGATACATTTACCTCTTCATATAAATTGAACAGCACATGGGTAACACTTACCAGATTTATTTGATAATCTAATAAAAATAATATTTTTATAATCTAATAAAATTTGAAGCAATTAATTTTTTCCTATAAGATACAAATATTTAAATAAAACTCTCCTAAATAAAGTTTAATTCAAAGCTAAGTCTTCTTTGAGACAGTCTCAAACTAATTTATCGTGCATCTAAGAGAATAAATCATAGTTAAAGGGGTATAGAAATATAAAATTAATCAATTAAAGTCACAAACAAGGTTAGTAAGAAAATTTAGGTATATAAGGTGGTTTTGGACAAAATATCCAAATTTCACATTCAAAAGTATTAAGTCGATAATATACTACGGAGTATTATATTATGCATATAATTTATATATAAATTTTCATATATATAAAGCGGTACGGTCTTAGGATAAGATTATTTTATTTTGAAAATTATTTTTACATTTTATAATAGATTTTAATTACATTATTGTAGATCTCACATGTGAAGTGGTTACACGTGAGACATATGCTAATATTCACATCGCGAGATAAAGGACTAATCATATAAATATTAGTCATGTATGACAATTTTCGTCGAGCAATGCACTTGAGCACACATGCAAATATTAAAATCAATTATATATATATATAGCTTCAAATTAGATGACAATTGAATTGTCGACAAATTTCATTGGATTTAGTCAAAATCCGTTGGTTTAAATTTTAAATTGAATAGAAAAGTAAAAAATAGTCATAAATCGCTAAGAAATGATGTATTTTTATTGACAAGTTTCATTTACATTATTTTTTATTAACAAAAAATAAATCATTCATTATTAAATATAACTTACTCATTAAAAAAATAAATCATTCATTATTAAATACAAATTATTAAAACCCGTGCATCGCACGGGCTTTAAAACTAGTATTGCAATAAATATTACATAAATTTTGAGTAATTACACAATTAATAACTATTAATTATTTTTAAAAATAACAATTAATAGCTATTAGGTTGTTTTACTGGATAAATTCATCCTAACAATATATGAAATCTAGAATTATTTTATTTTAAGCAATATATAAAAAGTGATGAAGAATTTATTTAAAGTATTATTATGAGAATATTTTATGGAAATACAATATTACGTCCTTATTAGTTGCTCATATTCCTATTTGCCTTTTCAATTGTTTCCTTAATTACTCATATAATAGCCTCTTTTGTTTGACTTAAATGAATACATTCATATTTTAAATTTTTAATGATTTCCTTAATTAACTTATGCACATATATTGCATTCACACATTTTAGCGCAATTTTGAGGATAGTGTATGACATTCTTTTATTAGAGTTATATAGATAGATTCCATCTTTTTCTTCCATTTTTTCAAAAAAGAAATATCATCTTTTTCTACTATTTCACAATTTAACACTAACACCGTCTAAATTAAATATGGACACCTACTTTTTTGTGGGACCCACTACACACTCATTACCATTTTTTAACATTATTCCTTATTCTAAGCATTATTTCCAAATGGGAGGAAAAAGAATAAAAAGAGGGAGTACTACATTTCAAATGTTATCCTACGTCGATGCAAATACTTTTTCACTTTTCACAATCTTCAACTTATTTGTTTGATAATAAATCAATCGAAAAAAATCAAAGGGATTTTTCCAACAATATCATACAATTTTTTGTTTTTGGCATCCCCATTTTCAATATTCTGGATACGCCTCTGGCAAAAGTGTAAAAGAATCTGGTGAATATGCCAAGAAAAATTTATACTTCGTAGATTTTAACTTACCTTATTCCTTAGTCCCTCGTTATAGATAAGTATTTTCTATTTCCAAATAGAACAAAAACCAAATTAATGGAATTCAAATCGGTTTTATATAGTACTAAAAACAATGTTACCGATGTTATATTGAATCGTGTACCCATCGATGACCCGTCCATAATTAACATATCTATATAAATAGAGATTACTGCCCGATCATATAAGTCACATTGCTTCCTACACCACATACATTAAACATTACTCTAAAAAAAATGTTGAAAAATATTATATTGTTGATAGTAACTCTAGAATTGATCATACACAACAAAACTTTTGTATGGTCTTTTCAGTTATCGGACAATTACATAGTAACGCTACAAAATAATATAAGCAAGAACCAACAACAAATAACGTGTTCGTACGATAAGAAGATAATTAAAAGTGATGACTCATTTAAATCGACCGATACATTCACTTTTCATGTGTCACAACGTTTATTTACTGGTCTTAGAATGGAATGTACTATTAAAAGGCCTTCCGATAAACTTATGGTCGATTTCCTAGCTTTTAAAGACACTCAACATTGGCTTAGCCACCGTTGTGGCGGTCGATATTGCTTGTGGAAGTTGTCCGACGACGGGTTGCATTTGTTCCATGGTAAACATAAAGTCTACAACCAGCTCTGGAGTTGGACTCATTACGATTAATATAGAAGATCGATGTCTTAGAATTGTAAAATGTACGTGTCTTTAAGGCCGATGTTAAGTGTGGTATGAATAAAACTATTTATGTTATTTTAGGAAAAGTTTTTTAAAAAATTTACTTTTATTATCGGGTTTTTAATTTTTACCATGTACGTATAGCTGTTTAGGACATGTATGTATCATGCATACAAGTCTTTGATTCTCTTATTTTGATACAAATAAATACGGTGTAGGTTATCAAGATGTTCTAAATATTGGCTATTGACGCTCTTAATATAATTCGTAAGCGGTAAGCCCCCCCTATAATATATAACTAAAAATAAGTTGTGCTCACGTTTGAGTTTGAGTTTTGTTATTTTAAAGGGTCACTTATATCCATGGCGGCATGGCGCACAATCAAAGTGTACACTGAATGTCAATCCGAAAAATATATATTGTCTAATGTACTTCTTATGGTACCCCCGAGGTTTATTATTTCATCAATTAAGAAACTACAATATCTTTTATGTCAATCATAAATATCGTTAAAATGTCAGTCCAAAAAATGTATAATAAACTTCCTTAAAAGTGTTTTTTTTTTAATGCGCTATACTCCGTAGTTTTCTTTAGATGAAATATGGGTTATTATCTATGGTAACCCTGTGTTTTTTCATATTATATATGGTAACCTTGCATTCGGAAAGATTCACGTGGTAACCCTCTACTTTATTAATATCTATCAGCGTGACCCTAAACTTGTATTCCGTCAATTTTTCCGTTAAGTACTTAACGAAAAGTGTTGTGGCAGATTTAATTTTGTATTTTTCTATATGGTTCCCCGTGATTTAAAAAAAATTCTAGATGATAACCTTATATTTGTACATAACACTCATGATTGACAAAATACTCATTAAATTAATTATTTTTCTCTTATTCATCATTGTATAATATGTAATATTTATTTTTTACATCCCTGTGATTGAAGCATGTTAACGAATTGTTTTCACGTCCACCCTCTCGATGTTATAGATTAAATTATTAATTATTTTTAACGCCCGAACAATACATCCGCCTCTTCCTGACTGAGGTGTACTTGTTCATTCAAAGTCTGGTAACCAGCGAATTAACGAACTTTTAGGTTGGAAACTAAGTTAATCACATTCTAGACAAAAGAAGATGTGAGAGTGAGTCGTCCGAAGAAAATTAATTCTATCAAACACATTACATCGATGTCTTTCATACAAACGAGATTAAAACACCTCCTTAACAACTTCTAATCAAAATTTCAATTCAAAATAAAAGTAGGAGAAAAAAAAAAAGATGTGACTCAATGGGTAAATTTAAAAATTTATGGTGTAATGAAGTGAAAACGAGAAAAATTGATCAACTTAATGAGTTTGTTCCATGCATGTTCTTTTTCTAAAAAAAAATAAAAGAAAAATAAGGTTACCATGTAAAATTTTGTAAAACACGAGGTTACCACATAGAAAAAACCATAATCAATTCCGCCACATCACTTTCCGTTAACTATTTAACGGAAAAACTAACAGAATATAATTTTAGGGTCATGTTGATGGGTATTAATAAAGTACAGGGTTACCATGTATACTTTCCTAAAAGTAGGGTTACCACGTAGAATTTGAAAAAACACAGGGTTACCGTGTAGAAAAACACATAAAATATTTAATAACCTAATTTTTTTATTAGAAGAAATTTTCGCCAAGTAATATTGACAAAGTAATACTCCCTCCGTTTCAGTGAATTGTTTACAGTTTGACTTTTTTGTGAGGGGAAAAAAGTCAAACAGTAAACAAATGACTGAGACAGAGAGAGTAGGAATACAAGTAGACATATAATTAAACTTTAGATGGAAAGTCAAAAGTTTACATTTATTATTAAACTTAATACTACTATTAATATCTAGACATAATTATATGTCTACTTGTATTCCTATTACAAAGCAATGTATATTAACCATACTACCATACGTAGACCAAAACACACGCATTACATACATAGAAATGATGAAAAAAAAAAAGTAACTTTCAAAAAAAGTATTGTTCATTGTGGTATTAAAAAATATAGTTAATTTTAGAAAAATAAATTGTTACGGAGTATTTCTTATTAAGTTATGTTTCTTTACAAATTAGAAATTGTTTCAATATTCTATAGTTGTTTTTGTGAGATATATACGGAGTACAAAGGTTGGGTTATTTTTATTAAACTTGAAAGGTTGGATTGTATATAAAATTGATTAGCCTCAAACTATTAGTTTAACCTTATGGTTGGTTTGTATATCGGTCAAATATCCCGATATAATTATAAATATGTTTGAATTGAAATGAGTACCGTTAGTTAAAAATTAATAAAATGGCTGGTACCCTATTATCATTATAGAAAAATAATTACTCCACTATTTTCAAAATGGCAAAAATAATAATTAGAAACAGTTGATTTCAAATCGGATTTATTTCGTATTAAAAATGAATTTACTGATTCTATACTTTTAGATACGACTACATAAATTGAAATAACGGGCTAATGGAACAAAGCACATTATTCTAAACAAACCAAATAAAATGTTGAAACATATAATAGCCATAATATTAACTCTTAATATTATAATAATGTGCAATCAAAGCCAAACATTTGTTCAAGGTGGGCTTTTGACTTCACAAAACGTTGTGACAATAACAAATAAACTAAGAAGATACGAGGACACGATACTTATAAGTTGTACATTTGGTGATAAAAATATTATAACGGATCATCATTACATTAACAGCGGTCAATTTATTTTCACCGTAGAGGGTGATAAAATCTTTTATAGAAGATTGAAATGTGTAGTTAAATGGCTCGAGGCAAAAAAACAAGCGACTGATTTCACTGCTTTACAGAATTACAAACATTGGGTTAGTGAAAATTGTACAAGTGATTTTTGTAAATGGGAAGTGCGCGACGACGGAATTGTTTTGTACGATTATCAATATAACGTGCTTAAAAAGATGGACTGGACAGAAATGAACTGAAATTCGAGGAAGTCCTTAGCATTATTACGTATATGTATTACGTGCAGCGCATGTCTTTGATTTTGTTGTTATTTTGTTACTAATAATCAATAAGTCTTGTAAAGGATCAATTTCTTTTAGTTTTAGATTAAAAAAATTGCGAGTAAATGAGGGCCCAGGCTACCTACATAAATAATTCTGTGAAACAGAAAATGAGTTTTCACAAATTGAAGAGAGTATACGTTGAATAAATGGTTTGTCGCGTCTAAAATCTTTTTATTTATACTCCGTATATTTTAAGCTATATACGATCAAAGTTACACAACTTTGACTTTAAAAAAGGTAAATGAGACTAACATATCTGGATCGAATTGAGTATTAATTTTTACAGAAAGTATTTAATGTTCAATAATTTTGTTACGAAATAAAGCCTCTAAATTTCGGTTTGTGAATATATGGTAGATTTATTTATCTTTCTTAATTAAAAGAAAGGAAAATGACTTTGCGCCACCCGGTGGTACTCACTTTGAGTACCACCGAGAGTATTTATGTAATTTTGTAGCATATTTTGGTTTCCCTCTTTAAATTTTGAAATTTCAAATGAATATTTTCTAAAGGGTAAAAAGGGAATTGGCATTATTTATTGTTACTATTTTTTTAATTAAAATATCAAATTATTTTATCTTTTTTTTATTTATTATTATTTTAATAAAGTTGTTATTAACGTTAGATTTGTGCACTAACTACAACATGTGGGTTCTCTCAATATACTTCTAAATTGATTTTGCATGTCGACTTATATTCTTTAGAGTTTCGCTAAGTTTCGAGAAAATAACGAGTTTCGCTTTATAGTTTCGAGACCGGTGATTTATTTTGGTAGTAAATAACGAGTTTTCGCTTTATAGTTTTCGAGAAAATAACGAGTTTTCGCTTTATAGTTTTCGAGAAAATAACGAGTTTTCGCTTTATAGTTTTCGAGAAAATAACGAGTTTCTACATACCTAAGTTTCGCTTTATAGTTTCGAGACCGGTGATTTTGTTACGATGGCTAAATGGGAAAATACATCGTCGTCGTCTTCGTATCTTGACTATCCTCCATCTACAACAGTTTAACGGTTGTCAGAGTTGAAGAATAAGGTTTTATGGTTACGTACAATTATGTACTCCGTAATAAAATTGTTGGATGCGGTAATATATATTTAGTAAAAGAAATTATATTAGTTGAGTCATTTATATTTGTATGACATAAATAAATTTTGTCACTCATTTTAAAGTATTTGAACAATAAAACGACTGCTCCCTCTTAATTTATGATATTGATCTCATATAATTTAGAATCTTTATTATACTAAACCACAGTTATCGTTGACATCATCAAATCCACATGTCGCGATTCTGTGAGTTTTTTTCCCGCCAAAACCTCATGCTGACATCATCCATTCTATTATATATTATTATTATGTCCAAATTCATTATCTATAATTATCATTACACAATAATCATGTTCACACTTCACATTAATATTATGCATAAAATAATAATTTTTTTTTTTTGAAAAATAAATAATAAATCTTAGCTTTAAATAATATATTTATCCTAAATTCATTAGTTTTTATTTTAATATTTTACTTTTCGTTTAATTCTAAATTATAATTAAAAACTACTTCGTAAGTACTTAATGTACTATTTTGCTATAACTCCACTTTTAATTTCAAATATGTATCTTTAATATTTATTTTAGCTTTGTCAGAAAAATATTTATCCTAGACTAAATATTTGCTTATTTTAATATTTTTTACTTTTTATTTTATTTTTTCTAATAAAAAATAAATGCTTTACAGAAACTTGGTACATAAAGTAAAATATATTCAGTTTATATATCTTTGTTATTTTGTTCGTTACTAAATGTACACTTGAATATCATACAAATTAACAATTTTATTATTTTTCAATTGATTTATTACTTATAATTTTATTAATTTAAAAACAATAATATCTATAGTTACCGTGCATTGATGCACGGGATCTAAACTAGTGTTTTATTAAATGAGGTGTGTGAAACTAAACCAAATACAAAAATAATGTCGATCGAAAATCAAAAGAGAAAATTGTCAATCTTTCGTCCCAACCGTAAAACTAAAAAAATTTCTTACTTGTATCTCGAATCACAACCAAAGCGTTCGTATATTTCTATAATGATCACAAATAATTTAAATGTGATCACATTATTATATAAAAAAACTTATCTTTCACTTTGTTAATAAAAGGGTAATTTGATATTCACTACTACAAAATTGAGCAAAAACAACGACAAAAAAAACACCACAAATTGTGAACTTGTGTTGTTTATAATATTATAAACAACGACTAAAAAATATGTGTTTTAAAAAGTTAAGGCGCCAAATCAAGCTCTTCACTAAAAACAACGCAAAAAAAAAATATATATATAAACAACAGATTTATTAAAAAAAAAAATGGTATTTAAAAATAACCGTTTTTTAATAATTTCAAAAATAACGGTTTTATACAAAACCTGTTTTTAAAAATAATATCAAATACAACGGTTTTCTTCAAAACCGTTTTAAATAGTTATTATTAAAAAAACACTAATTCTCATGTGAGACGGGACTTACAATAAATTTATGTAAGTCCTCTCACATGAGGGGTAGTTATTTGTAATTTTTTATTTTTTTTTTAATTTTTTCGAAGGGGTTGAGTGAGAGTACTTACACTAAATTAGTGTAAGTCCGGTCTTACACAAGAATTACCCTTAAAAAAACGGTTATTTATTTAAACATCGTTTTTTTTAGTTTTTTTAAATTTATAGTCAAATGAATTTTATTTACCTAAAACAATTTTAAATAACGGTTTTTAGGGTCAAAACCGTTATTAAAAGTATTTTTTAAAACGGTTTTTATTAAAAACCGTTATTAAAAGTATTTTTTAAAACGGTTTTTATTAAAAACCGTTATTACAAGTACTTTTTAAAATAGTTTTGTAATACAGCCGTTACTAAAAGTATTTACGTAAAAAAAAAAAAAAAAAAAAAAAAAAAAAAAAAAAACCCCTTAAATGACTTTCAATTAGCAGTTGAAAGGTTTTTTTTTTTTTTTTTTTTTTTTTTTTTCATTCATTCAAATTAAACTTCATCTTCTTCATCGTTTCTCCTAAATATTCTTCAATATTTTCTTAAAAAAAATTCGATTAAACTTCATCTTCCTCATCGTTTCTCCTAAATATTTCTTCAATATTTTTCATTTTTGTTCGACGTTGGCGTAAACTCTAATTTACTATCCTGAAAAGGTTCGTTTTTTCTTGATAATCTTTTGTAAATTCGTTTTTTTTCTCGTACAATATATGTTATTACTACATTGTTGTTATTACGTGATATTTTTCGCTGTTGTTGTTGTTGTTGTTGTTGTTGTTGTTGTGAGGGTGTCGGGTTTATGGTTTAGCGTGAGGATGAGGGTGCTGGCCGTGGGTGGGGCCGAGGGTCGGGGCGTGAGGCTGGGGTTATATTGGCCTGGTGTTCGTTGTTGTGCGTTGTTGTTGTAAAGAATTATCAAGAATTTTACAGCTCATGTCAAGTTTAATGCGGAGTAATAATATGGAGGAGTAATAACATGGCTCGACTTTTAAAATAAGTATTATGAAATACAGAGTACTAATAATACGGATTTATAATAATACGTAGTAATACAGAGTAATAATACAAAGTAATTAATATGTATAATTTTATTGAATTGAAAATAATAATATTATTATTTTGGAATTTTCGTTGTAGGGATCGGACTTATTTAAATTACGATTTATGAGGTTTAGAGCTCTTATTTAAGGTTTGTTTTCTTGCTTTTACATATATCATTACAAGGTATAGTAACTTTATTGGCTTGTTGGCCATGTACACAACTTGTTGATAGACGATATTTAGTATTGGAGGTTTGTTTGCGGTGTAAAAACCTTAAAAAGGCCCAAACACCCTTTTAAAGGCCTTTTTTTGAAAAAATATTGGCGCAACTTACTTTGATTGGGTTACATAGATCTCGAAAAGTTAAAAAGTTTGAAAAAAAAAAAAAAATTCCCCAATCAGACACTCTGGCGCAAAGTTATGGCCGTTCGAAGTTTTGACAAACAATAACCTCCTACCGACGTTGACGGTCAATTCCTTTGTCGCCGGGGGGAAGAATATTGATCCGTTTTGACCTAGGCAAAGGCCCCGCTGCACTCTACCTTATTTGGGTGTTCAAACAACGGTGGGTCCGCCGAGGGCGTTGATTCCGACTCTTGAACTACGATTGTTAGATTAAACTCGCAAGTATCAATTTTATTATTGCGCGCTGAAATAATTATATTTTTTTGTAGTATATCGCGAAAATTCCACGTGGAACATCATATACGGCGCAAGAAATCGACGAGGAACGAGATTTGCGGGGGAAATTTGTATTTAGCTATAAAGAGGCAAGTATCTGAGCTTTTGTAAACGATTTGCTGGTGTTTTTATAATACTACGACGTCAATGGAATAATATTTGTTGTTGAATGAGTATGGAGGTGTATATTTATTGTTGAATAAGTATGGATTGAGTTTTGTGCAGGAATAATCAAGGTATAGATCGTATTCGATCATTCAATTTTCATTTTCGTTTTCGTTTGCATAGGTTTCGTCGTTGAAGATGATGTTATTGTATCTAGAAGTTTTTGATAATTTATATAAATTGTATTTGGATAATTTATATAAATTGTATTTTAATAATTTATATAAATTGTAATTGGATAATTTATATAAATTGTTTTTGGAGAATTGTCGTGTAATTATAGCAATTTAGTAATTTTTTTTTTTTTAAAAATAAAACTTTTTAAAACGGTTTTTTAGAAAAACCGTTATTAAAAGTATTAAAAAACCGTTATTAATAATGGGCTTTTTAAAACGGTTTTTCTAATAAAACCGTTATATTTTGTCAAAAACAATGGTTTTCAAAATCGTTGTTTTTGATCGAATATAACGGGTTTTCCCATTTTTTTGCGTTGTTTTTACTTTAAACAACAGCCATGGAAACAACGGTCATTTTTCTTATAAAAAAAGGGTTTTTTGGTGTTGTTTTTGCCTTATTTTGTGGTAGTGATTTCTCACCTTTTGTAATCAAAATTTAAAAATTTTCCACCTTTTTGTAATTTTTCGTAAAATTCCTACCTTTTATAAGCTTTTTCTTAGAAATTCCCTCCAAAATGCAATTTTTTGTGAAAATTATAGAATTTTTTCGAAATATTTTCATTACTAACAAAATCTATCGTATACTGAAACTCAAGATATGAAAAATTAAAACGAGAATCTAATTTTTTTCATGCGTGAAAATAAACGTTTACTATGGTGAAAAATTGAAAATGAGGTTTTGGTTGGAAATTTTTGAGAAAATGTTTATAAAAGGTGAAAATTTTTAAAAAAGTTAGAAAAGGTGAAAATTTTTAAATTACGTTTAGAAAAGGTGGAAGATAACAATTAATCCAATAAAATACAATTTTTCTCAAAACTCGTTCTTCCACGGGTTAGGCCAAACCTGAGTGGAAGAGAGAGCAAGTCCACTTTATATTTCCAAGGGCAATCCACATTTTCCAAAACTAATTGGCAACGGGAGGAGGACCCTTGAACATTATAAAATTCACACTACTCTCTTTCACAATTAATATGAGACTCTCACATATGAACAGTCCAACACAGTTACTTATGTTTTTCTAAATAAATTTATGTGTTGTGGACAAGGAGAAAATTCGACTCGTATGAAATCAGACAATCAGTGCACTTGCTTTTGTTGACTTGAAAGTCAATGGAAACAATGACAAAAGTCATTGAATAATCCAACCAAAACTTTTCCAAACTTTTTTCTTCAATATAAATTGGGCCCACGAGAGTATGACTCTCATGACCCCCACGGCCCCACACGATATTCAATGACCACCGAAGAAATTTCTGTGTTGACTTGGTCAAGAGTCATAAAGCTATCATCCCAAAGATAACTTAGACCAATAAAATATTAAAAAACATCATATATTGGTGAGGACATATTCACATTTCATACTATAAAACCTTATTGAGAAAAAAATAAAAACATAATCAACATTAACATTATGATATCACATTATTTCAACAAATTATTTATACCTTCATTTTTACAACGAATTATTACTCGTAAATGAAACTGTTTCACATCCAAAACGACGAATACAATTTGTTTGCACCTCATTTAATACTCTTAATAAATGAAATACGTGAGATAGTCTTATACTCCGTAATTTTTTACAATTGGTTATGTAGATTCGAAATATCGTGATTCCTACAATAATTTAAAATGTAACCTAATTTCCTTCAAAAGTAACTTACAGTGAAAATTAATTCTAATATATTAGATAAAATATAGTCGTGTGATATTTTGTTATATTCAACGAAGAAAGTATTGGGTGACCCGTGACTACTTCATTGGATAATAACTGAAGTTTAAGTGTTAGGATTCGAACTCTCGTTAACAAAAATTAACATCTAACCATTGCACCACTGCCATACATTCCATAGAACTTATAACAAAATTAATTATATTCCTTGATCTAATATTATTGAGGTCATAAGTATGACCTCACTAGTCCTAACTTGTCTCCACCACTACTTTCAAATCCCAAATGAGTCAAGCAAATGTAAACACCTGACTTCCAACCTAAATAACTAAGGAATATTTTAAAGGAATAAAATGATCTTTTATAAATATATTAATACTTTTGATTAATTCTTAATAAATTAATATTTACTTTTCATCTTTTAATATTATATTATCTCGATTTTTAACAGATTATTTTGGGTAAACGTAATGTTAGAGTATACAATCGATCGTGGGCCTTTTACCATCAGCTTAAGTTTTTGGTTGAGTTGGTTCATTCCTAACATGGTATCATAGCCTTATGACCAGAGGTCACGGGTTCGAATTTCACCACCCCTCACTTTCAAAGTGGTATTTATCGTACCAGGTAGACGGGCCTGTAGTTGTGTCTACGCTTTAAACCCAAAGGGCAACGTTTAAATATAGGGATAATATAATCTTAGAAGATAACGTGTAAATGTATGGAAGATAACTATTAGTTAGTTTATTCATGTGAACTCCTGACTTTCAAACAAACAAATAGATAAAGAACTTAATTGGCAGCCCCTCTACACTCTCTATAAAAAAAAACATTCAAATCATTTTTCAAGAGGGCTATTATCATCAGTTTTGATGATATTGAACCCCTAAATTCGTAAAAAAAAATTCATAATCTTATTATGTTACTAGTATTATTACAATAAATTGATCCTCTCATAAAGAGAGTTTTGTCCCCATAATTTGGAAGTTTGTCATCCATTTATTAGAGTTTTGTTTTTAATGTTATGGACTTATGGTCATGAGAAAGATTAATATGAACTTTCGGATGATATCGAGTTGTCGTTAACAATCTACAAAATCCGATGAAATTCGTCTTCTTCAAAACCATTTCAGATCTAAAAAGCCCCTCATAGAAGACTGTGTCAGAAAACACGAAATAATAGATACGAGTGTGCATACTAGAGATCTACGTTTGAAGCAAAAGAAAACCATTTGAATTTTTTATTTGAGTAAGTCTTGTAAGTTGTAACAGACGGTTTTTTTTAAAAACAGTACTTCCTCCATTCCAATAGATTCTTTACGTTTGCTTTATGCACGTACATCAATACTCGTTTTGTTTCGTTCATATCTTTGGATTCGTATTCTCGAAAATTTTAAAATTTTGATATTAATAATGTCCTCGTTAAGACAATTAAAACAAGATCACACATGACTATTTTTTATTTTGTATTTTAGAAGTTTTATCGAAGATTCTACACACGTATGAATAGTGTCAAAAAAGTGAAACGTAAAGAATCTAATGGAATGGAGGAAGTATTAGACATGTGTTACTAAATACTTCATAATTCCATTGATTCTATCGTTCTTTCTTGCAGCGTCGTCGATCTGCGTTTTCTTTTGTTAAATATCTTTGGGCTACGTATTTCAAAAAATTATAAAAATTTGATATTAATAATGTATTCGAAAAGACAATTAAAACAAGATCCCACATGATTATGTTTTATTTTATATGTTAAAAATTATATCGACCATTATCCTCACTCGTGAATAGTGTCAAAAAACCAAACGTATACAATCAAACGGAATGGAGGAAGTATCCAATAATAATCACACTTATGGGCGAAAAAAATAGTCTAAGAAAAGACGTCTTTTTAAGACTAGGCTATTGGATTAACACACTTGACTTTGAAACCCCTATTAAACTAAATTAAATTCCACCCAAACCTCCCAAAACCAAAACTCCTCCACCCCTCCAAAAAAAAAAAAAAAATTCCCTTAACAAAATGTCCCAAAAACTCAACAAAACCCAACTTGTAACAACAATCCAACTACTTTTCCTCACAATAATCCACCATTCACTTGCTCAACCATCAACCTATGGCTACACTTGCACTCCACCAAACACCACCGCAACAACCACCGCAACAACCGCCGCATACCCATGTCAAACCTACGTCTTATACCGCCCCAAAACCCCTGACTTACTCAACCTCGCCGCAGTGGGCGACCTCTTCAACCTCAGCCGTCTCGCCATCTCAAAACCCAGCAATCTTCTCGACCCGAATCTTGACCTTCGAGTTAGCCAGCCGCTTCTCGTGCCCGTCTCATGCTCGTGCAACCCTGTCAAAAATGTTACGCTTAAGGCGCTGTCGTATGCTGGGATGACTTATACTTTTAAGAAAGACGACACTTTTTACTACGTTTCGACTCACTATTTTGGTAACTTGACTACTTTTCAGTCTGTTGAGGTTGTTAACCCTGAACTTATCGTCGAAGATCTTCAAATTGGTAGTGATGCTGTGTTTCCTGTCTTCTGTAAGTGCCCAAATGAGTCTATGTCGAAAGCCGGGGTTAAGTTCGTTGTTTCGTATGTGTTTCAGCCCAATGATACTTTAGCCAATGTTGCTTCGTTGTTTGGGGTTTCGAGACAGTCGATTGTCGACTACAATAAAAATAGTAATTTCTCACAGTTTGACACGGTGTTCGTTCCCGTTTCTAAGCTCCCTAAACTCAGCCAACCTCCTGGCGTTCCGCCACTGAATGGCACAGCTATCACCAACAACGCAACCATGGTAGTTAAGAAGAATAACAACGGCGAAGTAGTCGGGTTAGGAATCGGTCTCGGGATCTGCGTCCTCCTACTGTTGCTGCTGAGCGGGTTGTTGGTCTACAGAGAAAGTTTGTACAGGAAAAAGATGAAAGGCGATGACGAAAGGGTAGTTAGGACGGCGAGATCAGGTGGGGAGGGAGGCGCAGGACGCGGGTATTTGAAGGAATTAGAGCAGAATATGATACTGGCAGACGTGTCGGAAACGTTGGATAAGTATAAGGTGTATGAAATTGGGGAGCTTAGGAAAGGTACAGAAGGGTTTAGTGATAAGTGTTTGATACAGGGTGCTGTGTATAAGGGTCGAATCGATGGACGAGTGTTTGCGGTTAAGAAGATGAAGTGGAATGCTTATGAGGAACTTAGGATCTTGCAGAAGGTTTGTGGTGTATTCAAACATGGATCTTTGTTTTCATTGTTTGTTCTTTTCATTGATTTCTGTGCAATTTTCATTTTTGTGTCTTCTCTGTTGGAGTATAAAATCGAATTTGGGACTCCAACCACACTAGTTAATTAGGCTTTTGGTTGAGCTGGTTTCGTATTAACATGGTATCAACTCTCGAGTGATTAGGGTAATGTTGAGGTTGCTCATAGATCCGGGTATTGTGGATAAGTTGTTAGCTTTTTTTTTTCGTGATCCTTAGCGTAATAGCTTAGGTGTGCTTAAGGTCAAGGCCTAGTGAGGCATTAGACAAACGAATCTACGCAATTGAAGGGTATTAGGAACTTAAGATCTTGGATGAGGTATATAATTGAATTATTTTTGAGGCGTTTTGATTGATGATTTATGTGGTTTGTTCATAGAGTTGAGTAGATAGTGTGGATTGAATGTTGGCATTTTGTCGGTGATCATCATAGTTTACATCAGCTCGTTTGAGGTACTTAAGTTTAAGGTTGTGTGAAGCGCTTGTCAAAACGTTTTGGAAGTTGGGACGCTTCTTTCCGTGCTTAAACTGTTGTAGTACTTGTCTACGAGGCTTTTAATTTGCAGACTGCGCCTCTTCACTTGGGTGTGCCTTTTATAATTTCGGAATAGTGACTCCGAATTTTAGTAGACGGTCTTGCCAGTTTAGCACTGATATTAATCCATTGCATGTAGACGCAAACGCACACGGTCAAGAATGTTGAATATTCCTTGTGTAGCTTTTTAAAGTAATGTTGTAGTCAGTCTTACAACTGCACAGAGATGAAAACTTGTTGAATTAAAACTCGGAAGAACATTCAAAATACTACTTTTATCAGTTGACAAGTATTATCACTAAACGTTTTCTTTTTTCAAAGATATACGGAGATTATGTCATCGGATGAGTTTTACGGGAACACAAACACTTGTGTCAATCCGTCTGACGGGTTTTTATTGCATAATTCGTGACCATTTATTTAGGTGAGCACCTTTTAGAGGTCTAAATATTGTCACATTTTATCCAATAATGGTCACCGTAATCTTTAAAGCGGTCACTGTCGTACAAATCGAAATTGTACAAGACATTATAAATTTTTGTGCACATATAAGGTGTTAATTATTGACTCATTGACTTGTGTTTGATTTGAAGCAATTAGAAGTGAGGTTATTGGTGAGTGGACCTCTATGTCATTAAGTCTTCCACAAATAATTAAAATCAAAGAATAATAATAATCATCATTTTGTACTTTTTAAAAAAAAAAATATAATGATAACTTATTCATCGTCGTGAATTCGTGATTATACTGTGCTGATGGTGGTGGGAATACGAAAGTGGAGTACTAATAGACGCTCGCTTAGCTTTATTAGTAAACTATACTCCCCTCGACTCGTTTCTATGTTTCCTTTGACACTGACTTAAGTTTAAGAATTCTATCACGTTGTGTTTAAGATATCGTTTGGTTAATGTGGGGACTAAAGTGTTTTTTCGTGTCTACCATCTGTTATCTTCGTTCTCTAGGCATTGTTTGGGTATGTTATTAGGAGGAGAGGAGGGAACTAAGTAAGACGGTTTTCCCTCCAGATCTTTCCTATGTATTCATGCTGTTGTCTGTTTGATATCGATTGAAAATTTATGCGCTTAAATTTGCAGGTAAATCACGGGAACTTGGTGAGGTTGGAAGGATTCTGCATAGACCCTGATGATGCTAGTTGCTACCTAGTCTACGAGTACATCGAAAATGGGTCTCTTTACACGTGGCTTCACGAGAACAACAGAGGAAAGCTAAACTGGAGAGCGCGACTAAGAATTGCTATCGACGTAGCAAACGGTCTTCAGTACATCCACGAGCATACGAGGCCGCAGGTGGTTCACAAGGACATTAAGAGCAGCAACATTCTCCTCGACACCAACATGAGAGCCAAGATAGCCAATTTCGGTTTAGCAAAATCAGGGTGTAACGCGATCACGATGCACATAGTTGGGACTCAAGGGTACATTGCACCCGAGTATCTGACTGACGGTGTTGTCTCCCCGAAGATGGATGTTTTTGCGTTCGGGGTAGTGCTGCTCGAGCTGATTTCAGGCAGAGAGGCCTTAGACGAGGAGGGGAACGTTCTTTGGTCGATTGCTCTTGTCGTGTGGGAAGGAACAGAGGAGGAAAAGGTGAGTAAAATGATGGATTGGATCGATAGTCAGTTCGTAAAGGAATCATGCTCAGTTGAGAGCTTGACGAACATGATGTCGGTTGCTGTTGCCTGCGTTAACAAAGATCCCTCGAAGCGGCCTAGTATGGTCGACGTTGTGTACACGCTGTGCAAAAGCGATGATCTGTTTTATGACATTTCGGGAAATGAGTTCTCATCTTCTCCCTTGAAAGCAAGATAAAGAGTATGCTCCCAAAATCTCACACGTAAAAGGCGTATTTTGTAGGAAAATAAAATGGCGTCCCTCGGTGAGAGTATCACCGAGACCAATTTATGAGGACGGTATAAAACATGTGAGATGGTCGTACTAGAATCTCGAACCACCCCATTGTATAATATTAGTATCGATTTTGACACGTGTTGTGTAGTATATTTTGAGTTATTTTGTAGCGTTATGTTGTACGTGAAATCAAAACGCGTTTATTTGCATGTATATATCCTTGAATTTCAATTATCTTATACAATCATACTCCCTCCCATTCAAACTAAACTTCTCGGACACTATCCTAACATACATTCTCATATAATCATCGTACTTAACATGTTTATTAAACCGAAAATGTGCTAAAATGGATTGTTAAAACAAAAGTACCACGGAGTACATGACAATATATTTCAAATAAAATAAAAATAAATCAGTCCAATTCGTAATTGTAATGTACTTATTCTTCTTTTGGTTAAATACTGAAACGCCGTGTTCAGCAACATTCCAAAGACAATGTCGAGCGCCACAAAGGCGGTCGACAAAATGGATGCTGTCGTCGAAGGCCAAGAACGTGACGGTTTCGTTCTTAACGTTAGGCCAAGCGACGGTGCAGTCGAAGCTAGCGTGAGAACTCCACCCTTGCACATATATGTCACTTTTAATTATTATTATTAATAATAATATGTTTATATATATTGTTATGATTGATAAATGGTTCAACATTTTTTTTTTAGATAAAAAGTTTGTGAGTTTTTTGGACTCTTAGAATTTGATTTGATTTATATTGGGTTTAGAATTTAGGTGGTAAAGTTTTTGTGTAGAAATAAATATGATCTTTTATTTCTGAATCAATTTGATTTTGATTATATATTTGATTTGATGGTTTTTGGTGAATAAAACATATTGATGTACGTACTACTAAGAAAATTAGAAGTGAAAATCGATCTTCACAACTAGAGGTGGCAATCGGGTCAGTCGGGTCGGGTTTGGGTCGGGTCAAGTCGGGTCGGGTCATGTCGGGTTCGGGTCATGTCGGGTCAAAGTGCCCTTTCGGGTCGAGTCGGGTTCGGTTCGGGTCGTCATCGGGTCGGGTCATATTGGGTCAAATAGTGTATCGGGTCGGGTCGGGTTTGGATCGGGTCATTATCGGGTCAGCGCGATTTTATTGAATTATTTCAATTTTTAACCACTAAAATAAGTATTTTGATCGTTATTTTATTTAATTACTTCATTATTAAGTCAAATATATCATTTTAAATAATAATTTGCTTTAAATCCAATAAAATTAAGCTTAATAATTATCGGGTCGTCAATTTAGTCGAATTCGATATCGAATTAGTCATCATCGAATTAGATGCAGGTCGGGTTGGTCGCCGATTATCGGGTCATGTCGGGTTACGGGTCGTCATCGGGTCGGGTCGGGTCGGTTCTCGGGTCACTATATTTTCGGGTCAATCGGGTCGGTTTTTGCTTGGGTTCGGGTCGGGTCACTCGGGTCGGGTCAAGCTTGCCAGCTCTATTCACAACAATGGTCTATGGCTCTATGCCCTTTCTTAATACGGAGTATAATATTAGTATTAAATTATATGTATAAAATTATTATTGATAATAATGTTTCTTAGCTTGAATCTGATTAATATAATTCTACTTTTGAATGAATAAAAATCTAAACGACCTTCTATAGTCTTTTTCTTTATTAGGGGATCAAAAATTAAATTATTTATTTCTAGGAAAATGTAAATAAAAAAAATATATAGATAATTTAACATAATGCAACATTTTGCATGTATATTGAGGTTAGAATTGGCAAAAGTGAACTAATCTGGGGCAATTATAGAATTACGGAGTATGAGATTGTGGGTGCCAGTAGTGGCAGGCCCACGAATCCGTAAGGGGCATAGGCGGATCCAAGGGGGGTCAATGGGTTCAACTGCACCCCCAAACTTCAAAAATATTTACTAATAGCAACTTTTAAAGAACATGAAAATATATGTAGTCTGATGGTCAAGATGTTCTCTTGTGAATGGATGGTTGTGAGTTCAAGTCTCACAATCAACAATTTTTTTTTTAATGCAAACTCTTTTACCGATAACAATACTCATAAATGCTCTAATATGGCTAATATTGCTCTTAAATGTTTACTTAATTCTTTTATATTCAAATTTTGTATTTATATTAAATTTGTATTTCACTAATTTGTGGAATAATAAGTTAGTAATATAACATACGGGCTCTGAAAAATAGAAGACCAAAAATACAAAAGAATTTTCATCTACATCACAAAAGACGAATTTATCGACTATGAGTATGTGATTATATGTAATAGTAAAAAAAAAAAATTCGCACCCCCAAACCTTCGAGTCTAGATCCGCCTCTGGTAAGGGGAAGGACATATTTTTATATATGATGAAATTTTTTTAGCAATTTGAAAAAATAAAGAATTTGAAAATCAATTTTTTCAACATATTGAACACTAGTGATAAGAATATTAAATAAAATTTGGGGTTTAAAATGGATATTTAAAGTGAATTTCTATAATTAAATCCTAAATAAGAAGTTAGTGAGACTTGAACCAATGATCTCTTTCCCATTTGCATTTTATTGCTTAACAAATTAGATTAAACTACAATAAACTATTTGTTATTTCTTAGTTATTTAAATCACAATTTTTATCCGAGAAAATCGTAGGTGCCATGTCACTCACCCTAAAAATGCCCCTGAAACTAACCCGCATAATGTGACCCTTATTTGATCTGAGACCCAAAGTTAAGACTCGAATTTGACCCACAACTCAACTTGACCCGACTATTTTCACTTGACCCGAATGTTTATTACTAGAGGTGCCAATCAGTCGGTCGGATTGGGCCAAGTCATGTCGGGTTCGGGTCATATGGGGTTCGGGTCATATCGGGTTAAACAGTTTATTGGGTCGGATTGGGTTTGGGTCGGGTCATCATCAGGTGTGCAATGGGATTTTATCTAATAACTCCAATTTTTTGCCTCTAAAAAGAAACATTTCGACTATTATTTGATTTAAATACTTCATTATTAAGTCAAGGTATCAAATTAAATACTAATTTGATTTCAATGTAATAAACTTTAAACTTAATAATTTTCGGGACATCAATTTAATCTGGTCAATATCGGGTCAGGTCGTCTATAAACCATAAAAATTATAACAAAATAAATATAGAAAACAAGAATTTTATTTAATTATTGTAGACTCTCTTGATTTCATCTAAATTTTCGAGACTCTCTTGATTTCATCTTTATGGAATTTAGGGTTTGATAGTGACTATGAGGGTCTTTTGGATTTTTTCTCGTAGGGAAATGATGGGGCCTTTTGTGACTTATTCTACCTTACCTACAATTTGGTAGTAGGAAGACAGGGTCGTTTGGCTTAATCTATCTTCTCCCCTAAACCCTAAACCAAGACCTGTATTTATAGAGTTACGATGACTTGGAGGGCAACAAGAATATTTCCAAAATATCTGAGATATTATCACAATATTTATTGATAATTATCTCTAAATATTAAAAATACTGCAAATCAAATAACTACCAAAAATAAATTTGGGTGTGTACATCGGGTTTGGGTCACTGGTTATTGGGCCATGTCGAGTTACATCGTCGTCGGGTCGGGTCGTTTTGGGTCGTAGTATTTTCGGGTTGTGCTCGACTTCAGGTCGGATCGTTCAGGTCGGGTCAGGCTTCCCAATTCTATTTATTGTGCATACTATTAAATACATTTTATCCATAAAAGAGTTGACATATGATAACCAAACCAAAAATGATCTGAATCCAAAGGGATTAAGATCCCAGTAGTTGGTGTATAACTCTGCAAACAAACAATTTACTTTAGGATCAATTGTTGAAAACTACCTTATAAACACACCTCTTTGCCAAACACTACCTTTTAATCATTTTATTTTGCAAAACACTACCTTAAACTTATATTTTTATGTCCGGCCCAAAAAAAGTCAAAATCCGATGTTCGCCATTGGAGACAAGTGAATCTATACATCTCTTTTTAAATTTTCCGTTTTCGGTCCGTTTCAGTTGGACCGGATACAATTAGGTCCAGTTTTTGGGTCTTGAAAAGTTTGATAATCAGTCTTAGGTCAGGTCTAGTCTGGTCTAAAATTGATAAAAGCAGTTTAAAACCCTATATTAAGAGGTCAGGCCCGGTAAAAAATTCGAACGTAAAGGGTTTAGGTCCGGTCCAGTCCGAGAATTTTTGGGTGGTGTAATACCCGAGGTTGTCCGAAGACGTTGTTCGGCTCGGGTACCCCACTAAAGATGTCTATGTGATGAGCTCATATGACGAGTGCTTAAAAGGGTTGAACGTGCTACTCATACCAACAAGATGCATTTTCTTTTCTGCTGGCTCATCTTAAGAACTTTTTGGTTAAGCGTGCTTGCCGGAGAGTAGTCTTGGGATGGGTGACATCCAAGGAAGTTCTCAGGATGTGCACGAGTGAGGACAAAGTGCACTGGAAAGGACCCGTGTTGGTTTGTGGGCAATGTACACAGCCTGGCTAGCTACCGTGAGTGACATTTCGGCCTTTAGTTGGAGACGGGGTGTTCGGTCCTAAGAGACCCGCTCCGGTCCGAGTTAAGCGAAATAAAGCGAAATGTGGAGTTTGTTTCGGGAAATAAAAGAAGTCGCAAATAGAGGAGGGAAGAAATGAAGCAAAATGAAGAGTTTGTTAAGGGAAATAAAGGAAGTCGCGAGTTCTCGGTGGTCAACATCGGATTTTGACTTCTTTTGGCCGGAGAATGATTTTTGGTAGTGTTCAAAATAAAAATATATTTAAGGTAGTGTTTTGATGGGTTTTTCTATAAGGTAACCCTGAACTTTTTCAAATCCCACAAGGTAACCCTGCAAATTAAAAAACATCTTTGGTAACCCTGTACTTAATTAATACCTATCAGCGACTGCAACTTGTATTAGTCAATTTTTAGTTAAATAGTTAAGCGGAAAGTGTTATCTTTGGATTTAATGAGACCTTTTTAGTCAAACACCGAGCTTAAGTCACGATGGCTAACGTCGGATAATGGTCAACGCTTTCGTTATAACAAATACAAGAGAATAAACCCACCATATATATTATATCTACTTTGCCGAGATATGCTCCATGAATATAAAGATTTGTAAGGCTGTGAGTGATACAATTTGCTATAATTACAACTCTCTAATTGATTGAGACACATGATAATAACTAAACTCATAAGATTAGAAGCTTGTGTTTTGGCAGTATTGACTTCAATATCAACCACATCCTTCGTCTAGCAAATCGCATACTTTATCTTCCTTGTCAATCAGTATCACTTCATTCCATCCCCAAACGCTCTTAGGGGCGTTTGGTTAAGTAAGTTGGAATGGAATGGATTGAAATGTCTTACTCCCTCCATCCCAAATTACTTGTCCCCTTTCCACTAAAAATTTTCCCAAATTACTTGTCCCCTTTCTATTTTTAGTATGTTTTAACAAATGATTTTCAAAATTTTCTCATTTTCATTACCATTCCTTAAATCATCCCAAAATAGAAAGGGGACAATTAATTTGGGATGGAGGGAGTATTATAATAGAATGGATTTCAAATCTCATACCCATTAAAACTTGTTTGGTTCATGTGATTGGAATGAATTCATATTAACATTTTTTACAATCTTGTTACTCTATAAATATAAAGTTTTCTTCTTCTTTTTTTCCATAGAAAATAATTATTTTGCGACCAATACAATATGATAGAAAAATAGCATCCAAATTATTTCACAACTAAGACTAATTATTTTAAATTTATTGGAAAAAATTAAAAAAATTATATCATTTAAAAACTCACACATGCTTTAAAAATTATAAAGAATAAAAGAACGGGTAGAGAACTAACGTATTGTATAACATTAATGTAATCAATAGACAAAGGTAAATAAACATTACTCGTATCATTTTCAACATAAGCATTTATAGTCGTATGCCCGTTTAATAGGTTTTTCATGACTTGTGTTACGACTTATTTAAAATTGTACATTTGTGATAACATATAATGAAAAAAATGAAAAAAAAAAACAAAATCATCATTCTAGTAAATTTTTATGTAAAAATAGATATATTATGTAAATTGTAAAAAAAAAAAAAAAAAGGAAAAAAAAAAGGAAATTTGAAATGGAGTTAAAATCATAGGGTGAGAGGGGGAGTATGAAATTGAAGGGGGTTGGGGTGAAGTTGGAATCCATTAGGGGAGTAAATCAAACACTCGGAAGTCGGAACTTTTCTAAACAACACATCATATCATATGCATGCGAAATTTCCATCGAAAAACTCGAAACATTTTTTATTTGGGAGTTGTTATTTACCGCACCCATATTGTTATTTTTCGCCCCTCTTATTTGAATAGGAAGACTAAAATACCCTTTGTAATATTTTTTCATTCACAACTCAATTTTTCACATTGATCCTCATCTTTCTCGCCCCTCTTAAAAGCTACTTTCTTATACCTCCAAGGCTCCAATTGATCCAAATCTCATGGCCAACAATAGTACAGCTCACAAAAGTTCTGGTATAAGTTCAATCGATAGTCTTAATTTGCTAGTTTTCTCAACATACATCCCTCTATTTTGTTCAAATTAAAGAAATTCCCAGTTTTTTTCTTCTTTTTCAAGGATTTATTAAGGTTTAAGCTAATATGTAAATTCATACTAAAAATTGAAATGCAAAATTCATATTGTAAAGGTAAGTTTTTTTTTCAATTGATTTAAGTGATTCCATTTCGGTAACAATTTATTAAAATGATGGTATAACATAATAAATAAATAAATAAGCAATTTCTATTAAAAAAACAGATGCAAGTCCTAAAATTAACAATTCAAAGGTAATATTAACTAATTTTTTTTTTAAAAAAAAAAGTTTATCTAAAAAAAAAAAAAAAAGATAATCAGAAATTACTTTATATTGATGACTACTGTGCAAAAATAATCACCAATTTGGTTTTATTGCTACGGAAAATAGTTGAAGGCAAAAGTTGGGTTTTAGGTTAGGTCGGGTGAGGAATTCGACTTACCATATGGTGAGTCGGGTAGTTTATCTGACTTGCCATATGGTGAGTCGGGTGGGTTTTCCGACTACACCAATGGTAAATCGGGTAATCTACCCGACTCACCCTACGGTTAGTCGTGTTCTTCACTCGACTCTTAATGAAACCCAGAATTTTGTGGGCACATACAATTTCACAACGCGAATTACAATAGTTGAACAAATTGGTGGTGATGCACGAGGAGGTGGTCAAGATTATGGCTTTTGAATCTCTGATCTAGTTTTGGGTTGTCGGAGGTAATTTTGACGACGGTGCTCTCAGAGGTGTAGTGGCTGGCTTTTCCTCCCCGAGAAGGTGGTGATCTGCGGGGTTGGTATTAGGTTGTATGGAAGCTGAATACAATTGAGACAAAATTGATTTAGGTTTTATGATGGGAGATGAACAAATTGGGGTTTGTATGAGATATACTGGGTTTTGGGGGATTTGAAGGAACAACAAATTTGGGGTTTTTTTAATTAGCAAGGGTATAATGGTCAATTTGGAGCGATAAATAGTAAAAAAGGGGGCGGAAAATAGTATTTGTGTTTTATTTATGATCTTTCAGACAATTTTTTAGGTGATTCTCGTGAGATGGTGGTTCGTTTTCTCTAGACATTTTTTAACAATACACACAGTGAAATTTTCATCGACTCGATTCCCTAGAACTTTATTCATTAATGCGTTAATAAAAAAAAAAAAACTTATCCATCTGATCAGTCCGTCTAAAAGAGGATGAGCTTAAAGCTTTCATATTTTTAAGTTTTCCCATTTCTGTATGAGTACACAAAAACTGACAGTGATAGGGATGAAACTATGTAAAAAACTAATGAATTTTGCTAATTCACAAATTCTCATTTAAGACCACTAAACCCGTTTTAAGCTTAAGACGGGTCGGGTCAACCCGTTTTTTTGATTTTTTGATTTTTTTGAAATTTTTTTCAAGACCCAAAATTTATTTTTAAAAACTTTTGTCGAAAATCGTGTTTATAGGGTTATTGAAAATGGTAACAAAGTAATGTAAAATGGTAACATATTATATTATATTTGTAACATATTATAAAACATAGAAAATAAAAAATTGTCATAACATTTGTTTAATATGTTACCATAATTGTATAATATGTTACCAAAATAGGTTCGTGTTTATAGGGTTATTGAAAATGGTAACAAAGTAATGTAAAATGGTAACATATTATATAATATTTGTAACATATTATAAAACATAGAAAATAAAAAATTGTCATAACATTTGTTTAATATGTTACCATAATTGTATAATATGTTACCAAAATAGGTTAATTATGTTTTATTTTTTTTTTTAAATATGTCACCAATATAATATAGTTTTTTTTTTTTTTTTTTTTTTTTTTTTTTTTTTTTTTTTTAACGAGGGGGTTGAATCCCCCAGGGGCTGCGGTGGCCAAGTGGTGTGCTTTTTTTTGGTTTAATTCTTTTTAGTTCCAGGTGGGATTTGAGTCTGAGACCTCACACTTTGTTGCACACTTTCAGGTTAACCCAAATTCCACCTGGGCAACCACCATTTGTTGGTAACATGACAAAAAAAAAAGCAAGTAGTGGTTGCCCAGGTGGAATTTGGGTTAACTTGGAAGTGTGCAATAAAGTGTGAGGTCTCAGGCTCAAATCTTACCTGGAACCAAAAAAGAATAAAAAAAAAAGCAAAGCACACCACTTGGCCACCGCAGCCCCCGTCGGGGGTGGCTTACATGGTACATGTGGTGGTGCGGGAATGCATGTACCCGGGGGGGACTCAACCCCGTCGTCATCAAAAAAAAAAATAGTACGTTACCATTTTTATCAATATTGTTACCATTTAAAATTTGTGTTTTATTCGTTATTTGAGTTAAGTTTTTTTTAAAATAAAAATAAAGGGTCTTCAAAAAAAATTCGAAAAAAAAAAGGCCAAAATGGGTCATATTTGACCCGTCTTAACTTAAAACGGGTTGACCCTTTTTATAGGAGACTAATTGTTGCTAATTATCTTATCTTTTCTGCCTTATCTTTTATACTTTATCTTTTACCTTTTTCTCTCACAACATATTAAAATATTATCTAATTTTTTCCATGGTTTGACTTTTATGTCAAAAGAAATAATAATACTATAATCCGATGTGAGAGGAAACAAGAAACCGCAAAAGAGATTGTCGGTGATATCCCTCAAAACTAACGTGACCGACCAAAATTGAGCGAATATTTAAAAGGGTTAATTGAATATCACCCCCTTTTATAACACTTTTTTTCAAAATAACCCCCTTATATGTTATTTTTATGACATAACCCCCTTTTAAGACACTTTTCTTTCTAAATCACCCCAACGTCGAATTTTCTTACTTAAAAATCAGAATTAAAGACATTATAGGGTATGCCATTTTCAAGTTACAACCTCCAATGTCTAAAATATGTCGACACTTCTTGAGAAATTCTTGTTTAAGAGTGTGACTATACAATTTTTAAGTAGCATATTTCAACTTTGGGGGTGATTTAGAAACAAAAGTGTCTTAAAAGGGGTTATGTTATAAAAATAACATATAAGGGGGTTATTTTAAAAAAAAAAATGTTATAAACAGGGTATATTCAATTAAGCCTATATAAAATAAAACACGATTATGTCTTAAAGAAGCCAGCAACGCAACAATAATACGGCCAGATATTCACAACAGTTCAATCAAATTCTCAACAATTCAGAAATTAAAATAGAAAATCAGATCACTGATTAGAATAAAATATCACATAAACATCGTTATTGTACGCCTGTCGTTCCACATTTGAAAAGCAAACTCATATAGAAAATTAGCCTTAACTAAATCTTTTTTACTTAATAAAATAAGGTTATTCTCTTCGCTATTTCCAGCTTGCTAGGTCTACTAGATGTTATGTACTCCCCCTTACTTCATAAGAAGTGTCCCCTTAATTTTTATATTTTGGGTGGATTTAAGAGGTGATAATAAAAATGAACTTATTTTGGAAAAAAATATAAAGAAAAGGGGATACTATTTTTAAAATGGAGGGAATATATTCTAAAATTTCATCACATTTATTCTGTAAGCTAACCACCTTTGAGTCTGCTTAGAGCATCTCCAATGGTATATTTTAGGGACCTGCTTGCAAATTTAGAGAAATATCAAGCTACCATAACACCATTGGAGAAGAAAAAATGCACGTAGGCAGAAAGCGGCAGCATAACTGCCTACATGCTTGAAAAAATAAAATAATTTTTTTAATTAAAATAAACAATAAACAATTTATAATTTATATTAAAATATGTATTTATTTAATATGTGGGTCCATATAAGCTACAACTAACGTAGCTTACCACTGGAGCAGTGTAGAATTTTTAAGGGGGAATATAATTAGAGAGAAAAGGGAGAAGTTAAGCATATTAAACTTGCTCAAATGATAAATATAATTTTGTGGTCTTTATATAGGCTTACAACATATAACTCATAAATATAAAAAACATTAACTCTAACTTAATAAGTGAGAGTAACTTAGTAGACTAAATATATTCCTAACACTAAATGACATACTAACTACATTCTATTTATTAGGAATGCAAGTAGTCACTCTCTTATTTAAAAGAATTAATTATTTGACTATTAATTTTAATTTATATTTTGGATCATAATAATCCAACACACCCCCTTGATCCAAAATATATCGGATCTTCGTTCGTCTTTTTGCCATGCCAAACTATACTAGTCATTTCGTCCTTTGCCAATTTCTTGCTTTCTCCTCAATGAGCAATCTACCTTCAAACGGTATACAATCCTTCTCGCATCAGCACATGTTAGACTCTACACCCAACTTTTAATATAGTCTCCTTCCGAGACTAAGACTGAGTCTCCTTGCTTGGACTCCAAAAAAAAAACGTAAATTGTTCGATCAAATTTGTGAAGCCCTTATCTTCAGTTTGTGACACACTTCTCGTCACCTTCTTGTTGGTGTGCATTACCACCAACTCTCATTTGGAGCACTTCTCTCCAAAAACTGATTATCGATGGAGCCCTTCTCTCCACCTCTTCATTTATGGTGCACTTCTCACCATACTTGTGAAGCACATCTCTTCACCAAACATTGTGTAGAGCCATTTCACCTCTACCAAATTTAATAGAGCACATCTCTCTATCTCTCATCAAAACTTTTCTCACCATTTGTTTTTTTTTTTTTTTTGTTTCTTTTAACACCCCATTTTCAAATCGAACCTGGCTACTTAAGCGGAGGTGACGATTATGTCATCCTTCTCAACTTAAGATAGCTTTGATACCATGTAGAACTTTTAAGGGGGAATGTAATTAGGAGAGAAAAGGGAGAAGTTAATTATATTAAACTTGCTCAAATGATAAATATAATTTTGTGGCCTTTATATAGGCTTACAACATATAACTCATAAATATAAAAAACATTAACTCTAACTTAATAAGTGAGAGTAACTTAGTAGACTAAATATATTCCTAACACTAAATGACATACTAACTACATTCTATTTATTAGGAATGCAAGTAGTCACTCTCTTATTTAAAAGAATTAATTATTTGACTATTAATTTTAATTTATATTTTGGATCATAATAATCCAACAAGCAGTTTGTATCCGACAAGCAGATTAGCTTGAAAAGCTGAGGTGGAAGGTTAAGCTACAACCTATTGTAGCCGACTATTGGAGATGCTCTTAGCTATTTTTCTCTCTGAACATTTCTGTTTAACTTCTTTTCTTACCCTTTAACATTCAATTACTCTCTTACGTGAGACTAATAAAAAACTATTCATCTCACATCTTTGATGAGTCTCACGTAAGAGAGTAATTTAAGGTCACACGTAAGAGAGTGATTAATTTATTGTAATGGGGTTTAACGTCACGATTACTCATCTTCCTAACCTGAGTTAGAGAATGACGAGATGAGAATGTAAAAGACGATATAGAGAGTCGAAATTTGTAATAGAGTTTAGGTTTGTTAGTTTATGTAATTGTGTCTATTACCTTACATCACTACAAGAAAAGTGAAATTGGGCGGCCATAATGGGCGACTACAATCAGTCGCCTTTTAGATTTGGCGACTATAATTAGTCGCCAAAAATTGGTCGCCCAGCTTAGTCGCCAAAAAAACCTCGGGCGACCAATTTCAGTTGCCAAAAATTTGGCGAGTGAAAAGCAGTCGCTAATTGTCATTTTCAATCGCCAAAATGCCTCGTATTAAATAATCTGAAATCATTGTGGTCGCCAAATTTGGCGACCAACTTTAGTCGCCCGAATTTTTTTTGGTCGCCAATTTGGCGACTATAAGGTTTAGTCGCCCGATTTTGATTTACTTGTAGTGCATAATGTGTTTTATTATCTTATTTTTTTTAATGCATGTAGTGTTATTTTTAAGTTTTTCTTCTTATTTTAAGTTTTTTTTTTGTTGTTTTTTAAATTCAAATCGAACTCGGATATTCGGATTTCAAATTTTTTTTAAACCACAAATGATCTGGTTTAATCGGAAAAAAACTAGATCATTTCTCAAATTTAAATGGTATCCAATTGTTCATATTTTTAGTTCGGATTTCGGATTAGGTTCGAACAAAATATTCGTATCGGATTTTTTTTGTCAACCCTACTCAGGGCACGCCCCTTTCAAGTGTCAAGTGACAATACTCAGTGCCTAAAATAGGCGGACCCCCCTTGAGAAATCTCTCCTTAAGAATGTAAATATTTCATTTTAAAGACAATAAGTCTCTCTTAAAACGGGTCAAGTATCTCTCCACTTGCACATATAAAACAAAACACTCTACTTTTTCCTACACTATTTACTTTTGTCTTATCCTATTTATTTGACCCGTTTTAAACTTAAAACGGGTTACCCGTTTTATATGAGAATTTGTGTTTTAAAGAAACATATTACGATGTTGGGTGTAATTTTGAATCAAAAGTGTCTTAAAAGATATTATCTCATACTCCCTAATAATTCTCATTTGGTCCCTTTGCTTTTTGCATTGTTTTTAATGTAAAGGAAAATGTGTGGGGTAGAGTGGGAAAAAGTAAGGTATGTGTAATACCGAATAATATAATATCCTATGCCGAATAGGCGTAGGATAATGGAGAAAATTTGAAAAAAATTCTTTCATATCCCATTTAAGGGAAGTCGGATTTTTTTTTCATGAATTAAAGGAGAATATTTCTATATTTTGTATGCTTAACGAACGTCTAATGAGCGTAAGTTAGAAAAAATCAAATATAATATGTGAGTGAGAAAAAATAAGTTTACCCTCGAAAATTTGGGATTTGCGACATACAAAGAAAGATAATCATCTTGACGGAGCATATTAGTTAAAAGATTCTCTAACTCCCATTTTTATCACGAGGTGGAGTTCAAATATAAATATAAATATTACAAATTCTTATTTAGAACGGATATATTCGTTTTAACATGAGACGAGCCAAGTACTATATAGTATATTTAAGACATAAATAAAAGAGATATTTCCCATGATACTCTCGAACTTTGTTAAATTATACATGGTACCCCATGTCTGAGGTTTGCTTATATAGTACCCCTAAACTAGATTTTTATGTGCCCAATATGCCATTATTCTAACCAAATACTTGATTATTGAACATAATATTAACAAACTTACTTACACTTGGCTAATAGGCGCTTCCTCGACTTTTGGCTAGAAAAAGGGCATATTGGCATCTTCTTCTTAAAAACTAACGACATCAAGTTTTTTGTTAGAAAAAGGGCATATTGGGCACATAAACAGCAAATTTAGAGGCACTATATAAACAAACTCAGATATGAGGTACTATGTATAATTTGATAAAGAGTTTTTTGTCAGACACTACCTTATATTTAGGGCGAATTGTGAGGAACTACCTTACATTTTATTTTTTGTGAAGAACTACCTTACTTTTGTAAAAACTTGTGAAACACTATCAAACTCACTTTTCCGTTAACTTTAGTGAGTTGACCGTCATTGACTAACGGAATTTTGTTTCTTACCACTCCTAAGTTGGTTTTCAAGCTTTTTTTTTTTCCTCCATTGTTTTTTTTTTCATTCTAAGACATGCATCTTTACTTATATTCACTTTTAATCACTCCCTTTAATATCTATAACTCGGTCACTTTCCTCCCCAAAACGTTGAAATCTAAATATAAAATTTCACCACCGCGCCATACCAAACTTCTTAGACTTTTCAAAATCCGAGTAAAAGGTATGTTGCTTATTAATTTTATATCCTGTACTAAGATGTGTGATGGTAGGTTGTTTAAGTGGGTTAATGAAAACATGACAGATTAACAAACATAATTAATTAATCATTAGAATCAATTTTTAGAAAATGAGATGAAAGTATCAGTTAAAGTTGATGATAAAGTTGATTGCAACAAGTGAGTAAAAAATAAAGATTGATTAAACTATAAGAAAATATGAAGATAAAAACAGAAAAAAAAAAAAAACAAGAGATTTAAAATTAATGGTTTTGTTGTAGAATTGATTTTTAATTGCAAAGGTGATCGAAGTAAAATTTGTAGACTTATTGTTTAATTGTAGAGCTTGAAGCATAATTGATAATAAGAAAGAAAATATTTAAAATTTAAGGTTTTGAGAATGAGATTGCATTGATGATAATGAAGAGTAAGTTTCAAATAAATGGTTATAATTGGGGAAATTTATTCTAAAGGAGGATAGCTGAAGTGAAGCAAAAACCGTTAGTCAATGACGGTCAATGATTACTATTTAACGGAAAAGTAACTTTGATAGTGTTTCACAAGTTTTTAAAAAAGTAAGATAGTTCTTCACAAAAAATAAAATGTAAGGTAATTCCTCACTATTTGACCTAAATATAAGGTAGTGTCCGACAAAACCCTTTGATAAAATTGAAGAATATCATAATAAACATTCAGAAATAAAATGTAGGGAAAAAAGAAAAAAAGTTGCCTTATATGGTCAAATTGTAAGAGGGTTAATTGAATATAACCCCCTTTTATAACACTTTTTTTTTGAAATAACCCCCTTATATGTTATTTTTATAACATAACCCCCTTTTAAGACACTTTTGTTTCTAAATCACCCCCAATGTTGAAATATGCTACTTAAAAATGAAATATTCACACCCTTAGATATGGATTTCTCAAGAGTTGTCGACATATTATAGAAATTGGTGGTAGTAACTTGAAATGGGCATACCCTATAATGTCTTTAATTGCCATTTTTAAGTAAGAAAATTCGACGTTGGGGGTGATTTAGAAACAAAAGTGTCTTATAAGGGGGTTATGTTATAAAAATAACATATAAGGGGGTTATTTCGAAAAAAAAGTGTTATAAAAAAGGGTTATATTCAATTAACCCATTGTAATATACGGAGTATAACCTGAGTCAAACTTAAAATACATATCCTCTTAAGAAAGACTCATTGAATTGAATAAATAAATACTCCCTCCATACTTTTGATTTAGACCTATTAAGTTTTTCACTATTTTTAAGAAAAGTGAAAAAAAGTGGTGTAGAGTGGGAAAAAAATAGAATAATTTAATTAAAAAAAGTGGGATGTGACTTGTGAGTGAGAAAAAGTAGGTATGTGTGACTGTGTGAGAAAAAGTAAGATATATGAGAGAAAATGATACTTCCTCCATTCCGTTTGATTGTATACGTTTGGTTTTTTGACACTATTCACGAGTGAGGATAATGGTCGATATAATTTTTAACATATAAAATAAAACATAATCATGTGGGATCTTGTTTTAATTGTCTTTTCGAATACATTATTAATATCAAATTTTTATAATTTTTTGAAATACGTAACTAAAGATATGAACAAAAGAAAACGTGTATCGACGTGTGCAAAAAGCAAACGTATAGAATCAAATGGAATGGAGGAAGTACTAAAAAAAATTGTGACTAATTGGAAAATATGGAGGGAGTATAAATATAAATTTCAAAGAAGTAAATTCCTTTGATCTGAGTACTTTGCTGGATTAATCAGCACCCAAACCCAGATACAGCCGTCAATTTCGGCTTTGCAAGCGATTTAATCTTGGCTTCGACCCTGTCAACTGGAACATGCTTCACAATTGGGGAAGCCATGCGAGAAAGGGAATGATCAAGCATGGCAATGTCGTCTTCAAGCATGCAAATCCAAACTTCAACACCTTCTCCACATGGTGTGTTTGTCACCAAGCCAAAGTTATGACTAACAAAACCTGGAAAACATGCCCAAATAGGCTTACCCATGCCGAAATCTGCCTCATACAATGAAAACTTACTTATATTAGTAAAACAGAGACTATTTCCATACATCTCGTACGCCTCAAACATGTGCTTCTTAAATTTAATACGGGACTTATCATTGAGTATTGTATCTTGGATGTAGTCGTTGTTTATTTTCCTAATACTCTTCCGCAACTCGTTAATGATAGACGAAGATGATGAAGCGACAGTTACATCGGTAAAATTTCCAATTGTACCCACAGGAATAGATGGTATCATCTTTGCTCTTAAGTTCACAGACTGCACGACAGTAGAGAATGTAGGCATGTGCTTCCATATGAAGGCCGTGACAACATCATTGGTCGTGGGTCGATAAATGGTGCAGCCATCAGCACAGTTAGAGGCTTCAACCTTCATTTTGTTGATCGTCTTCTTGTCGAATATAAGCCTCCTTATTCCAATTCTACCCTTATTAACGGGCAGGTTAAAATTCAAGTCATTAAATTCTTCCGATGGAGGGAAAAATGACGCGGCATTGAAGTTTGGGGGAGATATAATGTGATTAGAATTTCGGGTTTTCGTAGACCATGTGTTTAGAAAGTCTATTAATGCTACGCCGTCTGTGATTTTGTGTGAAAGGCACAGGCCGAGTGCCATACCTCCGCAACCAAAGTGGTTCACTTGGACACTTAGGACTATATTTTTATGTCTTGGTTCACCATGGAATGGCAAAAGCGCTTGTAAGTCTACAACACTCGGGTTTTCTACGAATTGTTTGAGGTTTTTGTCAAAGACATTAGCCTCACAAAACTCTACTCCATCGCCGTTGCATTCGATTAATTCATTTTTTTTAATCCTTCCGGCAAAAGGGTAGAAATCAACCAAGATTTCCGAAAGAGATTGTTTAAGCAATGTTGTTCTTTTTTTGGTAGCATTATTGAATGAACTTTTGTTGTTGTATTCGTTGTCGTTCTGGAAGAACAATACTATAGAGTTATAAACACAAGGAGATATTTGGTCTAACAGAGAAAAGTAGACACTTTTGTTGTCATCGGTAATTGGAGAAGATGGTTTGATCATCTCTCTCGATATCACCGTCACACTATTGGCATTTTCTGTGGCGGAATTTGAGTACCATCTACTTCTCAAAGGTTGACGATGTTGGGAGATAGAGGATGCTAGTTTTTGTAGCTTCATGTTTTGGTTAGATCTTAAATACAACTCCTTTGAGACTTTACAAACTAATGCACCTATCTTCATCTTCAAAAGAAACTAGATGTTTTGTTTTGATTATTGAATTTGAAAATAAAGTAAAATATCAAAGACGTAAAAGAGTGTTTTTGTGGAATTTTGCTCTGCCTTTATTGTTTGCTCTGCCAACCTATATATACAACCTTGTGAATCAATTACCTTCCTCCTATGATTTATCCTAGCCATATATACTTGCCTCTAAATGAGCCCGTAAACAAGGTAACGAAATAATCGAGGAATACAAAATATTTACAGAATATTTCGACTACAATACACTGAGATATTACGCTAATATCGTCCTATACCCCCCCTCAAGTTGGAGCATGAGGGTTCGAAATGCCTAACTTGCGAGTTAAATCTTCAAAACGTTGTCGTCCGAGAGCTTTTGTCAAAAGATCAGCAAGCTGAGAATGGGTGTGAAGGTAGCGAGGAGAGATAACGCCACGCTTGATTTCATCTCGAATAAAATGACAATCCACTTCAATGTGCTTCGTACGTTCATGGAATACCGGATTATTAGCAATGTGAATAGCGGACTGATTGTCGCAATGTAGAGGAACGGGTTCACGAATACTAACACCAAGACTAAGTAACAAGCCTTTTAGCCACAGTATTTCACAGGTAGCAGAGGCCATGGCACGATATTCGGCCTCCGTTGAAGAACGCGAGACGGTAGATTGTTTCTTGGCTTTCCAAGAAATTGGAGAACCACCGAGGCAGACAAAATAGGCCGTAATAGACCGTCGTGTGAGCGGACAGCTAGCATAGTCGGCATCACAGTAAGCAACAAGGTCCAAAGGACTGTCGGAACGGAACAAAATGCCCTGTCCCGGATTAGCTTTCAAATAGCGAACGACGCGCAAAGCCGCATCCCAATGTGAGTGGGTCGGTGTTTGCATAAATTATGTCAGTATATGCACAGAATAACTGAGTTCAGGGCGTGTAAGTGTCAAGTAAATTAGTTTACCCACAAGCCGACGATATTTGGTACCATCCTCCATTGTATCCGAGGTGGTTGCGAGACAGTGCTTTTCATCCATGGGGGTGCGAGCTGGCTTACAACCGAGCAGACCAGTCTCAGACAAAAGATCGAGCGCATATTTACGTTGGCAAATGAACATACCAGTGGAGTTGCGGGCAACCTCGAGACCAAGAAAATACTTTAATTTGCCCAAGTCTTTCATCTTAAAACACCGACTTAAGTAAGCCTTGAAAGCCGAGATGGATGAGGAATCATTGCCGGCTATTATTAAATCATCAACATAAACGAGAATATGTAACTCAACACCATTATCACGATAAGTAAACAAGGAATTATCCGACGTACTCATAATAAAGCCATAGGTTTGTAAAGCGTGAGTAAGTTTCGCATACCAACAGCGAGGGGCTTGACGTAACCCATATAGTGACTTACGCAAGCGACAAACCTTGCCTTTCACACCACGACTAAAGCCGGGGGGCAGCCGCATAAAGACTTCCTCGGACAAATCCCCATGAAGGAACGCATTGTGGACATCCATCTGATGCAATTCCCACCTCCGAATCGTGGCGACGGCGAGAAAAGTCCGAACCGTCACCATTTTAACTGTGGGAGCAAAAGTTTCGTTGTAGTCGATTCCTTCCTCTTGACGATTACCAAGGACGACTAATCGAGCCTTGTATCGCTCAACCGAACCGTCTGCGTGGTGTTTGATTTTAAAAACCCACATACATCCAATGGCTTTCTTACCAGCAGGTAAGTCCTCGACCGTCCAAGTATTATTTGATTCCAGCGCATCAATTTCATCCGTCATAGCTTGCCGCCAACGAGGGTCTTCCATAGCCTCTTTAAATGATTTGGGCTCAACATCCTGTGTAATGGCTGCGAGAAAATGACGGTGCGGTGCGGAGAAATTATTACAGTGTACATAATGTGTTAATGGAAAGAGACTACCTGAGACGGGAGTGGATGTGGTGATGGGAAGAGACGGAACCACAGTCGCGTTAATGTGAGTCCATTTAACATAATCCGAGTGTCGTACGTTAGGAACGCGATGTCGTTTACCACGCCCAAGATCATCAGAAGCCGAGCTCGAAGCAGGACTCAGGTCAGCCGTGATATCAGTCTCATTCGCAACCGTAACCTCATGGTCACGCTCTGTTGTAGCCCCCGTAACAGGACCTGTAGCAGCCTCTGTGTTGCTGCCTAAAACCGGGTCAGTAGTGGTGTCATTGGGCACTGTGTCGTCGTCAGCTAATGCAAAAGACTCCGTGCCATTGTCAAAGTCAGAGGAACCCTCTTCCCGGTGTGAAGTAGTAGGTTCGTGAAAAGGAAATTCAGTTTCGAGAAAGCGAACATCTCGAGACTGAATAAAATCACCTGTGTCAATATTAAATAAATTCCATCCCTTCTTGCCAAATGGATACCCAATGAATACACAGCGATTACTTCGAGTATCAAATTTGTCAGACGGAGTTAAGTTCTTCGAATAAGCAAGGCAACCAAAAACTCTTAAGAACGACAAATCTGGTAGCTTGTTATACAACAGCTCATAAGGAGTTTTTCCAGCAAGAATCCGAGTAGGGGTTCGATTAATAAGGTGAGCAGCAGTGAGAACGCATTCACCCCAAAAATCGGTTGGTAAACCACTTTGAAAGCGCAATGCACGGGCTACATTAAGAATGTGTCGGTGCTTTCGTTCGACCCGAGCATTTTGCTGTGGAGTACGAACCATAGAAGTTTCATGAATAATCCCAACACTTCGAAAATAAGGAAATAACGGTTTGAGTTCGGTCCCATTATCGCTCCGAATAACTTTGACATTGCGCGAAAATTGTCGGTCTATGAGAACAAGAAAGTCTTTCAATAAGTTTGGTACGTCACTCTTGGCTTTCATTAAGAAAACCCAGGTAGAACGAGAATAATCATCGACCACGGAGAGGAAATAACGAGACCCACAAGCTCTATTGGGTCGATAAGAACCCCAAACATCGACATGAACCAAATCAAACAACATAGAGGCTTTATTGATACTTAAAGGAAAAGAAGAACGTGTTTGTTTAGCTCGAAAACAAATGTCACATGATTGAATTCCTAATTTATTCGTACAACGTTGAAATTGAGGTAAAAACTCCATGACTTGCAACGATGGATGTCCTAGACGCTTGTGCCAAAGTTGAATATTACTGCCTTGAATCACATTAACACGATGTGGAACGTCCACCAGCAACTGATAAAGTCCATCAACCAAATCACCCACACCAATCCTCGTCTTCGAGATAGGGTCCTGTATTACACAATGAGAATTAGTGAAGTGAAAATTCAGATCACGAGTTGACAAAAGCTGAGACACCGATAATAAGTTGCAAGTAAAATTCGGAACATATAAAACATTCTCCAACACCAGCCTGTCGTTGAGTCGGATACGCCCAACATGAGTGGCTTTTAGCCTAGTCCCGTCAGGTATACCCACTGCTAAAGGTGACATAGAGCTGTAAACGTCAAATAAAGATAAGTCGCCTGTCACATGGGTCGAGGCACCCGTGTCGACAAGCCATACAACACGACCCTTACCATTCAAACGAACGGAGTTAGCCCCAATATGCTCCTCGCCAAGAACCGCATTAGCACGAGGCGGTGGATGAGTCCCCTGCGTACCAGAGCCGTGTTGTTCTGCCGTGTCAGTACGGCTGCTGTTACGCTTAGGACCACGTCCCTCCGGATAGCCGTGCTTCTTCCAACAGTAGTCCTCAGTGTGACCGATACGCTTGCAGAAAGTACAGCTTCGGCGGCCCTGTTTCGACGAGCCACCAGAGCCTCCCCCTCGTACAGCAAACGCCATGGCAGGAGCATCCTCAGTTTGACGCGAGGTAACATTACGGACTTCCTCCTCTTGCACAAGTCGAGAGTAAACAGTGTATGAGGAGGGAAGGGGTTCGGTGCCCAAAATTTGAGACCGCACAGTTTGGTAACAAGGGTCGAGACCCATAAGAAAAGAGCGAATTTGAGTCTTCGCTCGATTTTTCTGTAACGTGTCATTGAGACCGCATTTACAGCCGGAACACGTACACACAGGGAGAGCATCGTAATCATTGATGTCATCCCATATCTTCTTCAACCGACCAAAGTATTCCATAATAGTCTCGTTGGACTTTTGTTTACAAGACGAAATATCACAAAATAATTGATAAATTTTGACTTCGTTCCCAACAGAAAAACGTTGGCGAATATCTTCCCAGATCTCGAACGATGTCTCACGATAAGAGATCGTCGAAGCGAGATCGGGTTCAATAGTATTAAAAATCCATGCAATGACAGTACAGTTGGCCGTGAACCAATCGTCATAGTCAGGGGAACTAGACACCGGTTTCTTGACAGTGCCGTCGATGAAGCCGACCTTTCCCTTGGCACCCAACCCATTTCGAAAACCCTTGGCCCAATTTTCATAGTTGGGGCCTTTGAGCAGAACATGGGTGATTTTGGTACCGGTACCGTCTTGCGCGGAGAGAGCATAAATAGGTTTGATGACGTGAGTCGCCATGGAAAACAAAAATTAGAACCTGTAACCTGATACCATAAAGTAAAATATCAAAGACGTAAAAGAGTGTTTTTGTGGAATTTTGCTCTGCCTTTATTGTTTGCTCTGCCAACCTATATATACAACCTTGTGAATCAATTACCTTCCTCCTATGATTTATCCTAGCCATATATACTTGCCTCTAAATGAGCCCGTAAACAAGGTAACGAAATAATCGAGGAATACAAAATATTTACAGAATATTTCGACTACAATACACTGAGATATTACGCTAATATCGTCCTATAGAAAATGAATGTTATTTGATATGGCATGTAGTTTGCTTGGAGAGAACTTATATAATCAAGCAAATCTACAAAGTACAATTTAATAATGGGAGTGATATTTTTTTATTTTTTTTCCTGTCAAATTGTGTGGTGCTCAAATCAAATACTTCCTCCGTTCCACAATGATAGTTCCGTTTCACTTTTAGAAAGTCAAAATTTTCAAACTTTGACTGTAAATAACTTAAAATATGTAAATAATCGTTATACGATAATAAGATATTTACATTTGTCGTCAAAATATCTTTCACAAAATTTAATTTTCACCCAAAAAAATCATGTATAAGCGATGAAAAACATGGGCGAAGAGGAGCGTTGGAGACCGCGTAAAGTCAAAGCGGGACTATCATTGTGGAACGGAGGAAGTAGTTATATACTCCCTTCATCCCAAAATAATTGTCGGTTTTTGAAAAATCCCAAAATAATTGTCATCTTTGGAAAAATTACTAAATTACCCTTAGGTCATCCTTATTGTGGGAAAAATGTATTTGTTCACCCATATTAGTTTAGGAGTAAAATTAGAATTATAAGAAAATATTAGTTTAGGGGTAAAATTAGAATTATTATTTTCAGTTTTATCCTTTTTTACTTAAAAAATATACACAATTCTCTCTATTTTTTCCTAACTGGTTTTCAATCAAATTCATTCAATTTTTTTCATTTCTTGATCATTAACCTCTACAATAAGTTCTAATCATCTTTAATTTCAACTTTTGTGTTTAAATTATCGAGTTTTATTAATTTTCAATAGATTTAAGCCTAATTTAAATTAGGATTTGGAAAGGGGTGGTTATAATTATAGGGTTTGTGAAGCGGTGGCTAATGGCGGCGGTCAGTGGGCGGTGGCGGGGGAATGGGCGGTGTTGGCGTGCGTCAGGACAGTGACGGCATAGGGTTGAGGGCGGTATGTTGACGGTTGGGAGTTAGTGGTTGTCTTTGTGGTGGTTTGTATATTGGTTTAAGGTGGTTTGTTGGTTGTGTTGGTGAGAGAATTGTGTATATTTTTTGAGTAAAAAAGGGAAGTGTTGGAATAATAATGAAAATTTATATAACTTAATTAAAATCCGAATATGAAAAATCAATAGCCGAGAAATAATAACGACTACGGCTTTTAACTTTGATTTAGTGAGATTTAGTTACTCGTAAATGGGGTATTATTATAAACACTAATTCTTGTGTGAGACGTTTTTACATAAAATTATTATAAGACCATCTTATTTATATTCATTTATGTAAATTTTGTACTCTTTTCAATGATAATTGTCATACCATATTTTTGTAACAATTTTTCTACTATTTGTATCTCTTTTATTTTTTATTGTAATAAATTTTTTTTAGTACTTATCCTTTATACAAAACAACAACCACAGTGCTGAGTTGTCAGCCTGTGGTTGAAAGTTGATTTTTATGTGGGCCCTACCATTTTCTCTATGAGTCTTTAATTGAAAGCAGGAAAAAAAAGGTACTCAATATATTTTTTTTCACATAATAAAAGCAAAACCCAAATTTACACTTGAAAAGAATCGTTAATTTCAATTCAAAATTAAACAACAAAGTAAATAAAAATTAATAAAAACTCAATTAAATTAAACTCACATCGAATATAATTTCAGAAATTACATTTCAAAATAAATGGAAAACAAATCAATTAAAACCTACGGAGTATTAAATTAGCAAAATACATTGGAAGTAGGATTTTTATTTGATATGAGTTTAAACATTTAAGAAAAATCCAGTTCGATTGATATTTTTTACCAAACCGAGATAGCTTTGCCGTAGTAGGTGTATTTTTTGCGGAGCCAGGCGGTCGCTTCGAAGAGTGATTCGGGTTCCGAGAAAGTAGAGCAGTCGAGGAGCTTGGATCAAGGGCGGCGCTGAGAGGGACCGGAAGAGTCGTACAGGCGAGAGGTGATGGCACAGACGGTGGTGGTTGGCGGTGGTTGAGTAGTGGCTGAGGTGGTGGTGGTGGGGAGGAGGATGCTATGGTGTTTATAAATCAATTAAAGAGATGAGATATAGGGAAGAAGGAGAGTAAATAATTAATTGTGGGATTTGGTTAACAGTATTTGGCAATTGACTTTTTTAGGGTTTTGTGACCTTTGACGAGAGAGATGAGTTTCAATTTTTTTTAGGGAATTATTTAAAGGATATAGGAGTAGTAACTAAATGTATATGGAAAATATTTTCAAAATATAAGTAATATAAGAGATTAAAAAATATTATTGTAAAACAAATTGAATAAAAATATCTTTACCATAAATCTATTTTAAAATCACATTTTACCTATTTATCTAAAATTAAAAAAAAAAATTCAGATTGCCTTGACATATTTACATCAATCAAATTTGCAATTCAATTTCTCTCATATTTATATATAAATTATTATATATACCCGTGCAAATATATATCCGTGCAATTGTCAGATAATAAATTATACAAATATGTAAATACCCGTGCAAATTGGTACGGGCAAAAGATATAATAATAACATACAATTTGCCCGTGCAATTTGTTATTGATACTTATCAATTAGGAGTTTATTTTACATATTTTTAAATAATAACAATATGTACGGGCATAAAAGGTAGGTAAATTAATTGATATTTCGTAAGTATCAATTAATTGATAAGTAATACTAGGTAGGAATAATTGCAATTTGCCCGTATGTATAAGACTAGCTTGAATTTGTACAAATACTGTGCAAATTGGTACAGGCATAAGATATAATAATAACAAATTATCAATAACAAATTGCACGGGTATTACCAAAGCCCAAAGCCAAATTATACGGGTATGTTATTATCAATCAAATATATTCTAACTGCCTAAACTAACGGGTCAAACTGGTTTGGATCGCTTCAGGTCACGAATCAAAAATTACAGGTCATCAACCCTTAAATATCAGGTCGGATCGTGTTTTGACAAGTCTAAAATCTACACTTCACAATTGCATAAATTAATAATCTTTATATTACAGTTGCACGGGTACAAATTGGAAGGGTTATGCCAAAATTTTAAAAGCAATTTATAATAAACTTTCTACAACAGTTGCACGGGTACAAATTGGATGAGTTCACATTATCAGTGTTTTATAGTTGAGTAATTCGTTATATCGTCTTATTGCTTAGCTAAATAAGTAATTATTGTTTAAAATAGGATATTAAGGCATATGTTATTGCAATTTTCACGGGCATAAAACTTATATCCATGTAAAATACAACAAACTCTTTACATAAATCACTTAGCTAAGCAAATGGATATAGCGGATTACTCGACTAATTGGCCCTAACATATTATTTACGCTAATTGCAAATAAAATTTATTGATTTAAATCTAAACATTTACTACTTTATGTTGGTGATTTAAGTGAATCGCTAGATTCCCGTTTAAGTGTAGTCGGGATTTGGTCAAAGTCGAGTAAATTTGAACGGATATAATTTATGTTTGAGAGTGTGGTGTGCACACTTATATAAGAACGTGGTTTAAATTTACGGTTTTGAGACGAGCAAAATTATATATTAAAATTAATTTTGGCAAAGGATTTGAAGGGTTGGACGAATTTAATAACTGTTGGAATTGTATATAGTAAATGAAGTTACTTAATTATCAGTAAATTCAAAGTATCACAGTTGGTAGAACTTGTGGTTGGTGACCTTGAGGTCATGGGTTCGATTCCAGTCTGCAGCTATTTAATTTTGGTATAAAGCTTCTTCCCTTCTATTCAATTTTTCCATAGAAAATTTTTGGTCTCGGCTCAGGTTCAGGGTGACGGTCGGCCGACCACAGGGCTTTCCGGTTTTTGGCGGGTATTTTGCGAAAAGACATGTCTCAAATGTATTTTAATCAGAAATATTTTATTTCGTTAAAGTCGATGTATGCATGAGTCTATAAATATACTTCATCATACATGGTAAGAAATACAAGAAGAAAAATCTGAAATTTTGACTTTGATTTAAACAAACTCACAAAACTCCATTAGTATACTCTCGATTCTATTTGCCAAGAACGAGAGGGTTTGTTGATCGTCGTATCCTGCGAGGGATTTCGTGATACCCGGGGCAAAAGTAAGGGTCGAAATACTCTCAAAGGAAAGCGGTTGCGCGATTCGATCATTATCCAAGTTATTCTTACATGTCGGTATTTCGACGAGTACCGAGAACACAGTATTTTTCCAACATTCTTTGAGAGTATTTTCTGTTTTGGTAATGATCGAAGGAATGCGTGACATTGACGATGCATTTTCAATAATTTGGTTCAAAATTATTTGGAGATTATACGCATATGTGGAGGAATTTTGACAGAGATGCATATGCGGTGCGGAGTATAGACCGGTTGAATTAAATATTGATTGTTATGTATTTGTGTTTGCCACCGCAAGAATACGTCAAAACAGAGATAAGTAATTTACATTCTTCTTTATACATGGTGTTTTGTGATAACCGTGTATATGTCTTGTGCCACACTGGTATTTATATATGATTAGCCTTTGTAGAGAATTAAGAACCTTTTATTATGATTGTGTATGATGTTACGACTCATATATATGTGGGTTATATGATTTTATGATAATACTCTTATATGTTTTTGCCGTCATATGCCCTCAAGTTTTAGTCATTGATTTTGATGTTATATGGATGAAGTTACTCAGTTTTATTCATGTTGTGTTTGTTGACTTCGATCTTATGGCAGAAGAACAACATGATCAGTACTCCGTATATTAAATTGTCATGTTTTGGATGGCTGCATTATGTTTGTATATTTTATGGCCCATAATTTTGTCATGATAATTGTGTTTCATGCTTTTGTAAGATTTTCAATGCGAGGAATTGTCTTACATGTTGATAAGTGTGGATTTTGTTTTTCTCCGTATAATTTAATTACATTTTAGTGGCATGTTTCAAGGTGTGTACCATGATAATTTTGTGCTAATTTTGATCATGGATGATACGGCTTGTGAGTCAATGATCGACTTATATATTTGTGATAATTGTCTCATGTTTATTACTATGATTATTTATAGTTATGGGATAATGGTGAGAATGAAAGTAATTTTATTCTTGATTCTTGTAGTATGTTTGCGAAGTAACATCTTTATTTATCATTGCTCATATTTGCTATTTTGCGGAATATTTGTTGAATAAGATTATTTTCTTATTGCTTTGAGTGATCAAATGTTATTATGTGTAATATTGTAATGTGACTTGTGATAGTCATGGTTAAGTATTAAAGTTATGACGGTTTTTAGTCATGATGGGAGTATATATAACGTTAATAGTACTCCGTATTTTGATGCTTGGAATTAATTTATTTATGATAATCTCGGTTTTGATGGTTTGTGATAACCTTAGAGAGATTATTGATCGATAGTGGATTTATCCATGGAAAAGATGATTTTAATTAATAGCATTTATGTGTACAACTACAAATCCGGTTATGGAGTAGTCTTTTGTTGTATGATAATTGAGAGTTGATCATTGGCTTTTACCGATGACAACTTGTTATAAAAACGATATTTTCATGTCTTTTATAATGGACATGGGGAGGTATGTGAATGTGATTCTTGGTATTAGAATCAAGTATGAGAATATGATATTTATTCTTTGGTATGTAAAGTACTTCCAAGTGTGTAACCTATACCTAATAAGGTAAGGTGGTATCATAATTCTGTTTTTCACAAGGTTTGTATTGCTCATGAAATTAAGTGGATAAACTAATAAAGTTGTACTCAATTTGGGGAGCAATTAAGCAAGTGTGAAAGTATAATGAATAAATTTGAACCATGGTTTAATGGTTTGTTCAATGTCGGGTTTCCTTGGTTGTGCAAATTGTATTACCATGTAGAAGGTTATTTCTACAAGAGGTAATGTATTATTACTTGGGGAGACACCATGGTTTATGGGTTTCCAAAAGTGAATTTGCAATATAATGTCGACATTGGAGTATAGATTTATTATGATAACTATAGCCGGTAAATAGGCTATGTACGTGGTTTAGATAATTTATCTATGTAAGTATGTGACCGAATTATTCCATGTTGTGATAGTGAGTAAAGATGCGCATCGGGGTGTTAGGAATAACACCGTTTAATGAACTATCTTAAGTTGGATGATATTGGTTGTCTTATGAGATCTCAAAATTGGCTAGTGGATCACTTTAAATAAAGGATTAACTAGGGACTTGGTTTATAAGTCGGATATCGGGATGTTAAAGCCTATATATAAAATTTTGGTGGTAGGACACCCAATTCCCCTCTAATATGACGTTAGAGGCAGAATTCAATGTGGAAAGCCTATTATCAGAATTTTGGAGCACAATATTTACGTTGTCCCGAAAGTATGTGCTCAGACCTGCATGATATGTTAGGGTGAAAGTTATCTTCTTAATGGATCTTTTGAAAAAGTGTTAGTGCAGGACACGACTAAAAGAATCCACCTATATGAGTGTGAAGTGTGGCCGCTTCTTAAAGCTTAGGCTTGGCTTTGTATGCACTTATGAATGGATAGGGACACCAGGCCTGTATATGGTGTCGGTAATAAACTTATGGAGTTGTCTTGAACTTGTATGTGTTCTATCTTCATGTATTCAAATGAGTTGAAGGGTTCAATCCTTAGTGACACCCTGATTCTCGAGTGCAGAATATGTAGTTCACTAAGGTGGAAATTCAATCTTCGTGACATTTTCACTTTATGTGCAAGTTTGTTTTGTTTGTTGTTAATGAATCAAGGATGCACTTAAATGGGGGAGGAATGTTGGTGATTTAAGTGAATCGCTAGATTCCCGTTTAAGTGTAGTCGGGATTTGGTCAAAGTCGAGTAAATTTGAACGGATATAATTTATGTTTGAGAGTGTGGTGTGCACACTTATATAAGAACGTGGTTTAAATTTACGGTTTTGAGACGAGCAAAATTATATATTAAAATTAATTTTGGCAAAGGATTTGAAGGGTTGGACGAATTTAATAACTGTTGGAATTGTATATAGTAAATGAAGTTACTTAATTATCAGTAAATTCAAAGTATCACAGTTGGTAGAACTTGTGGTTGGTGACCTTGAGGTCATGGGTTCGATTCCAGTCTGCAGCTATTTAATTTTGGTATAAAGCTTCTTCCCTTCTATTCAATTTTTTCCACCGAAAATTTTTGGTCTCGGCTCTGCTCAGGTAGTGACGGTCGACCGGCCCTGGGGCTTTTTCCGGTTTTTGGCGGGTATTTTGCGAAAAGACATGTCTCAAATGTATTTTAATCAGAAATATTTTATTTCGTTAAAGTCGATGTATGCATGAGTCTATAAATATACTTCATCATACATGGTAAGAAATACAAGAAGAAAAATCTGAAATTTTGACTTTGATTTAAACAAACTCACAAAACTCCATTAGTATACTCTCGATTCTATTTGCCAAGAACGAGAGGATTTGTTGATCGTCGTATCCTGCGAGGGATTTCGTGATACCCGGGGCAAAAGTAAGGGTCGAAATACTCTCAAAGGAAAGCGGTTGCGCGATTCGATCATTATCCAAGTTATTCTTACATGTCGGTATTTCGACGAGTACCGAGAACACAGTATTTTTCCAACACTTTACTTTAAAATTTTATCTATAAAAGTAGTTAAAAGATTATAATTAATGCATGTTAAAAGTTTCCTAAAGTGGATTACGACGTCAAATTGTTATTCTCAAGGTAATTACGACGTCAGCTACTTAAAATAAAAAATTGAAATAATGGAGTAAAAAAATTGCACGGGCATGCTACTTTAAAATTGCACGGGCATGCTACTTTTAAAATTGCACGGGCATGCTACATTTAAAATTACACGGGCATGCTACTTTTAAAATTGCACTGTTAAATTGTTATTCTCAAGGTAATTACGACGTCAGCTACATAAAATAAAAAATTGAAATAATGGAGTAAAAAAATTGCACGAGCATGCTACTATCAATTTGGACCAAGTAGCTGAAGTTAGCTACATTGGGCCATATAATAGGACGTCTTTTTTATATTTAATATTGAATATTGAAAATGATATATCGGGCACATGTTCTTAGTCTGTGAGTAGGTTATTTTGTCGTTTAAACAAAATAACCTATTTCCTATAGAAGGATAAGGCAACTCTCTTGAAATTTTATTGAAAATTTTCAAAAACACATGAACAATTACACCGCTACCGGCATAAATGTCGAAGTATTAGTAAGTATTACTTTGTGTAATAGTTGATAAAGTACTTACTCTGTATAATTTAGCAATTAACAATATACATTGTAATTAAATTATACTCCGTATAATTTGCACGGGAATAAATATCAAAATACTAGAATAAAACAATAGATGTACAATTTACAATACTAATAATTGTACAATGTATCATCTTTTTCTGTAATGTTTTGAATTTTTCAATCACTTATAATTATTTGTCATATAATTTTGTTATTTTAAAGGACTCATTTACTAAACACATTATATACCAACTTTAATTTTTCTTTTACTTATTTTTGTCGGCCATATAATATTGCGATTTTAAATGTTTCTCAGTAATAAATATATATATATTAATATCTTAAGTGTTATTAACCTTATTATAAAACGACTCCATTATTGATAATGTTTACTTAAATTATAAAAATAGCATGCCCGTGCAATTTGCACGGGCATAACACTAGTGTTAGTGAGTTTAATAGCTTTATTTTGTGTTTTGTACATATTTAACTATAACTAGCTCAGTGGCCCGTGAAAATCAAGGGTTCTCTTAATAATTTTCGTATTTGTATCGTTTTTATTTATCTAATAAAACGTGTTTATTGTTAATGTTTTTAATTTTCAGCTTCCATATATTTCATTACTCGTTTTTATTAGTTAGTACATATTATTTGATGTAATCGAAATATTATCTGTACCATATTGTAAACGTTTAATTTCAAATTATATACACTATAGAAAATGTACCCAATATTACAAATTTTGTTTCATTGTTTGGATTTCGAGGTAATAATGAAAAACAGGTAATCTCGATAATTCAAAAAAATACAAACACCTTCAAATCTTTTTCAATATGCTTAAGTTAATTTAAAACACCCTCAAATCTTTTTCAATTCTTCTCTGTTTTTTCCCCTAACATGAATGAATAAAGAGCAAATCTTCTTGCTAGAAAAACTATACCACTTCGATCATCCTCATTTTTTGTTGTTTTCATATTCATCTTGCACACATATAAAAAAATATTGTATGATAAGATTAATTTAGGAAAAGAAAATATGAAATTAAAAACCCAAAAATTAAAATATAAAATGAGGAGAATTAATGAGTTTATTAATACATGACTTGCGATTTTTTATATATTGCACTAAAAATAATGCATTAATTAATTTTTCCTCAAAAAAAATAAATTCATTAACTTTATAAGTAGTAGCTCATCTATTTTGGTTCTTTTATTTTAAATAATTAGTTAAAATAAATTAGCATGAAAATTAACATGGGAATTATGGAAAAAAAGTTAGACACAAAATTTATTTACTCCATATTACTTAAAAAAAAGGTATATCCATTACTTTATAGGTTTTATTTATTGAATGATGACTTAAAAATAATTAAAGATATAAAATTTAAAAAAATAACTGAATCAATTAAAATAATGAGATTGATTTACTTGCTTCATATGTAAGTATACCATATTATAAATATATAATTTTTAATTATATACAATAAAAAATATATCAAATTAAAACAATTTTTTGTTTGATTTTTGAGTCAATGAAAAAATATCAATTCTAATAGACGTATTTACTTTATTCATTTTCTCTCAAATTTAAGAATCACTAATATGTATAAAAAAAATGCATTATAAACAATTTAGGTCCTCTTAAACATCAAATTGGTATATCAAGTTTAAAAAAATAATGAACCATGAAATAAAAATAAATAATTGAACTTGTACTTGTCCCTATAGTTCTAATATATTTAGATTTTTGATCAAATATGTTATACCTTGAAAATCGTCCACTTTTTTGTGAATTTCAGATTTAATCCTCCACACATATAAAAAGTTAGTTAATATAAGAGAATTAAAATTAAAAGATAATTTTAGGTGTGGTCTGATCATGTTCCCCTTTTAGTTAATATAAGAGAATTAAAATTAAAAGGTGGGGTCTGATCATGTTCCCCTTTTAGTTACCCTTGATCGCCGTGTTGAGGAAGTGCGTCAAGAGGGCGACCTTTTAGGTTTGAGCAATTTTGGACGGAAGAAGAGGGCTGTGAGGATACGATTCGTTTGGCGTGGGACCCAGGGGAGACTAACATCCTTGAAAATATCCAAAACTGCTCGGTCAGGTTGCGTGCTTGGAAAGGTGCAAGTGTCGGGAAGATTGTTAGAGATTTGAACGCGAACAGAAGAAGGCTGGCAAGGATAAATAAGGAGGAGAGGTCAGCCTCTAATGTGAAGGATAGGCAGAAACTCATGGCGAATATTTCGAGACTTATTAAGCAGGAAGAGGTGTTTTGGAAGCAGCGTTCGAGGGTCTTATGGCTGAAAGAAGGGGATAAAAACACGAAGTATTTTCATAGGAAAGCCCAACAACGGAAGCAGAAGAATCGTATTGGGTCTCTTATTGATGAGCAAGGGGTTAAATGTGAGGACGAGGCGCGCATCAAAGTCATGGCAGTAGACTATTTCAGTCAAATGTTTCGTGCAGCTCAGTGTTCCATCGACCCTGATCTGTTACAAGGCGTGCAAGGTAGGGTGACAGCGGAGATGAATGAGGGGCTTCGAGCTCCCTACTCGGGAGACGAGATTGTGACGGCTTTGAACCAGATGCATTCGTTGAAGGCCCCGGGCCCGGACGGTATGAATGCGTTATTTTTCCAAACATATTGGCACATCGTGGGCCCGTCGGTGGTTCATACATGTAGAAGTATTCTGAATGGAGGGGTTTTGCCCTCGGAATTTAATAAAACTCATATTGTCCTTATCCTGAAGAAGAAAGAACCCCAAAGTTTAGCTGATTTTCGACCCATAAGCTTGTGTAACGTGCTCTACAAAATCGTTTCCAAGGTCCTCGCGAATCGTCTTAAACTTTTCCTTGGAGAAATAGTGTCAGAAAATCAGAGTGCTTTTACGCCAGGACGCCTTATTACTGACAATATTCTTGTGGCCTTCGAGTGTTTCTATCACATGAAAAATTCGAGGAGCGGTGGGGGGCACATGGCTTTGAAACTGGATATGGCTGAAGCCTATAACCGGGTTGAGTGGCCTTTTCTTCAAAGCGTTCTAGTGAGTATAGGGTTTGATACGGGATGGATAGGTCGGGTGATGGAATGCGTGGAGTCAGTGACTTCTGCAGTCACAATTAATGGGTCCTTAACAGACTCGTTTCGGCCTGAGCGAGGGTTGCGTCAAGGGGACCCGTTATTGCCATACCTTTTCATTTTGTGCGCTGAGGTCCTTTCGAGCTTGATACGTCGGGCGGTTGAGGTGGGCAGCTTGCATGGTGTACGTGTTGCGACGGGGGCTCCGATGATTTCGCATTTACTCTTCGCTGATGATAGTATCATTTTTGTTAAGGCAAACGAGAGGGAGGCAAGTACGGTCAAGCAGGTTTTTAGGAAGTATGAAAGACCGTCAGGCCAGCTGGTAAATCTTGATAAAACCACAGTCTCGTTTAGTAAAGGGACTACGCGTGATAGAGTGGACAGGGTAAGGGCGGTGCTGGTGTTAAAGTGGTCACGGAACAAGGAAGCTATTTGGGTCTGCCTACTGTTTTGGGTAGGTCGAAAGTTGCTCTTACTCGCATAATCCGAGACAAGTTATGCAAGAGACTCCAAGGTTGGCGAGGCTTACTTCTTAGTAAAGCTGGGAAAGAAATCCTTGTCAAAGCGGTAGCGCAATCGATCCCAACTTACGCTATGAGTGTGTTCAAATTACCGGGAAATTTCTGTGATGAACTTCGTCGGACTGTCACGTGATTTTGGTGGGGGACGGAGAAGGGGAAGAAGAAGAAGAAGAAGATCCCATGGGTGGCATGGGAAACGCTGTGCCGTACTAAAAGCAAGGGTGGGCTCGGTTTCCGTGATTATTCGAGCTTCAATGACGCACTTCTAGGGAAGCAAGCCTGGCGTCTGCTAACTGATGAAACTAGTTTGGTGGCACGTGTGCTGAAAGGCAAGTATTACAGTGACCGTAATTTTTTGGAGGCGGAGGTGGGCACGATCCCGAGCTACACTTGGCGGAGTATTTGGGAAGCTAAACGGGTGGTCATGCTCGGTGCGAGGAAGCGTATTGGTGATGGTTTGAGCACTTTAGTGTGGACGGATCCTTGGATCCCCAAGACCCAAACGCGACGGTTATATCCCCTCGTAGTGGCAATGAACCAAATTTGAAAGTGGCTGAGTTGATTCGAGAGGACCGAACAGGTTGGCGTGATGATGTGCTGCGTGAGCTCTTCCTGCCTTTTGAGTACGAGCGGATTAAGGCTACTCGGGTTTGTGACGAGGTAAGGCCTGATATTTGGTGTTGGGACCCAAGACCTGATGGTCTTTTTACGGTTAAATCAGCTTATCACTTGATTCAAGACCGAGGTGACGTTGCAGAGCAATCAGATTATGCACGAGACAAATGGCTGTGGAGTGCAATTTGGCAGACGGATGTTTTGCCCCGGGTTAAGCTTTTTATGTGGCAGCTATGTCACAATGCGTTGGCTACGAGGGGTAACATAGCTCGTCGGATAAATGGTGTGGATACTGAATGCCCTTTCTGTTTTTGTGACATGGAGACTTGTCTTCATGCCGTGCGGGACTGTGGGTGGGTGGTTGAGATATGGGAGGGGGTGCGCCTGGAGCACGTGGCTGATTTTGCTTGGATGAGTGTGAGGGAGTGGGTGGAGGCAGGGATGAGGGTGTTGGGAGAGGAGGAAAGACGAGTGTTCATGACCACTACTTGGGCCATTTGGGAGCGTCGGAATAAAGCGGTGTTTGTGGGTGACAGGGAGCGGAGCACGGGCCGTGACACGCGTCACTGACCTGCTGTGGGAGATGAGGAATGTGGAGGATGGCAGGGGTGTGAGGGCTACGGGGTCGACTGGAGACATGGGGAGGGAGAGGTCCGTGAGCCATGACGTTGGGAGTTGCGAGGAGAGCAGAGGGTGGAGCAAACCAAATGCGGGATGGGTGAAGGTTAATGTGGATGCGGGATGTAGGGAGGGTGTTGGCACGGCTGTGGGAGTGGTGTGTAGGGATGATAGAGGGGAGGTAATCAAGGCGGTGTCCTGGCAGATGGAAGGCGAGATGGAGGCTAAAATGGCGGAAGCAGTTGCTGTCCTTACCGGGCTCAAGGAAATTCGGGACGTCGGCCTAGAACTTATCGTAGTCGAAAGCGATTGCCTGAATGTCGTTAGTGATCTGCAGCAGCAAAGCGTTGGGAGGACAGAGATTTATTTAGTTTATCAAGACATTTTCCGGATTTGTAGTAGCTTTGATTCTATTGTGTTTTCTTTTGTTCGTCGAGACTCAAATAAGGTAGCTCACGCTCTCGCGCATGTGAGTCCGGGGAGCTACGGTAGGGTAGACTGGGGACCTGTCCTCCCACAACATATTGTCATCTTAGCTGAGGCTGATTTATATTAATCGTAACCCAGTTGGGTTTTCTCAAAAAAAATAAAAAAAAAAAATTAAAAGGTAATTAAATATCAAGGCATAAGTGTTTTCAAAAATATATATATATATATATATATATATATATATATATATATATATATATATATATATATATATATATATATATATATATATATATATATATATATATATATCAAGACATGAGAATTAATAATTTGATCGATACATAACTTGCGTTTTTGTACCTTTTAAAATAGTGTAAATAATGCATTTATTTTATAAAGTAATAATTTATGTCTTTTCATTATCCTATATTAATAAATTGGTTCACAACAATTAATTCAAATGAATATGGATGTTATATGAATTTCAAGATAGAGAAGGCGGATTTTTTTTTTTTTTTTTTTTTATTAGTTTTTTCTTTTAGATGATGGTTGAAAAATAAAAATATATAATTTAAGCTAAAAAAACTAATTAAATTAAAAATAATGAGAATTTGTTACTTGACAGATAAATGACTTCTGAAATTAGTACTTTTGTAGGGAGTAACTCTTAAATAATACTCGTATAAATTTAAGTAAACTTATAAAATAATCCGTAATAGCTTGTGTATTATGATTCTATTATTTTAATTGATTAGTTGATGAAATGTCTAAAACTTTTTTTTGAAAAAGATTTTAATAATCATTAAAAGATTTATATGTAAAAAGTTTTTAAAAATTAACATGTGACTTTTATGACTTAATTATTAACATTTCAGCAGAAAAATGAACGCACCAAAATACATTTCACCACATCATCCCAAATTTTCTCATTTGTCAAATTTTCATATCGATCAATGAACACCCATTTTCACTTGTACTCCAAATCTAATAATTGTGTGCTTTTTTTTCGGAATTCAGTTGTTGTTGACTATATACTCGGTGTGACAGTTGTAGGTAATTCTAATTTCAATTAATACACACAAAAATTCCAATTTTAACACCAAATTTTTTTGGCTCATCTATCTCATATTTATCATAATTTTCTCTTCTATAGTATTCATTTCTATATTAGATTTTTAGTCATATAAACCTAAGATAATGAACTTAAATTTCAGGAAATTGATATATCATCATACTTGGTGCACAAAGATACCGTTTAATTTAATTTAGTTTAATTTCATTTATTATTTGCATTGATTGTTTTAGATTTAATTTAATTTTAACTTAAGTAAATTTAATATGTAATTTTTTGTAAATTTTGGATTTTATCCTACGTGGCATCTAATAGAAAATAGGAAATGAGGTGAGGTAAGTCAATAATTTAGTCAATGATCTTGTTTTTATTTTTATTAGATTGTATAGTTGAACTCACTTAAATTAGTGTAATACCATTTTACAGTAAACTTACTCTATTATTAATTGCAATATTTAATGAGAACAATAGCAATTATGACTCATCTTTTACAAATAATAGTTCCATGATCCGCGAATATCACATATTCATTTGATAACATGTGTTTGATTGTATATCCATATTTATATCTTTATAATATATTAAAAAACAAGTTGAAAGATATCAAAACCTATAACCTAAACTAAATTAGACACTTTTTTAGGACATACTTCCTCCATTCAAGTCCAAAATGCATGTTTCTATTTTGTACATTATTCACATTTAAACCTTCAATTTTAATTATCTCTCGATATATAAGTGTAAATATATTCACGTGTGATCTTGTTTGATACGTCTTTATGAATAGATAATTAAAATCTAATTTTTATATTTTTTGAATAAACGTAGCTAACGATATTTAACGTGTAAAAAGCGTGTCGCAAGTGTAAAAAAGCAAACATGTAATTTGGAGTTGAATGGAGAAAATATAGAGTAACAATTAAAGTCATTGTAGTATAGTGATTAGTATTCCTGTCTGTCACGCGGGTTACCCGAATACGATCCTGGCAACGACGACAATTCTAATTTTTATTAGTTGTAAATTTGTAATTAAATTTAATATAATTAAGTTTGTAATTGAATACTCAGCACATGAAATATATCCGACAATGTTGATAATAAAATAATGAAATGCGTTGCGTGCAAATTTTGTTAATTATTATTGGTGTATTATTGGTTTTATTATTAACAGTATTTTATACATTGGTCATTGGGATTTGGGAATCATTTTTTATTTTTTACTTATTTTGTGAATCATAATGTTTCCAAGTTTTTGTCTAGATTAACATGAGTGACCTGTTTAACTGCTCGTTGATAATTTGACATATCTTCACCGAGATTTAGCATATCGAGTGTATTTATTTATTTATTTATTATTTTTTTTTTTCATTTGACTAGAACGCGTTTGTTAGAACGCCCATATCAATGGAGAGCTAAGTGTTCCATATTTGCCATGTATGTAATTGTGGAAAGGTTAACTAATGTGGGAAGTGTCTCAAATTATGAGTTTGTGACCAAAATTTTGGGGAACTCCTTAAATTTGGGAGGGTTTCCACTTGCAAAACCCCTCTTATTTATTTATTATTTTAGTTTATTAAAATCAATTAATAGTTGATTAAAATCAATTAATTATTTTATCATCCAATTAATTACTTACTAACCACTTTTCAACTAGTGCAAATTCTAATATATGTTTTATTTATCTAACTTTTTTTTAAATTGAAAAAAAAAAATTAGTTTGTAAGTTTCCGGAGAAAATTGTTAAAGAAAATATTTTTTAAAAATTAGTTAGTAACATTAATTGCTCCATGTATTTGTTTTTTTTCTTTAATCAATAAATTGTTAAAAAAAAAAAGTACTTCCTATTTTTTTTTTTTTTTGATGACGAGGGGGTTGAGTCCCCCCCGGGCACATGCATTCCCGCACCACCACATGTACCATGTAACCCACCCCTGACGGGGGCTGCGGTGACCAAGTGGGGAAATTGGTTCCAGGTGGGATTTGAGCCTGGGACCTCACACAATTTGTTGCACCTTCCAGGTTAACCCAAATTCCACCTGGACAACCACCACTTGGTTATTTTTTTGGTAACGAGGGGTTGGTTCCCCCCGGGCACTTGCAATACCCTGCAAACCACATGTGCCAGGTAAGTCATCCCGTAGGATGGCAGGTATCCGCATGCCTTTGCCCACCAAGGGAGTCGAACCCAGGACCTCGCAATTCCTACCATTGCAGGCTTTGAGGCAAAAAGTACTTCCTACTTTATAAATATAAAGTCATACGTAGTAGTGTTATTTCAAGTTCAATTAAAATTAATGTTAAAATATAAATTACATATCTTTGTGTTAATTAGCAAATACTAAGTAATTAATCAATGTTAAAATTTAAAAAATAAATATGGCGGACCATGAAAAAATGGATATGGAGATGAAGAGACATGTAAATGAAATGGGGAGGTTATGTAAAAAGGATATTTCCCATGGTACCTTCGAACTTTGGCAGATTACACATGGTACCTCATGTGTGAGGTTTGTTCACATGGTACGCCTATACTTTGTGAATATGCGCCCAATATGCCCATTTTGTGACGGAAAACTTGACGACGTTAAGTTTAAGGATGAAGACATCAATTATGAGTTTAGGGTACAGTTAAACCCACATTATTCCTCCATTAATTGGTGCCTATAAACTTAATGTTTTTAAGTTTTTCGTCACAAAATGGGCATATTGGCACATATTCACAAAGTTTAAGGGTACCATGTGAACGAACCTCACACATGGGATACCATGTGATCTGCCAAAGTTCATTCGAGGGTACCATGAGAAATATCCCTTTTACTTAACCTCCCCATTTCATTTACATGTCTCCACATTGATGGGGTTCTCCATATCCATTTTTTCATGGTCCACCATATTTATTTTTTAAATTTTAACATTGATTAATTACTTAGTATTTGCTAATAATTTAAAAGATAGAGTTTAATGAAAACTCATTATAATTGCGAGTTATCTAATTCATACGTAATTTGAATATAGTAAGTAAACATTGCATAATTAATATTAAAATATTCGACGTGTTTAATTTCCATAGTTACTTATTTCGAAAAAATAAAATAAAGTCAATATTTTATCAATTAAGAATTTGTTATTACAGCAAGGGAGCCCGGCCTGAGACGGGCCCGAAAACTAGTATAAATTAAAAGGTGTTAAAATAATTTAATAATCTATATGAGTTTATTTTCTTACCATGATCGATTATTCAATAAATATACACAAACATATTGTGCGTTAATGCTTAGTTGTCATTTAGTTATAAAATATATATACTTGTACAATAAACATATTAGGCTTAGGTTTAAATTAACTTATTAAGTTTGCCTTTAATAATTTACTCCGTATATTGTTATAATTATAGATATAAATATAGAAATTTATGTAGATATTAATTGTGAATCTAATAGATTAACAGACTTCTCACTAATCCCCATTGGACTGATACATGCTAATAATTATTTTACACGTATTTTATTTTATTGTTTTGGAATCAATCATAATGTATCCGAATTGTTGTCTAGATTAGCATATGTGACCGGTTTAATTAAACCATTTGCTATTCGTCGTCGACAAATTACTTTGCGCAGTCGGCTTTTCTTTTCACTAATTATACTTAGTGAATTACATAATTATTTTTTATTTTTTGTTAGTAATATTATTTATAATGTTTTGAATTACAAATTTTTAAATTTTGATATTTTCATTAAATCGGTACATTTATTTATCGTTACGTTGAAGTGATTGTTTAATTTTTTTTGAGTTACTCTTAAGAAAATGAATTCCTCGATTTTGTATTATTCATTTTTTACAAAAAATTTATATTTAAAAAAAAAAAAAAAAAAAAAAAAAAGTAAATTACGACTAATTTTAAAGTCGAAAAAACAAAACCGTCAAAAAAAACAAAACTCTAGGCACATGTCAAGGAGACTCCTTGACATGTGTGAAATATGTCGAAGAGTCTCCTGACATATGCAGTGCATGTCAAGGAGACTCTTTGACATGTACCTACACATGTCAAGGAGTCTCCTTGACATGTACCTGCACATGTCAAGGAGACTCCTTGACATGTGCAGGCACATGTCAAGGAGTCTCCTTGACATGTGCCTAGAGTTTTGTTTTTTTTTTTGACGGTTTTGTTTTTTCGACTTTAAAATTAGTCGTAATTTACTCCTTTTTTTTTCTCTAAAAAATGAATAATACAAAATCGAGGAATTCATTTTCTTAAGAGTAACTCAAAAAAAAATTAAACAATCACTTAAACGTAACGATAAATAAATGTACCGATTTAATGAAAATATCAAAATTTAAAAATTTGTAATTCAAAACATTATAAATAATATTACTAACAAAAAATAAAAAATAATTATGTAATTCACTAAGTATAATTAGTGAAAAGAAAAGCCGACTGCGCAAAGTAATTTGTCGACGACGAATAGCACATCCCTTAATTAATTGCTCTTTGATGATTGACTAGTGGTGCGACCCGTGAAATCCACGGGCCGACACGGTTTGTCGCTTTAGTTGTTTTTTTGGTAGTATGTTAATGTTTTGTGTATTTTCCAGCCGTTGGCTTCCTTTTTCAACAATAATTTATATTAAAACCTTGAAGTCTTTTCACCGATCATATTCTGTAAGACGTAAACGTACAAAATCAATTCATACATAGGAATTCAAGTGTGCCGCAACAGTGACATGGTGAGTTCTGAATTAGCATGGGTATGATAAGATAATACATAAAAAGTATTTTGAATACACCAAATGAGTTCTATTTGATGCTCGAAAGAATGCCTCACAAATTGGAAAATCTCATAGATCGTTTGTTCATTCATTCTCATGAAAATGAACCCCACCAGTGACAGACGCCCGGAGATCCAAAACAGGACGTAATTTTTCACTTAAAGCATAAATCCCCTCAATAATTACTATACGAGAGCTTGGGACTTCAACTTTCCTGAATAAATCAACCATCAACATGATTACATGAGTTTTGAGTACTCTCTAAGCACATAAGAAAGCACACAATACTAAATAAAAAGCCAGCAAGATAATTAGATGTTCTTTGCAATCATGGTTTACCGGATCAAATCACCACCGCGAAACAGGAACTACAAGAACACCCCATCCATCATAGGCATATATAGATGACCAGGGACAACGAAAATAACAGACATAATGTACTATCTGCCAAGATAATTCTACGCTCCATTTTATAAAATATAAAATCAATTCTTATATCGACGTGACAATGATAGTAGATAAATATATAGACAGCCAGGTAACTGGCCAGAGAGTGCATAGACCCCATGGGTCTAAATCATGCGTTCGAAAATCTGCAACTACAGGCCAATTAAAATCAAAACATAAAGGAGACCACACTACCGCAGCATGTAGTTATCCCTGTTGGGAGCCAGACACAGATTCAGGCTCACTACATGTTCGAATATATCTATCCTCTCCTATGACCAACATTATGTTTCAAAATAAGACAAACTAAAACCGGTTAAGAGAGAAACCTGTATCCCACACGGGAGCTTGTCTTGAAATCATAAATCGGGACCTCGACGTCTTTCGCGGCCTTAAGGTCAGTCAGATTCTGAAGCAATGTGTCATAATCGGTTAAACGTGGATCTGTTAAAGGAAAAAAACACACACATAAGATCAGCTAGCAATACTCATATGAGATCAAAAAAAACTCAACAAAGCATAACAATAATCAATCGTAGAATATAGCACTCAGCTGAAGAAATATGTACGGAAAAAGGGAAAAAAAACTCAGCTCAAGAAATACTATCAAAAACAACAAACCAAGTCTATACGATAACCTATTCACAAGAAACTTCATCAAATTAAACACTTGCAGATAAAATATAGTAACATTTTTAGTATTATTAGAAGATAAAAGATAACAGAAGGGATATTACCATCGAAGTTTCCGTCAACAATGCGGCTCGCGTCATTATAATTATCCATAGATATGACTGCAATGCTGGCCTTATAGTTTTGAATTTTCTCAGTAAAACCGTCTTCCCTGCTCCTGAAGGGCCGGCTATACCGATCAAAATCATTCCATCATTATTATTAGCGAGTAATTGGTACGCACGGTCAACTTTTCATGAGAGTCTCCATGCTCATCAACTGGAGCTTGAGTGTCAGCATCATAGGTAGCATTATGGCCGCTGCTACTGACTTTATTATAGTTGTTATTTTGAGCTTCAAGATTATCTTCATCTCTCGATACGCTACTTAAGGAAACTTCTTAGCTCCGAAGTTGGCAGTGACGTGACCAACAATCTGTTCGACGGACGTCAGGCCTTTGATAGTAGCGTCTACAAATGTCCTTGTAAACTTGTCCTCGTCCTTTGACACATCCGAAGATTCTTCCAAACATTTGAGAATTTCTGCCTCACTTAGGTTATCGATTTCAGTCTTCGTTCCACATTTGACATACACCTGCAAAATAATATTTCAAAGACGAACATAGGAAACGCTTACGAGTGTTTGTTGGTCACCGATCAATGCAATTGTAGCAAGTGAATATCGGAAAATATCGCAAATGTTTCATATAATATAATATACCTTGTTTGGAGCAGGACCCGCAGAGAGTCCAGGTGCATCCCAAGCTAAGAGCCACGCGGGTTGATATCTTCCCGGGCCATTTATAGGCCCATTGTAGAACACTGCTCCCTTAGCTCCGAATCCGAGATATTCTATTTCACCATCGGCCGGAATGTTTGGAGGAAATGGCCCAGGAAGTTGTGGCCAGCTGATTAAACGTTCACAATATATTTCATGTGGACCTTTGTTCGCCATTGTGGCAGTAATTCTCCTTTTTAGTTGTTCCGAAGTCATGTTTTCTTGATATTTGTATTAGCTGCAGTATATATATGAAAGACAAATGATGCAAATATGAGTGACAAATATTACGAATGAGTAAAGTTATTAAGCTACTCGAAGAATACTAATTATGTTCCCATCTATGACCTATATATACTACGGAGTACTTCACTACTTGTAAGTTGTAACTTGAATGAAAATATCGTTAAACTATAAAAGTCCCTTTAATTAGTATCGATCCTCGTTTCCATTTGACAGAATAAGAATCCTTATCATACTTGCTTTCGACACTCCTTTTAAATTAATGGAGATGAATATAAAAACTTTGTTCGTTTTCGAATACATGGAAAATATAAATCTATGTTTGATTTCTCCATTTTTATCGTTCTATTATAGTACTACTTGGCTTTGTCCATTTGCAAATTTATCATCATCCTTATACTGATATGTGTCCCGTTGGGGGTGGCTAACATGGTACATGTGATGGTGCGGGAATGCAAGTACCCGGGGGACTCAACCCCCTCGTCATAACAAAAAAAAAAAAAAAAAAAAAAAAAAAAAAAACCGACAGTTAACCATATACTCCGTAATTAGCATTTATGTTTTACTCGGGGATATTTTCCCTCAATAAGGGCATGTTCTCTTCGTCTGAAGTTTTCTGAACCAATCTTAAGTTTTATGAAGTTTTCTGAAGTTATCTGAAGTTTTCTGAAGTTGTCTGAAGTTATCTGAAGTTTTCTGAAATTATCTGAAATTTTCTGAAGTTTTTTTGAAATAATATGAAATAATAATAATAATAATAATAATAATAATAATAATAATAATAATAATAATAATAATAATAATACTTAAGTGGTCATTATGTATTGTGATTTATCATGTTAAAATAGATAATTGACATTGATAATTGACATTGATTGGCCGTATTCTGATATTCGGTTACACTTGTGGATGTGGCTTCAGGTTAAGAGAATGAGAACAGACATAACGTTTATTTGAGATGCACTTCAGAGTTCTGCCGCCGTGGAAGTGCGGGTCAGAACCCTCAGAAAGAAAATTGAAGGTTAAGAAGCTACCAGTGGAAATCACATGCTATTCACAATACAAAACGCTAACAAAATGTTACTTCGTATCAGTTTCAAGGAACTTACAGCCAGTAAGGCTATAAGGAACTGAAAACTGTAACAATGTAATCCGTAATGCCAGTAACGCAAACATAACACCACAAACCGTCTAAAAGAATTGGAGATAGTATAAAGTCAAAAGTAGAAACTTTCTGTGATAAGAATTGAGTATAAATAAAGTGGATTGTAATGGCCAAAATAAAATTTCTAATAAAATTTGTAAGTAAAAGCTTGCAGGTATTTTGACGCGTAAATCACACAGCCAGAACTCATTGCACGAGATCAGTTGCCCCAAAATATAACAGCGATACTGTCAAAAGAAAATCAGAATTATCCTCAACCGTCACTAAATTCAATCGAAACCATCAAATCAACAACTTCATTAGCCTCACGAAACCCCACTTATTCCAAAATGTAACAAACATCTACAAACATCATCGATTTTGGTTGCGGTCGAAGCCCCAAAAACTGGAATGAAAAGCTCTTGAACTTTGTTTGACAATCTACTGCAATTTTTTACTCGTGAATAACAGGTGTGACCCAAAAACAATTCAAATCACATACAAAGAAAATAAATGTAAGTGAAACACACCAACATCAGTGAAATTGAACAGGTACACGCACACATTTGGTCGTGAATAATAAAACGTGTGACCCTAACACAATTCAAATCAAATACAAAGAAGAAAATTGTAGGTAGTACACAAAAAAATAGTAGGTAGTACACAAAAAAAATGATGCTTACCTGTGGCAGAGTTCGGCAAGTGGTGGAATAAGATCACTGTCTCTCAGACCAACGACTCCTGAGGACGTTGTATTGACAGATTGGGAAGTCACGATGATCAGCGACTGAAGTTTCTTTATTGACGTTTTGGTTTTGTCCAGCTTGATTTCGTCTTCGCCTTTGTATTCTTGGCTTTGAAGTTCGCCAACTTCTTCTCATGCTCGCTTTTCACACCTTCCCGAGCCTGCGCAGCACACAGCTTTAAAATTCAATTCACTAATCGAATCACAAACTTTTACGATTTTAACAATGAGATGTGGCCCCCGTGATACTACATACACTAAATAAACATTCAAGAAAATGTGGTAACAGTAATGCAGGGACAACAACGTAGTAACAGCTACACTATAAAAACGCAGCAGCATAGAATCAGAAAAGACTCGACATTAAAATCAGGGATTGATAATTGCAATCAATTTAAAAGCTACTGTATGTTGTTACCACCATTGTCAATCAACTTGCAATTCATCATCATTTAGATATATAAGCAAGATCTTTAAAAAATGGGATACTAAACAACCCAAACTTTGGATTATTGTGTTGGATCCATAATTAATACTACGGATTCCTAGGATTGGGAGAATTGGTCTATGTCTATTCTTATACATATTTCGTTGGTTAGGACCATGACTGGAGATATCACATCAAGTATAAGCGACTGGTAAATTGTGCTTGTACGTGGCAAATATAATTAGTCACTATACCGTACATATTTAAACAACTTTTGTTGCACCGCCTTATTTTAACGTTATAAAGAATGGCGAAGAAAATAACTTCTATACTTATTTGATCACAGATTAGTTACCAGGAATGTCAGCGATTTTCACTGTTATGCCCACTGCCGACAGCCACAACATCATAGATTTCATCCCATTTGTCTACGTTTTTCCGTTCAAATTTCACCTTCCACTTCCCGTCTCTCTCATATCCAACAAAAACAGCATCGGCCTAAAAGTGTATCAGCTCCGTCAGTCAAAATTTGGCGAAATCATCCAAGTACCGTAGCTCGTCCTCATGTTTTGGGTGCTCACGAATCCCTGACATGCCTGCACGAAAATACAATAGCCCATACATGACATGATTATAGCATTGCGAAGAAGTTCATGGGGCCTCCTACTTAATATTAGACGATATTCATGAATTCTGCACACCTGTAAAATCAAAACCATAAATTAAAAACTATATTTCTACCATTGTAACAAATTTCTACACTGTCAGACTTTCTATTCCATAAGGAATATATGGCTTGATATCGCCAAAGCCAAGTAATAAATTAATAATTATTTGAGTTACGCGTCGCAGAATCATTAATTTTCCAGTCTTTGGCAAAGCTAAAAATTAACAAAATTTCATAATTTAGATCATAAATAATCATGCTTCAACAATTCAATTGAGTGCTTCCCAATAATAAGCGTGACCAAAGCAAAAAAAAACAAATGCAACTGCAAGTGTAAATAGAACCTATCAACCCAGTCTAAATTCAGAAAATTTCAACGTACAGCGTCTAAGCCACAAACCCAATGCATGTGAAAAACCCAAACATATACAATTCAAAGAAATCAGCCACCTACCAAAGTAACTTTGAAAACACACAGAATTAGTACTTGAGCATGAAACAACGGTGGTGGCTTGAAATTTTGATTGATTATGTTGAGCATGGGCCGTTTATGCAGCCAATTCAATGCGAGTAAGATTAACACGACATAATTGAGAGAGGTGATTGTGTACATTTCAATATTATTGTATTGATTGCAGCAGTTAGTTGATTTCAACGTTACATATTCCCTTGAATTCATCTATTGAAGTTGTTCACTGACCCAAAAACAATTGAAACCTTGTGCCACATAACTGTGTCCCACATGGACACGTGTAAGACGTAACATAATGCGGGAGAGTTACAGTAACTAACATAGCTTCATATTGCCAATCCAGTGCAATTTAATTAATCAACGAAACACAACAACAAAAGAAATCGAGCTCAGAGATCTCACTTTTGTGAAAATTTTGTCAAGAAATTGTAAAGGCTATGTTTTCTCAAAAAAAAAAAGAAATGAGATTTTCATGTAGATCAGTTTTATACTCTCTGTACTCCTAAAGTATTTCGAATGTTGTATATAAGTCTAAATGCACTTTAAGACGACTTTCAGTCGTTATTGACCTACCTTGATGAGCTGATAATGAACCTTCAGGCATATTATTAATCGTTGCATGATTTAAAACTTCCGACCCATCTCACTTATCACCTTTGTTGTTTTTGCTCGCAACACCAAATTCTGCCGTAGTTTTAGTATAAATTTCAACCAAAAATAATCCGAGCATTACATAATCGAGAAATAATACACAACAATTTAATTACATACCTCGAGGTGCAACTATTAACACTGCTACGCCTTTGTTTGGGACCTAGGTTTTCAAAGTGAGGTAATCATTAATTTGCTTAGTCAAAGTGAGGTAATCATTCATTCACCTTATGCATGTGACGTTCACTTTGTTGAGCTCGTGGCCGAGCATTTTATAGAACCTCATCTTGTCTTCTCCACCTACTTTTTCACTCGACATTACACAGATGTGTTACTGTCTCTGATAAGGGGACTAAACCAGTGCGTCTAGTCGTCGACCAGATCATGGTTGTACACACGCAGCGTGCCGAAATGAAGTATCCTTCCAACATTGATCAGATTCAAGCACACAAAAAATTACAAACCGATTTCACAAGGTTCAAGTTGAATATACCTGAAGCAAAATCTTCCCAAGTGACATCCTCATCTGCCACCCACCACTAAAAGAAGCCACCAACCTATCAGTATCCTCAGTCGAAAACCCGAGTGAAGAGGAAAGGATGCACGAGGTGAGGAGGTAGTGATGAATTCATTCTTGACGTGGCAAACTAAGCCAAATTAAACCACAACAATAGGGATCCTACGATGAAAATAATCGAATCCTCAAATCGTAAAACCAAACTAAAAAAAAACAACTCCATTGTCAATATGTTTAAAGCCCCATTTAGATAAGGGTTTTCACTTAGTTATGAACTTTCATGGAGTATTATTTAAGGAACTAATCACTAAACTTTATCATTCAAGAAACACCCTTCAAATGTTCTTCAATAAAAAAACAAACTGCAAACTCATGATATCAAACAGTTTCAGCAACCTTATTCAAAATTCTTTTCCCACAGGTATTTCAACAAACACCTAGTGTGCATACCCAAACTAACGTAGAACAACACAACCACACACCGAAACATCCATTCAAAACATAATTCCAATCAAATCCTAGACCAATTTCAATCAAATTATTACTCACAATTAGCTTCATCGAAAAGGGTTAGAGTGAAATACGAACATATCCTTGACGACGAGGTGGGTGCGGCGCATGAATATCAAATTATAACTCATAATTAGCTGTAACGTCGGAGATCCAGATACGTAATCATACCAAGATCAAAACAGAGTATTCAACGGCCTAAAAACATGGTGAAGAATCGTATAAGTGAGATTCAGACTTACGAAAAGCAGAGCGTACCTGACAGCTACGGTGGCGTGGGATTCCAACAACCGCGGCAAGCAAAATCTACTGAAGGAGATCGTGTGAAGTTGGTATGACAGAGGCTCAAGAACGATGATGGAAACCGGTGAATAATTGGCCCATATTAATGTGGGAGTTGAATGAAACCTTTAGTTGAACACTTGAACTTGAAGCTGGAATTGATTGCAAACGAATTGAATAAGAGACTTTTGGATTTCTTAATGGGCGCAGGAAGAGGGGAGAAGGTGGAACGACTATGTGAGGTGAACTGAGGAAGAGCTATACATGGTGTTTTCTACAATTTTGACGTGGCACCAAAAGTGACGTGGCAGGAGGAGATGGTTTTTTTTTATTGGTTTTTCATTGTTTTTTGTTTGACATTGGTTGAATATTTTGTTTTAATAGTATATATAGATATAGATATAGATATATAGATATATAGATATATAGATTTGCTAAAGATCATCTTGATAACTGCAAATTAGGGTGTCACATCTCTTCAACGATTTAGCATATCTGGTGTATTATAAATTCCTCCTTCAACTTAGACTTGTTTCTTACTGGGCAAATACTTACACCAGATCAAAGATGTATTGATCTAGTGTTTAGGGACATACCATGAAATAAAGAAAAAGTAAGAGTATAACATAGAAAACGAAAAAGACAAAAAACCCGAGGATACACCATAGAAAACCCTTTTTTTTTTTTATTGAATTTAAAAGACAAAAAAGACGGTGGTTTGTCCCACCGGAGATGGGATTAGGTGGCCCTCTCCGATCGGAGAGCGAAAACGTGGATTTCATTCAGAACAAAGTTGGGATTTTAGAGGATCGATTAGGCTTATAAATGGATTCTCTCATACTCTCTAATGTGACCCATGCCGTGTAATTTAACACTACTATTCTTAAGTACACTATGCGTATTTAATGTTAATTGCATTACTCGGATTGCTACTTGTTGGAGTATAATACCCACATGTAAGTGTCCCACATTGATTGTGGAAGAGAGTTTGGTGTGGTTTATAAAGTCTAAGGGTTCTCCTCTCATTGCCAATTGGTTTTGAGAAATGTGGATACCCTTGGACTTGTAAACCGGGCTCGCTATCTTCCACACGGGTTTGGGCAGGCCCGTTATATGATTCTAACATGGTATCAGAGCCCGGGTTCGCCCTGGGTTCGATAAAGTTCAAACTGGTCCCTGAAAAATATGCCACCGGAGGAGGTCCTCTTTGAGGGTTTGTTGAACACCACTCCGAGTGCGCTCCCATGGTTTCGCCCTAGTTTCCGAAAAAATATGCCACCGTAGGAGGTCCTCTTTGAGGGTTTGTTGAATATACCACTACGAGTGCGCTCCCATGGTTTCGCCCTGGGTTTCCGAGGACCTCACATGTGAGGGGGAGTGTTGGAGTATAATACCCACATGTGAGTGTCCCACATTGATTGTGGAAGAGAGTTTGGTGTGGTTTATAAAGTCTAAGGTTTCTCCTCTCATTGCCAATTGGTTTTTAGAAATGTGGATACCCTTGAACTTGTAAACCGGGCTCGCTCTCTTCCGCACGGGTTTGGTCAGGCCCGTTACATGATTCTAACACTACTATCATTACTTATTAAATTAAATTGCATTAACTACTCCCGCTGTAACTACCATTATTGTCACTACTCGTACAATGGTTATTTTATTAAGCTTTACGTTTACAATGATTCTTGTGTAAGTCAGCCCTTACAATAAATTATTGTAAGTCTACTCCATTTTAACAAGTACACCGTTTAACATTTACTTTCAGTATGCTTATTAGATTTAAAGTTAATAGTGTTACACTGTTACGAATATAATTTTACTTTTACTAATTAATCACGTTGGTAATTAATATTGCCTCCATTTCACTTTTTCTTCAATTCCCACTTATTTTTTTGGGGTCTAACTTATAAATGTTTGATCATCATAACTAACTCAGTAATTCTCCTGTAAGGCTGAACTTCCACTAAGTTAATGTGAAACCAAAGTACAAATTGCAATTAAAGGGGTACAAAAACATGAAATAAATATACTAAAGTCACTGTACTAAAAAAATTTAGTAACAATTAATCATAATTATCACTTAAATATTACAAAAGCTATATAATCGGGTACAAATGAGGCGGACTTACAATAATTTATTGTAAGTCTTGACTTACACAATAATTAGTGTAACTGAAATTATAAAAAAAAATATAGGGAAATTCTCATCTGTACCCTCGAAGAATTCAGTTTTCTCACCTGTACCCCTGCCTTTTACGCTTTCTTAATTATACCCTTAAGCTTCTTTATTGAGTCCCAAACATGACCTCAGTTGTAATTTACGTGGACTCTTTGTCATTTTTTTCCTCATATTTGATGAAAGATGGATTCTTAATTTAATGGGGAAAATCAACGACAAGAAGTCCAAATCACACGCCTAATCGTTGTCACGTTGGCACTTAACGAAACTAATTGACGTTAATTACGACTTAGGTCATTTTTGAGACTCAATAATAAATCTTCAGGATACGACTAAGAAAGTGTAAAAGGCAGGGTACAGGTGAGAAAAGTGAATTTTTTTAGGGTACAGATGAAAATTTCCCAAAAATATATTTCAAAAACAGCATATTACGATTTTTCATTAAATTTTTTTTTTATAGTAATATATTTTCGCCAGAAAAAATCATATATGGCTTCGAACAAATACATTCAGAACGCTATAGAGATAGTAAAAAAAAAAAAAAAATAACTGAGAAGAAAATACTAAAATGGAGGGATTTGCGATCTTGGACCCATTGTCATCCCTACTTGACCGATACACGCTTCACAATGGGAGAAGGCAAGTGAGAAAGCGATTGATCAAGCATGGCAATGTCGTCTTCGAGCATACAAATCCAAACTTCAACACCTTCTCCACATGGCGTGCTTGTCACCAGCGTAAAATTTTGGACTGTAAAACTTGGAAAACATGCCAACACAGGCTTACCCATGCCGAAATCCGTCTCATACACGGAAAATTTACTTATATTGGATAAACACAGAATACTTTCATTCATCGCATACCCCTCATAAAACTGCTTCTTAAGTTTCGTCAGGGACTCGTCGTTGAACATTAAATTTTGGATGTAGTTGCTGTTAATTTTCTTAGTACTGCTTCGCAACTCGTCAATGATTGAGGAAGAAGATAAAGACGACGATGTTGATGATAAACAAGCGATGGCATGATGGATATAATTTCCAACGGAATTCACCGGAATAGGCGGTTCCATCCTTGTTCTCAGGTTCACAAATTGCACGACATAGGAGATTTTAGGGAGGTGCTTCCAGATGAAGGTGGCGACAACCTCATTGGTCGTTGGTCGATGGACTTTGTTTTCATTAGCACAAGTAGAGGCTTCAATCTGCTTCATTTCGTTTATTGTCTTCCTGTCGAATATCAGCCTCCTTACTCCAACTCTGTCCTTATAAACGGGAAAGGTTGGAATTATGTCATTAAATTCTTTCAATGGAGGGAAATGGGACGCGCCATTGAAATTGGGGGACAATATAATATGATTAGAATCTCGCGCTTTTATAGACCATGAGTTGAGGAAGTCTATTAATGATATACTGTCGGTGATTTTGTGTGAAAGGCACACACCAAGTGCCATGCCTCCGCAACCAATGTGGTTTGCTTGCACTCTTAGGACTACATTTGTGTGCATTCTTGGTTCACTACCTCGAAATGGCAAAAGTGCTTCTACATCTACAACATTCGGATTTTCGATGAATTCTGTGAGGCTTCTATCAGAGATATCGGCCTCACAAAACTCTACTCCCTCGTCGTTGCATTCGATTAGTTCATTTCTTCTTATCCTCCCAGCAAAAGGGTAGAAATCAACCAAGATTTCCGAAAGAGATTTTTTAAGCAATTTTGTTCTTTTTTCCATTGTATTGAATGAATGACAATTGTTGTTAGGATCGTTTTTGTAGAATAATACGATAGAGTTATAAACAGAAGGGGACATTTGGTCAATCAGAGAGAAATAAACAGTTTTATTATTAATAGAGGTCGGAGAAGTTGGTTTGATAATGTCTATCGAAGTCACCTTCACACTTTCAGCAATATTTGTAGGATACTGTTGAGGTCTGTTCCCATGTGTGTCTGAGTAATGATTCACATCGGTGGTCGAATTACAATACCATCTTCTCCATGGTGGATGTTGGGTTATGACTTATGGAGGATACTATTTTTTGTTGCTTGGTGTTTTGGTAAGATCTTAGATAATACATCTCTTTTGAGACTTTACAAATCAATGTACCTAACTTCATATTCAAAAGAGTGCTAAGTTTTGTGTTTATACCTTTTATTTGAATGTGTCTAATAGAGTCTTTCTTGTTGATAATATATGTCTCCGTCTTCCATGGATCTAGCACATGGAGTATATCGGAGTATATGATACAATAATTAGAGGAATTTACTATTTTTTTTTTCTATAGAATGCTAAGGTGCTTAAATTAAATAATTATAGTCGATAGTTGACATATTGGCCCTTGGTATTTTTTTGTCTTTGGTTTAGCCATAGATGTTAAAATCTTGATTAAGTTCTACAACGTCAAGTAGACCTGTTAAATGGGTCGGTCGGACGGATTTTGGGTTTAAATAACCATAAATCAGGTAACACATAGGTTAGATGTACTTCTAATTCAGGTAATATACTGTGAGATTCCGGTCCGGAACCTCAAAATTCCGAATTTTATGTGAAATATGGTGTGTAGGATTTAGGTAGGGGTAGTAGGAGTCGTTAGTCCGTTTTATAAGAAAAACGTACAAAAAACTGATTTGAAAAACGTAACGGAAAAGCGTCTTTTGATCCCTGGTGTGGGGACTGATCCGTAAATCCTGCCTAAACCAAAGAATGCGGATTTGGGGGTAAAGGTACGGTTAGGGAAGGTGCTAATCACCCGAACCGCCCTTCGGACTGACAGCCTCTACTATTTATTTATAATATTATATATTTGACAAAATATGAAAGCACTAAAGGAAAAGTTAGTAATACAATCAATAAATCGATAAAGAAAAACAAACAAAATAAAAGAAATAATTAAAGAAATTAAATAAAAGAAGAAAAAAAACCGGTTATTAATTTGAATTTGGGACCCTCAGGCTAGTCGTAATCTTGAACTCAAATTAATCTTGAAAATATCGTAAATCGTCGGCTTTTTTGCGCTTGTATGAAAAAAACGGTGTTTGGATGTGAAAAGGAAGGACTGAAATTGAGTTATAAATTTTCTGTAATTTTGGGTGTTTATGTATTGAATTTGTGGAGGTATTCTGTGATTTTCTCTGAAGGTATGGAATGAATGAAACAAAGCTGTATTTATAATGATTTCAAACGTGGCTCTGTCGATAAAACCTTATTTTTGAAAACCAAGGGGTCAGATATTTTAATTGTTTAAGTTTATGTTGATGATATCATTTTTGGTGCTACTAATGAAAGTTTGTGTTGTGACTTTTCAGACCTAATGCAATCTGAATTCGAACAGAGTATGATGGGAGAATTCTGTTTCTTCCTAGGTCTACAGATCAAGCAAACTAAGGAAGGTATTATGATACATCAACAAAAATACATAAAGGAGTTGCTCAAGAAGTATGGTATGGAGAATGGTAAGATTATCTCCACACCTATGGCCACAACTACGAAACTAGACAAGGATGAGGATGGTAAGGCCGTGGATGAGACCATGTACCGAGGCATGATTGGGTCTCTTCTATATCTCACGACAAGTCGACCCGATATTATGCAAAGCGTATGTGTTTGTGCTAGGTTTCAAGTAAACCCTAAGAAATCCCATCTTGCGGCAGTCAAGCGTATTTTAATTTAAGATACTTAATTGGTACAATGAATTTATATGTTTTATCCTATGTATGACAATTTTGATCTTAAAGGTTATTCAGATGCGGATTATGGAGGTTGCTCAATTGATCGAAAAAGCACGTCGGGGACGGCTACATTTCTCGGCTCGGGCATAGTGTCATGGGGTTCAAAGAAACAAGCTACGGTTCCATTATCTACAACTGAAAGTGAGTATATTGCAGCATCTTTGGTATGTTCTCAACTACTTTGGCTTAAACAACAATTACATGATTATGGGGTAATTTTCGATAGCGTACCTATTTATTGCGATAATGTTAATACCATAGCTATATCTAAGAACCCGGCCATGCATTCTCGGACCAAACACATCGATATTCGTCATCACTTTTTGAGAGATCACGTAGAAAAAGTATTGAACTAATCTTTTGTCCAACCGAATATCAAAAAGCTGATATTTTTACAAAACCCTTAGCTAGGGAACGCTTTGAGAAATTACGTCTTGAAATTGGCTTAGTTAATGATGATTGATTTTCGGCCGTGTGATTCTCCCTATGATTGACTAGTTTTGGTTTTGAGACTATGTCCGTATTAAGCTGTGAAATTCTATATGCTTCTAAATTTTGTGCACTCTAGTTTTATTTCTTATTAGCTCAATAAAATCCTTTTTATTTCTTTGATTATCCCTCTCATTACTCTACAAATAGACAACTTCTTTTTGTATCTAGTATAAATAATTTTTATTTATTTATGCTTTTCTAATGAGATTATTTTTACATATATTATGGTATAATCTTAGCTCAAATAAAAACTTATAGGATCTTAGATATACTCACAATATCCTAATAAAACCTTACTTACCCTAAGTTCTATCCTAGATAAACTACAATTATGATTTTTTCTACAACAATTCTTCCTAAATATTTGCATATCACACAAATATTCCTATACAATATTATTCCACTCTATATTATTATCCTAAATAAAAATATTACCTAATTGATAATAATTACACTTACCAAAAATCTTCCAATATCTTAGCATATGCGCGACAAACTGCCATCAGATGAGAGCATGGATAATGATAGATTTGTCATTTGTTGCATGAGCAAGTCCTTTTTGAGAGATTAACCGTGTGCGCATGATTACCCTCACTGGTAAGTCTATGTCCACGTCCGGTGACAACTTCATAAATGTCTTGCTGAAGATTATAACAGGTGACTTTATGATGTGCCGCACGTTCGATATTTGCATCAAATTTCTGTTTCACTTTGTCTGACCACATTTTCCCTTCATTCATCTTTTTAAGAGCCGCATCTCGCCTCTCAACAAAATAAGAGTTGAGACGGAAGAAAGTAGCCTTCACAAGAGCAGTTATTGGCAAAAATCGGAAACATTCCAATTATTTGTTGTTTTGACGCCATATCTATGCCCACCATTTTCACTAAGTGCCTATTTACTAGCAGGAATTTTCTCTAATTCAGCTTTAGCACGAGCATCAATTTCTCCAATTTTTCTCATTCCTCTCTTAAACTTTTTCGGTTGTTCGTTCCGCATTAGCAGTCTCTATAAAAGCTTCCTTTAAATCTTTGCCACCATATCGCGTGGCCATATTCGAAGCAAAATGACGAACACAAAACCTGTGATAGACTAATTGTTCCGTCCATCTACCGCCTTCATTCATAGCACGCATGATACCCTTATGTCGATCGGAAATGACACATAGACCAACTCGTTTACTGTCAGAACGCGTAATGCAACCCATGAACCACTCCCACGTATTTACACTCTTATAATTGATGATGGCAAAAGCTAAAGGAAAAATTTGGTCGTTGGCGTCAATTCAATTGCAATCAACAAAACCCCTTTGTATTTTCCATACAAATGTGTTCCGTCGATAGTGATAACCGGCCTACAATGTTCAAACCCCCTTATTGACGAGCCACACGCCCAAAAAACTCTATCAAATTTCTCAACATTAGGAACGGAGGTTGTCCTATTCACAAAGTAGACAACAGTCCCTGGATTTGCCTTTTTAACCGCTTGTAGGTAACGACTAATGAGGAAGCAATGCATATGACTCCTCTCAATCACCATATAATTCTGCAATGGCTCTTTGTTTCGCATGCCATGTTTTCATATATGAAGGCATGAAGTTAAAAGCATTAGTAACAAAGGTTATGAGTAAAGAGATTTCACACCCCAATCTTCGTCAACTAGATTTCTTATATGTTTGGCGATGAATGCATTACTCAAGTGGTGGAGCATCAACCACACAAGATGGGTGGTGAGGACCTTTGTATGTTACTATAGTGAAAGCATCATGGGTGACTTCTTTTTTAGTGGCTCTTAATGTCCAATGACATGGGTTTGGTTTCCTATTGCATTTATACGTTACAGTATGAGATTTTGATTCCACCTTTTTGTATATTTGATTCTTTTGGATATGGTATTGTCGGACATATTGGGATAAAGTCAACTTATTATTAAACCTTTGACCCACATCAAACTCACCCAAACCATCATATTCATCGGCTCTCTTGTCATGCCAACTATTAACCCAATCTATATCGAGGGGGTGAAGTCTAGAAAATTCTTGAGAGAGAGCGGTAGGAGTTACAAAATCTACGTTATCACCATTCTCCTCATTTAACATAAGTAAATCTTCATCTCATCGCCCTCGTTCCCATCAATATTTCCATCAAATTGATCTTGATCAACATTATTAGTCGACAAAGACAAATTAACCATGTCATCGACACCGTTCATTACTTGGCACAACAAGTTTGTCAATGATTGATTTTGGGGTTTTATGGGCACACGTTAAACATATAAGTCCATAGAAGCGGCTTTCGATTGACCGATACGAGCCCACATAGCCCTCATATCCTTATCATTTTTCAAAGCAATCAATTTGTATCCCCTAACACTCGGAAATTTCATCTTAATATAATTAAACTAATTAAGAATTCGATTTAGGGTTTGGGATACACAATAATACTAATTAAAAAAACCTAATAGCTTTATTTAAAGAACAAATTAAGAGCTAATAATTAAATAAATACCATAAATTACCTTCAAATGAGATATAAAAGTGATTTTGAGTGAAATTAAAGTGAAAATATGGGTTTTTAGCGGGGAGATTTCGTCGTTTTAACTTGGGTTTTTTTTTTCTTTTTTTTTTTTTTTTTTTTTAATGTTGGTACGAATGAAGGGAGAGAAGCAGCACTGTGGTAGTATAGTCACCCTGGACGCAGTGTGGGAGTGCATTAAAGTAGGGTCTCCTCATTGCTCGCCTTTCCTGCCTTGGTCTGTTTTTATTTAGGAGTGGGACGCAGTCCTGCACTGCGTTCTGTCTTTGTTTTTATTTTTAAAAAAAATGACGGAACTTGCTGAGGTGAACTCACGCCTTGTAAATAATTTGAAATGGACCTTAATTTTATAATTAGTTTTGAATCGAGCTTATCCATTTAAATAAAAAATTCACAAACTTACATGTGCGGACGTAACACACCCATCCTAAATTACCTGTTCACCAAATTAAAGTGCGGACGAAACACTCTCATTTCTTCACCTCTATAAAACCCATAAAGATATACTCCCTCCATCCCAAAATAATTGTCCCCTTTTTTTTATTGTTGGATAATTTTAGGGATGGTAATGAAAATGAGAAAATTTTGAAAATCATTTGTTAAAACATACTAAATATAGAAAGGTATTAATTAATTTGGGAAAAATTTTAGTGAAAAGGGGACAATTAATTTGGGATGGAGGGAGTATTACATTACAAATCTACGTGTGCAATACAAATATACTAAGAGTGTGTTTGGATAAGGGGATTTCATTTGAAAATGTGGATTTGATACAAATTACATGTTTAGGAAAGTTGTAAGATTTCGACTTGTATAAAATCTAAGCCTAATCCCACCCAAGCATAAATTTGATATTTTCAAATCCTACCCTCACCCCATGTCATTTACAAATCCAAAATTTCACATTTCATATTTCAAAGGAGGATTTACAAATAAAATGACCATTACCAAACACTATCTACTACAATTTCACTAGAGATACAATAATCACCATCAACAAAAACAAAGTTTTTGTCATAGTTACATACATAAAACCCATAAAGATATTTTTCAATGGAATGTCAACAAAAACAACATTTTGTCATTGTAGCGTTTCCAATGCAAAGTCACCTGACCCCGGCCCTAGAGTTCGCAAAACGGCTTTCCACGGCCGGGGCTTCCGTGACGTTGGTCACCAGCATATCGGGCAACCAATATGTCCAGGGGGTCAAAACCGCCACCTTCAACGGTGGTGAAGACGGCGAGTGCCACACACTCTTCACTGCTCCAGTGGCGTTCATGTCCAACTTCGAGAAACACGGATCAAACATGGTACGTGAGGTCTTTAAGAAGTCAAATGAAGAAGGGGAACAAGTAGTTACGTGTTTCGTGTACACTCAAATTATTCCATGGGTGGCTAAGGTGGCGCGTGAGTGTCACGTGCCGTCGGCTTTAGTGGATTCAGCCTGCTGCTTTATTTGACGTGTATTACTACTATTTTAGGGGTTATGGTGACGTCATTAAGGAGTGTGAAAATAACTCCTCATGGTCACTTAAGTTACCAAATTTTCCATTTACTTTGACAACATGCGATTTACCTTCGATTTTACTCCCTTCTTGTCCATCTTCTCATCGTTTTGCGGTTGATAAGTTCCTCGAGCAAATAGATGAGATAGCAAAGGATGTGAAACCGATGATCCTAGTGAATACGTTCGAGACATTAGAGGTTGACGCTCTTAAGGCTATCGACGGACTTCAACTTATCCCAGTTGGCCCTCTTATTCCTTCTGGATCGCGTGACAAACATCATAAAAATGTAGATTATTTAAATTGGCTCGATTCTCAAGGGGAATCTAAAGTGGTATACGTGTCGTTTGGTACTTCATTTGCCCTGTCAAGGGAACAACGGGCAGAGGTGGCCAGTGCCCTGATACAGACCAAGCGGCCGTTCCTGTGGGTTATGACGAAGGATGAAAACACGGATAATGGTGAAATGATGGGTCAGATGGAGGAACTGAAGCAGTTGGGGAGGATACTACCATGGTGCTCTCAAGTACAGGTGCTGGCTCATCCTTCTGTTGGATGCTTTGTCACGCACTGTGGATGGAACTCGATACTAGAGAGTATTACATTTGGTGTGCCGATGGTGGCGTTTCCACAATTGATAGATCAGATGACAAATGCCAAGTTGGTGCAGGATGTTTGGAGAGTTGGGTTGAGAGTGAAGACGAACGAGAACCAATGCTTGGTTATGGGCGGGGAAATTAAGAGGTGTTTGGAAGCGGTGATGGCAAGGGCGAAGCCATAAACTTTTTGTCGGGGTAGCGAAAATAATTTTTAGAACATAACATATGATTATTTGCCTTAAAAGTATATAATTTGGGGTAACATACATCTATATTTTTGTATATTTTTGTCGATTTAGGGGTAACATGTGCTACCCTTTGTTACTACGTGGCTTCCCCTCTGGGTGATGGGGAGTGAAGTGATAACGGAAAACGCGAGGAAATGGAAGGAATTCGCAACTGAAGAGGGAAAAGAAGGCGGCGATTCAAATAAAAATGTAAAGGATTTTATAATCAAGATTGCTGCAAAACAAGGTGGTAATTTAAACAAAAATTATTTGAAGGATTTTACGATGAAGATCACGAACGAAACTAGGACATGATAAGTACCAAGGTCGATTCTATTATGAAATATATTTCAATATAACGAACTGAATTTTCTCGATACATAAAAGTGTGGCTAATTAATCATGATCGCTATTAATATGTAATTCTTCGTAACTTTTATTTTTGAAAATTTTATTATCCGTGAAATATAAAAGGCTCATATATGTTATAGTTAATGTCTCAATGATAGTAATAAGTTGGAGTAAATGTTTTTTTTTTTTTTTTTTTTTTTTTTTTTTTTTTTTTTTGGTAACGTGGGGAACCCGCAGCCGCTACTTTTGGTGCGCACAGGGTAAACCCCCCGAGCGTGCATGATAGCCTGCAAACCATACACGCCAGGTAAACCACCCTTTTTACCAGGGCGACAGGCTCATGATCTATTAGGCATAGCCTCAGGTTCTAAACTCCCCACAAGATTGCTCTTGGAGGGAATCGAACCTGAGACCCATGGGAATTTCACCCATGTTGGAGTAAATGTTGTCACATTATGTGTATTTTTATTTTTGCTTTGTTAGTAAAAGTCAATCTATTACAAGATTTTTTCATTCTTTAAGTTGGTTGCTCAAAATCAAGATTGTGTAAATTTGATCGTGAATTTTGAAATGACTTTAATTGGCACTTCATATAATCATTTATTTTTCACTTTTCAATCTTGAAAACTTCTTCATATAAAATAGGAAAAATTGTAAATTACAGCCCTTTAAAAACTCGAATTTAGAAATTACAGCCCTTTAAAAAAAAAATTAATCAATTACAGCCACATATTTTGCTCCGTTTGTAAATCACATCCAAAACGGAGCTCCGGCAATGAAAATTTGTTTACACGTCATAGAATTCAAATTTCCCCCCAAATCAGACTTTTATTGACGAAAATACCCTTTCTCATATTACCCCCTCCAAATCTCTCCCTCCAAATTACCCTTCACTATTTTTTGATTAAAACTTAAAAATCACATTTCTTCTTCTCAAATTAAGGTTTATTGGCTTTTTGAATTTCTGGGTTTAAATTCGATTTTTTTTTTCTCTCAATTCGATTTATTTCCCTCCTTTTACCTTCAAATCTAAAAGCAAATATTCAATATCTGACCAAAGTTGTGGAAGTTGGAATAATAATTCGAAGACATGCTCATGCTTTTGTGGAAACCCAATTGTGGTGAGGAAATTAGGCACCATTGATAACTCAGTTTTCCCTTTCTCAAACAAAAATCTGCCCCCATAGTACATTCTAATGTCAACAGAAAACGGTTCACTCTCCATTCCTACACATCAATTCAATTTCACACAATTACTAACATGCAATGACTACTTTAAAAAATAATTAGCTAATAAAGCAACAAAATTTTCGTTTTTTAATAGCCCAAATTATTAGGGTTTCAGAAAAATCTCAGAAATTGGGTGATTAATAGCAAAAAAAGAGTGACTCTTTCACAAAACATGCAATATGAAATCACTCCACTTTATCAATAATTCACTTTTTTAATAAAGGAAATAAATTTATAGAAAAAAAAAAGAAAAGAAAAAGTAAGCAATATCTTTGAAGTTTTGAAGATGAAAGGAGGAGAGAGACAAAGAAACATGGGTATTTGAAAATGAAAGGAAAATATGTGGTTGGGGGGAGAGTTTAAACAGATAAAATGAAGAACAATGTGTTCTTAAGTGAAGGGCAAAACGGGCATTACACTCTTTTTTTCACCGGAAATAGGCTAAGGACGCAATTACTAAAGAGGCCCCAAAAATATGGCTGTAATTGATTAAAAAATTTTAAAAGGGCTGTAATTCCTAAAATCGCGCATTATAAAGGCTGTATTTGGCGATTAACCCTATAAAATATGAGTCAACACTTGTATGAGACCGTCTAATATTTTAGTGTATGTTAGACGGATCTCGTTTTTATCAATTAATTTAATATTAGTAATCATACTACAATTAATGCAACATTGAGTTATGTGTGATGCAAGCATGCAACTTAATCGTAAATAGTGACACTGTTTTCTAAAATGACATTATATTAATGTTTTCAATTTCATAATTAATTAGAGGAAGATTAAGAGATCTGTGCACAATTAACCAACCCTCATGTTTAACCATGGAAATACTAATTAATGAGTAATTTTAAAATAAAAACTACCAAGCTCTTGCATTTATTCAATTTGTAAGCGTGTTATGTCTTATTGTTAACTAATACGGAGTATCATTTTTTATATAACGATCATAGAAAATATTTATCGGGAAATTTTATGGTGTACCGCTTTGTTTTTTTTGTTACTACAATTAAAATAACAGTCACGTCTATTGGCTAAATAGTAACACTATACAAGTATTAAGTCGTAGTGGTTTTCATATCAAGATCGTTTTATTTTAAATTGTAATTAGTCCATAATGCTTAATATATAATTAAGTGTGTTGGTTTTTATTGACTACGATGTACCATTACTAAAATACGTAAAAGTGGTCACGGTTTGTTAAATAATGATCACCATCTGCCTAATATGACTACATTCTAAGCATGTATCAAAACTCATTTTTTTGTGTAGCATCGTCTAACGAAAGGTGTAATCCTTATTTTTTTATCTCTAAAATATTAAAAATATAAACTCATCCAAAGACATACATCTTTTACTAACACAATGAAAAATGAGTTTTAAAATACATAAAATGTGACTACATTAACGGTGATCGTGACCGCTATTAATTATAATGTGAATTTTATTGAAAATTATAAATCTATTCACATTATAGTTAATAATAGTGACGAACTGTTCTAATGTAGTCACGTGTTATACATATGAAAATTCGCTTTTTCACTTCTTTTTTAGTGAAAAGAACTTCTACTTCAACAACTCTATAACATCATCTCTTTTAATAAAAGGTGCCCATTAACACATAACTAGTGACTATTTTATTAAATGTATCCACGCGAAATTTAAAACAAATTGTACTCGTACTAATAAGAATTACAAAAAAAAAAAGGATAAAAGGTCAAAATATAATCAATAAGAATTCGTAAACAACAAAAATAATCACAGATAAAAAACAAAAAAAAAAACGGAGTGTAACATCTGAAAAATAAAATAAAAAATAAAGAACTTAAAGAGAGAATTTGGTTGAAGAATTTACAAGAATGAAAAAATGAAATGTAATGAGGGAGGAGAGCATTTTTATACATAGAGTAATAGTGTTGGAAACATCAAAACTTTTTATTATCACTATGTTTTTTTGTCTACTGCACATTAATCTCGGTGATGTAAAATCATTTATTTTTTATTTTTTATTTTTTCTATTAATTAATATCACTAATTAATGTTTAGTTTTTCTTGATAATTGAGTTGGTCTAACACTTAGTAAGTGTTAGACCGTCCTTTATAATACTTACTCAATTATAGCATCATTCATAAATATGAGTTAAGCTAAGGTCAATTTTAAAGCGATAATTTCTCATGTTGCTCTAATTCCAATATTATTAGTGTAAAACATATTTTACCGACAAGAATTGAACCAACGTCCAACTACTACCAAACCACCACCTAAACCAACAAATATGCATTTAATATGAAAGAATTGAACCCACGTCCTTAGTATGAAACATAATACTCGTATGCCATAAAAGAATAGCTTTCGATAGAATTTAATCATCGAAAAATGAGCGACCAATAAATTTATTTTTTCGTATACGAGTTCTTATTCTCGTGATATACTTTATTTATTTTAAAGTATTGTTTGCTTGCCTTTCCAATTCATGGGAAATAGAACTTCTCGGAAATTGACTCACCTAATCATGTTTGGTTGCCAAATTCATGTAAAGTTGAACTTCCCAAGAAGTTTCACTTCCTACATAGTGTAGCTTGCCACATGAAATAACTTCTCACATATCAACCAAATAACTTTCGTGCAATTCACGTGAATTTAAACTTCACGTGAATTACCTTTTTCTTACCCCCACACTATACAATTTTTTTTTCCTAACTTTTCTTAATCAAAATTTAATAAATTGTTCAATTATTCAATTATAAATTTCGATAATCAATTCAATGAATCAATTCAAATATTAATTTCAGGGTCTGCCATCACTGGTTCGATTGGAAAGGAATGTACTAATTTGAGGTCGAGGATTGCTAGAGCTGCGAATGCTATTTGTCTGAGATGGTCGTTTTAGAGAGATGGTTGTTTTAGAGAGTCACTTTTGTTCCGTCATAGTTGCTTTTAATGCTAAATAAGTTGATTACATGGTTTAGAACATACGATACAATCAGTTTGTATTTTTATTCCAAGATATCAACGATTCTGAAATTTGAAATTAATAGTTGAATAATTGAACAATCGATTGAATTTGAATTATAGCAGAGAACTTTGTGCATATTGTCGGAATAAGAAAAAGGTAAAGGTTGAAAACTAAATGGTAAAAGTATACCCCAAGTCAAAACTCGTATACGGAAAATCACTAGTCAAAACAATCATTTAATTATAAGCCCTTTAGCACGCCAACAACAAACATCACACCAACCTTCAGCAGGATCCCTAAATGCATATGTAAGTTGAACTTCTTTTTTTATATATAATTTCGACTTACTTTTAATGTCATGACTACACATATTATTTATTAGTTTTGATTACATTATGTTCAATATTGATTTTGATTATACTTTGTTCAATATTTTGTAGTCTCAGTTTGTAGCTAAGTGGTTTGTCAAGTTTAGGGAGGAGGTCCAATCAATGCCTGAAGAGACGTCACCTCACTATCGTTCACTTCTTACTGATTACGTCACCGAGTCATCCCAAATTATTATATCGAGCAAACAGGATTTCAGCAACTTATTCAACCATGCAAGAGATACGTTTAGGAAGAGGACAAGTGGAGTTATCTGATGACTCTCCTTTGACGACTTTCATCCTTAGAAGAAGACGCCCAACGAATTTGTCTCCGATTGCAGAAAAAGATATTCCACAATCTTCAAGAGGAAAACACGCCAAAACTCGCCAAGGCAAAAAAAAGTCTTAATTTCTGTATTATGTAGTACAACAAACAACTTTGTTTTTTAATGCAATGGTTTAATTTGTATGTGACTTTCACACTTATATTTTGAACACCGATCACTTTGAGCCCGTCACTTTGATAATGTCTTTCATGGTATATTGGTATGCAATGAATGTTGGTTGCTTTTTCCAAGACTTGAACTTGTGTATAGTACGCTTATATAGTAAAAGAAACGTTTAGAAGAAGTTGAAATTAATGGTTCTTAAAAACGCCATTCAAGCCGGCATTTTATACCCTATAAACCCCATGCGGCTTGGCGTTTTAAACCTTCGCAAGAACTATTGTTTACTGCGCTTTTTGCCCACAGAAAACGTCACCCAGGTTAGCGTTTTATGCTCCTAAGCTGCCATGCGGAATGGCGGTTTCAATCTTCCAATAATTTGTTGAAGTTTTCTATGTTGTTTGGTCATAGAAAACACCATTTAGGGTGACATTTTTAACCCTTCAAGTTTTGTTTTTTTTTAAACGCGCATAAATGGTTGAAAACGCCACACGTAATGATGTTTTTAGGTCCGTATTTTTCCAAATCTACGTTGACCCTATTTTGCTAAATAGTTTCTAAACCGACCCAAAACGCTAAATATTTATTTTAAAAACCCTATTTTAACAAAAGTTTTTATAAAATCTCGCACAGGGGACTCCTGAAATCTCAAAGACAATCGTGTCTTCAAAAAACCCTTACTTCCTCAACTCTTTCCTAGTTTTTCCTGCATAAGATATTAAAATGACTAATATTTTAAATTTTATACCATATTTATGAAAAACTTCAATGCTCTTGAATATGTTTGATTTGAATCTGTTTAGCATCGATTTCATGTATGACTCTATTGGATAGTATTGAGTTACAGATCAAATCAATCTCGATACGCAATAGTTTGTTTTCATACTAACCCAACTTTACTCATACTCAAAACGAATTATTCGGATCGGGTCAAACTAGAGGTGATCAAATGGCCCAAGCCCGATGGCCCGACCTGGCCCAGCCCGAATTTTTACAGGGTTTGGGCCTTGTCTTTAGGCCCAAAAAGCCCATGGCCCGAAGCCCGCGGCTCGTTTTACAAAATTGAGTCGGGCTTAGACCGACTTCATGGCCCATATTTTGGCCCGGCCTGACCCGAACATATCTCAAACTTACAAAGTTTTGTATAATTTAAGGATTCAAATTAAATTAGTCTTAGTACAACTTATAAGAGCTGAACTTATAAAAGCTGAACTTATAGGAGCTGAAATGAACTTATAGTTTTCTTTTCTGTGTAAATTTGTACTTGTAATGTCAGAGCTAAACTTATAAGAGCTGAACTGAACTTATAAGAGTTGAAATTAAGCTGGAAAGAACATGTCCTAAATAAAAAAAATCAACTAATTCCAAATTAACGTATTAGTCTTTATAATTTATTTACTATTATTGTGAAAAAACATACTCCGTAGTAATTATTTACACTAGAATGTAATAAATTAATGAACTAATGAATTTTTTTAACTCCACAAATCGTCTAATATCAATGATTTATTCACAAATATATAATGTATTAACTCTATAATTAAAAACATCAAGTGAGCACGGTACTAAATAGTGTGTAATGAATATTTGCAAAAGTCGTTTGTTGAATAGATTTTATAAGCCCGAAATAGCCTGAATTAGCCCAAAGCTCATTAAAAGCCCGAATGGGCCGGGTTTGGGCCGACAAAATAAGCCCATACTTGCGGCCCGACTCGATTCGACCTGCACATTTGACTTAAATTTATTATTTAGGCCCAGGCCAAACCTGACCCGGCCCAGCACAAACATACCGAACCTATAAGCTACAACAATTTCAAAGTTAGGTTAATAATCTGTATCCGTGTCTGTACATATCCGTGTCCGTATTCGTATCCGTATCCGTATAACTTAATTAATGAAAAAGAAAAATCCAACCTACAATTTGATACTAGGAGATTTGTTTTGAGCGTTATATAAGGAGAGGACAATTTCTTGTGTGAGACGAGCCTAACGATAAATTATTTGAGACAAAGATTTAAAAAAAGCTGTGTGTTACCTAAATTTGTTAGAAAGAAAGAGAGAGAGAGAAAGAAGGAAAGAATTTTAGAGAAAGAAAAGAAAGGAAAATAAAAGGGATGTGCTATACGCAGTAGGTAATTACTTCGCGCAGTCGGCTTTTCTTTTCACTAATTACACTTAGTGAATTTCATAATAATTTTTTATTTTTGGTTAGTAATATTATTTATAATGTTTTGAATTATTTTTTTTTTTAAATTTTGATATTTTCATAAAATCTGTAAATTTTATTGTCGATATATTTAGGTGATTATCGTTTAATTTTTTTGATTTACTCTTAAGAAAAAATAATTCCTCGATTTTGTATTGTTAATTATTTGCAATAAATTGATATTTTTTATATATAAAAAAAAAAAAAAAACAAGTAAATTACGACTAATTGAAAATCGTTGAATGAAAAAAATAAAAAATAAATAAATAAATAAAAAAAAAAAAAAAACGAAAATGTACACTTCTCCTAGGGTCTCCACGCCAAAACTGTATAGATCACCTAGGGTTCTCACGCCATAACTGTCATCTTCACCAAGACTCTCTACGCCAACTTAAGCAAGATCACCAAGTGTCACTAGGCCATGTTGTCAAACATCACCCAGGGATCCTGGGTGATCTTCTTATAGTTCACCATCTGCCCCTCCGCCATATATCTACACTTTGCCTACCTTCCTTACGTGATGTGTCTTTTTCGTCAATTTTTTTTTTTTTTTTTTTTTTTTTTTTTAATTCTACAATTTTCATTTTCAAAAAATATAAATTATCGTTTTCAAACATTTAAAACTTTCTATTATCAAATAAACTAAAAAAAAACACAAATATATATAAAAGTATAAAAATTACCTCGCTCTCATCGCTTAATTCGTCGGACATTTTAAAAAAAAAAAATTAGGTTTTTAGAGTTTTTGGATAGTGAGTGTAATTTTTGAAGTGTAATTTTTGAAGGGTAAATGAGTGGTGAGTGAAAAGATAAGGTTATATTGTATTTTTTACTATATTACTAATACCGTGTTTAAAATTATACGATTTTTCGTAAAAGTTTTAAAATTTTCAAAATAATAATTCGAGACTTAATAATAGATATTAATAACCTAAATAAATAATTATTTATTAAAATTCTTAAGTATAATTAGTGAAAAGATAAGCCGACTGCGCGAAGTAATAAACCTACTGCGTAAAGCAAATGGCAAATAAAAATAAGCAAAGAAGTCACAAACCCCCACCTTTTTCCCTTCCACTGTTTAGGAGGTTCTCTCTCTCTACTCTTTCATTTTAATTATTATTATTTGAATGATTTTTTGTTGTTTTTCAGTTGAATCGATTGATTTCATCGATTTTAATGACGTTCGTTTGAATTGAATTGAATTGAATTGTTTTGAGGTATATTATTCGGTTGTTGATTTGTTTGTTGTGTTTGATTTGCTTTTGTTACTGTCGAATCATTTATTCAGATTGATTGAATTGTCTATTTGATTTTGTTGAAGACGAATCATTGAATTAGGTTGATTTTGTTTACTAATTTAATTAAAATTAGGTTAAGAACGAATAATCGGATTAGACAATGGTTGTTATGAGTATTCACCGATGGAGCAAACTTTGTTAACTTGGTTGCTTCGATTATTTGATAACTTATTATCAAATTTGTGCGTCTTCTAGTGTTGAGGTAATTCAAAAGGAACTCAAAAAGATAAAGTTTATCTTTTCTCCTTTGGTAGAGTTTTCATATCAGCATGACATATATGACTATATATTTCAGAACGGTGTAATTTGTTTATGCTTCATCTCATTTTGAAATTTGAAATCAGTTTATTGAAATTACGTCTTTACATTTGCTTTTCTTTCTAACATTAACGGGTACTACTGAGATAGTTACGGAAGCCCGTAATGTACCAGCAATATTGAAAGTGTTGGTTATTGCTGTCAAAACATCGATTTTGTTTTAAAATTAGTGTTCTATAAGGGGGACAAACATGCACACTTTGAAATTTCATAATGTCATTGTAGTGGATTGTGATAAATAAAGATGATCAACTGTGGTGTCTAAGGTTTGTAGTACTTCTCATCTGTGATCGGTTGACATCTGTTTTAGACTTCGGTTATTCCTTGTGACTTTTTCTCATGACAACCGAAGAGTGTAGCGTGCAAACTAATTTATGGGTAGCTCCACTGGTTGACCTAGACTTAAGACTTCACGTGGTGTATTGTTTTCCGCCGGCATACTTTATTTTTCACGCCGAAGGAGGCACAAGGCCTGTATCTTATAAAAGACGGGGATTTTACTGTCTCTATTTGTTTCATATAAACAAATTTCTTAGTGAATCTCTGGCTCCCTTTGGTGTGTATAGATAAAAAGTGCTTTATCACATTATAGCGATGTTCTTTATGGTTTTCAGTCTTTCACTCTCGTTCCAACTAGCTGTCTGTTTGTTTGTCCTTTATTGTGGTGATCAATGAGACAATCTAGATCACCGAATGAGGTGCTACCATACCGAGTGTCGATTAAAGAGTGTTGTATAAAATTGGTGGAGGTTACATTTTCCTTTGTTTACGGATTTGACTTAAACATTAGCACCATAGAAAAACCTGGTAGTGTTCACATAAAACAATATATGGAGGAGTAGATACTAGATACAGAGAAGTTGCCGTAGCGTAACTTGAACGTGTGAGAATTCTTATTGCGATTAGTAGGCCGGTTTAACAACAAGAAGACTATCCCAGTGTATGCAAAGTAAGGGGGTCAATTGTACGCAGTTTTACTCATGCATAATATCCAGAGTGGTGTTTCAAAATGATGCAATATGGAAAATACATCGAATATCGCAATAAGCGATTGTTACTTCACAGTATAAAGAATCACGGTCATTTTGGCGAGTCATTTTACTTTATCTTGTCGTAATGTACAACACCAAATAACAGTGTCTTTAGCTCCATTGAGGGTGGAAGTAACATGTAGAGGAAAGTGATTGTATTCTACTGAAACCTCCTTGAACGGATAACATGGTTTTATATTGTTCGTCAGGCATTTTAATAACGAAAATCACATTGAAACCAAGTTTTTCTATTGAATTATGTGTTGTCAACGTAAAAATAGCTTACGAAAATAAAATTGCATGTCATATAAACGTGGTATTTTTTTGGGCCGGTTTCATATTATGGACTTGACCAATAGTTTCAGGCTGCACTGAAGAGAGGTGTAATGGGTGAAGGTATTCAGATCAGTAAACGCTTACTCTTCCAGCTGGTGGAAGACGAGAAATCAAAGAAAGTGACGAAGAAGACCAAGCCAAAAGAGTCTCGGATATCCCAGAAGACGCAAAGTCAGAAGCAAATCCCAAAGGAACCCGAAACTCGGAAGGGACCTCCGTCAACAGAATGGCCAGTGCAACCGCCATTATTTTTCCCCACACCCCAACTACCAACACCTTCCAACCCAAAGTTAGAATCAATTCGATCAGTCTTGAAGGAAAGTGAAACCGTCTTAGAAAAAGTGCAAAAACACGAGGAGAACATGGTGAAGGAAGTAGCACAAAGGGCCAAAGAACTTCACGAGAAAGAATTTAAGCTTCCGCAGAAGAAAACAGTAATCTGTGAGATCGAGAAACATGCTTGCTTGTCATGCTATAAGGAGTACGTCAATGATCCGCTCAAATGCTCCACTGTGGTCAGCAGTTACCAAGAATGTGTTCGAAGAGCGAGGAAGCAGGTTCAAGTTTCCAAGTCATAGACCCTTTTGCATGCTGCATTTATCGTCACATATTCTTACATGCTTTCTATGATTTTGGGCTAAAGGCGTCTCATGGGTTGCAAATAAATTACATACTCGAGCTCATCCCCATTTTCAGGTTTTGGATTTCTTTGTTCGTGAAGCCAACATTAATCCATTTTACAGGCTTTTTACATGGCTTTGTCACCGATGTCCTACTGTTAAAGCATAGAGGTCGTCCTTTTTTTTAGCATTTTGATCAAGTTACTGTCTTTACAATTGGTTTTCGAGTTTTTCTCATGTCTCAGTAAATAGTTCAGATTTACAAGTTGATTTTCTTAAAGCTAGCCAAGTAGAGTGCAGGGTTATATCCTAATTTCAACACCAATCGCCGTTCCTTTAAACCCCTGTCTACTACCGCCCTAAGCCCTCCACTTTGGTGCCGAGCATTTCGTCTTCACCTAGGGACTCTTATAAGCTATTTTCTCATGTGAGATTCGATTTTATGAACCGAGTCTTTATTCTTCACCCCAAAACAATTGAATTACACACCTGTAAAGAAAACAATAAGCTAAATAACTGATAGCAACAAATTAACTAAAAAAAAAATAGTTACTGGAGTTGCACAAAAGGAGTACTAGACTACCTAAGCAGTATGATAGAAAGCCATACAAAGTGTAGGTACTTATGTAATTATATTTGCCTTTTATTCGACCTACAACAGTATTTAAATACTCGACCTATTGACCTATACTAGTAGAGCTCGTTGATTGTGGGGTCGATCCAGCTTGGTGTGCCTTGACCCTTATTGAGACATGAGATACGTTTTAGCCAGCTCGAGATAGACCTCTAAGAGTCTAAGGGCGTAGCTCGCTGAAGTAAAAGATCAGACTCGGGCTAGGGCTAAAGTTTTAGGCGCCTAATCTTCCGAGCCTCTATCCAAAACGGCCAAGGTCAGGCTGCCGGTCCCTGCTCACTTGCTCAGGCCTCGGCCACCAATACCTACCGATAATCATATCCAATCCAAATATTATTAAAAGGTGAATAATGGTCTCTCCATATCATAAATAATGTTCTCTTCAAACGATTTATCTAATCAACAAAACCTACATAATTTGAGCTTTAGATTCATAGATTTGGGACATTTGCCAATATAGACAACGACATTTCAACACCTAAATTACAATTAATCTAGGTAATTCAACGTATATGCTCAAATAAAAGCATGACAATATTACAAGAATTTATGGGTGGTTTTTATTCACCAAGTTGTGTTATTTACAAGTTTCTCAAGCATTACTTGGCTTGTAGTGCCAAACATTGCAAGTTTTATTCACCTAACTATCCACCTTTTTTTTTTTTTTTTTTTTTTTTTTTTTTTTTTTTTAATATTTCTATATTGCATAGAGTCATAGATTACTAGTAAGTTGAGATTACATACATTCAATTAGGTAAGTTGGAATATTTCATAAACTAAAGTACCAAACTTCTAACTTGGTAGTTTTGTTGTCCATCTCATCCATGTCATGGCCTTATTAGATTAGGAGTATAAAATAACTATATAATTATTTCAATAACTGGTCTCACATTAAATTAATATGACATGTCTCAAGTTAAATTAATGTAAACTAAAATACAATTGCGGTTAATAACGTATAAAAATATGAAAAAAAAAATCTACTAAAGTTACTTATAAGAGTAATAAAAACTTTAGTAACAATTAAATCGAGTACAAATAAGTTGGTCTTATAATAATTTATTATAGGGTTCGACTCACTCAAAAATTTGTGTAATTACTTTATGAATATCATAATCATATCATAATTTATTTTTGGAGAAATATGATTGGGCGAGATTAATTCAAAATTTTCGTTCTTGTCGACTAAACTAAACTTGTTGTGATTGTATGCCATAAGAAATTTGAACAATTGTGTCAAATCCAGTACTCAAATTATTGTTCGGAAAATCGACAACAAGTGTTATTTAATTTTTTTTTTTAAAAAATAAAATTATAAAACCCTGATGAGTAATTTGTTCCCATGTTAATCGCCTTAAATTAATGTATGCAAAGTCCAAAGGTGTAAATGAGACTTTAAAACTATCTATACTAATATGTTGGAAGTTAAATAATAAATATAATACTCCGTATAACATGTACCACAGTAAATTCTCAAAAATTTAAAATTCAGGTTGTAATATTCGACTTTGTAGCCTGACTTAATAAATTTTTCTCGCAAAGCTTTCAAATCTCGAGTTTTGGTTCAACTCAATGGCTCGCGACAAAACTCATAAATCGTAAATCATGAATACATTATAAACAAAACAAAATTCATTAATCTACTCGGTAGGTACGGATAATATGATACGGGTAACTATTTTCCCCTTAAAAATTGTGAGGGTGGGAACGACATAGTTAACTATTTGTTCAGTTATTTGGGTTTGGGGGATAAAGGAGTTTTAGAGAGTATAAAATTAAATTTCTGTTTTTAATTGGTTTAAATTTTTGATTGAGTTAATTTTTTTATAGGGTATTAGAGTTTTGTGAGTTTCATGGGTACAGATTTTTTGTAGCATCCATACTTCATGCTCAAAAAGTCATTCGTTAATGAGGTTGTTAGAGATATAAACCCAATGTTATGCCTCAAACAATCGATTTGCTTTTGGTTGATTCATTTCAAACAATGACCATGTTCATTTCGCTTCTTACACTATTTACCCTAACTTCTTATTTATTACCTAAAGGTTTTTTATTTATTTTTTTTATTGACTTTCTATTCATATTTAAGTTTTAACTTTATACTCTCTCTAATTCAGCTATTTGTATACTTTTTAATTTTTGGAAAAGACACAAATTGACGGATTTTTTCATATATAATTATCTTTCAAAACTTTAAAATCGATTAGAAGGAAAGAGAATAGTTGTATCCATGTTATTTTGCTTTAGTATGTATTTGATCAAAAATCATTTTAAATCATATAAAAACGTCAATATTTCTAAATTAGTATATATGAAAATGTTCTCTAATATGTTCATATAATTCATACGGATTATAAAAGTTGATTTAATTAGGATAATACTCTTCTATTTCATTAGATTAGCCTCATTGGCCCACTTTTCATATATACTAATTGTTGTTTGTTTTATTGAATTTTTTTGAATTTAGGGTTAATTGATGTTTGTTTTTGTTGAAAAATTTCGAATTTAGGATTTCAATTTTGCCCTAATTTAATTTCAGTTTGTGTGATGATATTATTTTTGTTGATTGTTATATAGGGATGGGGAGTTCTGTGAATTTTTTTAGTAAGAGTCACACAGCCAATTTAAGGGTGTTTCATGGTGGTCAATTTGTAACAAACAAAAAGAAAACTGAATATGTGCGGTGTTCGGATAAAGGAGCTATGTATATGAAGATGGGTATGGACGAAATTTGCTAATTTAATTTAGCTCATTTGGTGAAAACTGAATTGGGGTATGATGAAGTGGGTGAGTTGTGGTATAGGAGAAAGGGGTTGACCTTGTTTAATGGTAGAAAAAGGTTTCTCACTGATGCTGACCTTGAACCTTTTTTAGCTACAAAAGACAAAAATGGTTTTGTGAACCTTTATATGGTTCATCCTGTTAGAGGTTCATCAAATACAGTGGGGGTTGGTGAGAGAATATTAAATTCTCATCTCAGTCAACAAAGCAACAATAACACTGGTACCACAAAAGATGCTCAAATAAGTGCAGAAAACCCTAACTCCTCCACAAAATCACCTTCCCCCTTTTCTACACATCAGCCACAAAAGTTCAACATCCTTAACCTAGATCTAAACTCCAAAAATTACCTCTAAAAAACCCCTTACAAACTAAGAAGTCAACTGAAAAAAGGGTTGAGGGTCCTGTTACTAGGGTTTAGGAAAGTAGTGATGTTAGGGTTGAGGAAGTCAGTGTTGAGCAGAATAATGGTCCTAGGGTTGAGGAAAACACTGCTTTGAATGTTGAAGAGTCCCCTGGTGAGAGGGGTTAGCAATCTGATAAGGAGGGTTCTGAAATCAGTTTAATTGATAGTGAAGATGAGGAGGATGATGATGACTTGTTTGTAGAGTATGTTGATGATGATGTGTTGGATTCAGTACAGGCTCTACTAGCTCCAATACAAGGCACAGAAGCTGAAGGTGTTGAAGAGAATGAAGATGATGGGAATATCAGCTGAAGTGATGATGAGGATTTTGAGTCTGATGAGGATGTGTTAGGTAGCCAACATGGAGCTGATGATGAGGATGAGTCTTACCCTATTTTCAACCCTCTAACTGACTTTAAAAAGTCAGTATTTCTATCACTTGGTCAGAGATTTCCAAGTAACAAGGTGTTTAGGAAGGCCTTAAGATTTCATGCCATTCAAGAAGGGTATGACTACTATCTTCTACATAATGGCAAGGTTAGAGTGAGTGCTTATTGTAGGAAAAGGTGTAGCTGTCCTTGGGTGAAAAAAAGGGCAAAGTTGGGAGCTTGTAGTTGTGAAAGTAGTACCAAGTGCAAGTACAAAGTTCATGCTAGGAAAGTTGATGGTGAAAATACATTTCAGATAAGAAGTTTGAGGTTGAAACATAGTTGCGGCTGGTCTGACTTAGAGTGTTTGGCTGAAAGATACTTAGATTGCTTTAGGGCAGACCCTACCTGGAAGCTTGAGTTATTTCAGGATAGGATTATAACATATTTAGGTGTTGAAGTTAAGTATTACAAAGCGTACAACGCAAGAGCCAAGAAGATGGTTCTTGGGGAAGCAGGCATGTAGTTGCACTTCATTAATAATAATTCAAACTATCTTATATTTTAATTCCCATCTAGAGAGTATTTGGTAAAGGGTTAAGGCTCTATTTGGAAGAAAAAAAAAAACTAGCTGAAAAGGTAGTTGAAAACTGAAAAGCTAGCAGAAAGCTAAAAATGTAGCTGAAACTGAAAAGCTAGCTGAATAGGTAGCTGAAAAGATAGTTGAACAAACTGATAAGATAGCTGAAATTAATATAATGTTTGGTAAAACAGGCTGAACTAATAACTGAAATAAATTAATTGACATAAAAGAACATGATTTTTTTTCTTTTTATGGATAAAGTTATAACGTACGGTATAATAATAGTAAATAAACTTGTAACCAGCTAGCTTATTTTTTAATAAACTACCTGAAAATCTGAAATAGCTTTTTATTTCAGTTAGCTGAAATACTTTTCAGTCAACCTTACTAAACACTTCTAGATAAAAGTAGGTAACTGAAATTTTAGTCAAACCAATTAGGTAGTCAATTAAACTAATTGAAATATAACTCCGTATTTAATAGTGCTCATTTGAATTTCTCTCTTTAACAATTTTGAATAGGTATGAAAATGGTCAATGGAAAAAAACTTCTCTCTCTTAACTCTGACCTTCTCTCTCTTAACAAAAGAAACCCTAAAAAAACTAACCCTTAATTTCTGTGAAACCACCGACGTCGTCGCCCTCCACCACCTCCTCCTCCCCCGTCCTATACCTCAACACCTCCCGCCGGAGAAGCGGTAGGCTGTTTGCCCATCTCCGGCGGGCCACCATCGAAGCTCTTCCACCCTTTTATTTGTGGTCTTGGTTTGCATGCATCATCACCGGAGCGCCGATCGTGGTCCCCACCATCGTCCACTGACCCGATCTCTACCTGCCACTCCTGATGGTTATGTTTGGTCTGAGATTTATTCCACCCTCTTGTTTGGTCTGATCGGTTATGTTTGGTCTTGATCTCCCGCCCCCTTCCCTTCCCCGACGTTCCTGCCGTCGCCAGCGTGGTTGTTCTGGCGCTTTTTTCCGGTAAAAAGGCTGGTGGAGGTGTTCCCCTCCCCCTCGCCCCCTTCCCCCACCTCCACTAGCCCAAGCTCGAGTGCGGGCCTTTTAGGTTTGGTTTGTCGGGTCTGAATCTGACATGGTGTTCCCCTCCCCCTCGCCCCCTCCCCCACCTGTCTGATTCTTGGGTCCCTAAGTGTTCGTAGTTGTCGTCGGGTTTGTCGTGGTTGGGGTTTGACTAGGTTCTTGGTGGCTTTTTGGGTCTTGGGGTGTTTTCTTTAGGCCTGTTTTTAATTGGGTTATGGTTAAGAGCTGTAGAGATTAGATGTGTTAGGTTCCTTTGGTTTGAAGGGATTCTTATGATGTTGGCGTTCTTTATCCTCTTGTGAACTTGCATGCATGGGTGTTTGTGAGCTTTCTATGGGTGTTGAGCTTGTAGTTAAGGTCGGTATGGTTGTGGTGGTTAAGGTTGATCTGGTTGCGGTGGTTAGCTCTTTAAATCAATGCATCCTTCTCAGCTTCATGGTCAGGTCTCTTCTCTTAGTAAGAATACGGCGCTTGTGCGCGTAGCTAGGATGTTAATTGGTAATAATTGTCTCACCGAGACAATGTTGTTCTTACTACGTCCGGTTTGGGTTGTATTAGCCATAGAAAGACTCTCTATGGTGAAACAGGCCAGGAGACTGGTTGAGGGGAGTCCATCCCCTCCCCCTGTCTATCTGTCTGCTGATTTTCTTGGTATTGTGGTCTGGTGTATGTACAGTTCGATCACCAGGGTGTAGTAGGAGTTTTTACTCCATCGGAGGCAGGCTTCTGTGGTCTGCATTCCACCCTTCTCTTCTATTCTCCCGTAGCGTAAGTACACCTTGTTCTTGTCACTTTGCAGCCCACTTCGACCGATGGTACCTGGGAGGTTTATGCGGCGTAGATGAGGTAGCCGACTCCGACAACCCGGTCTTAGAGCCCGACGTCGTAGTAGTTCTATATTAGTTGTAATAAAAAATGGATGTCATGTGGGTCTTGAGTACCCGAACTTGTAATCCAACTTTCTTTCCAATTGGCAAAAAAAAAAAAAAAAAAAAAAAAAAAAAAAAAAAAAAAAAATGGTCAATGACTCAATTCTAACGCAATCATTTTTTCCTGTGTGGAAAAGGATGGCAATGGATAGGGTTCGGGTCGGGTGGAGCCTCACCCGAATCCATCACCCGACAACATCCACTCCACCCGAATCCATCATCCATCCGACTTACCTTCACCCGAATCCAATCCACCCGTAATCCACGGGTGAATCGGGTGAATCGGGTGAATCGGGTGGTCCACTGGATTCTCAAATAACAAAAAAGTAAAAATGAAATATGAATATAAAAATGAAATATGAACGATATTTTCTAAAAAAGTCGAGTAACAATTGTTTTTTTGTGGGTTTATTGGGTTAGAGTTTTTTTGGTAGAGCATTAACAACAGTAAGTTATAAAATGACTAAATGAGTAATGGAGTAACATAGGCAGTAGTCACTTGCGGAGTATTTTTTTTATTTTTATTTTTGTTTTTCGTTATTGTTGGGATTTTTATTACAAGATGTATTTTAGTGTTTATTTACGTATTTTATTTAGTAAACTTTTTAATTATATTTTTGATAATATTTTGGTGATTATTAAAAAATAGTATATTTAATAGGGTGGATGTCGGGTTGAATTGGTAAGCGGGTGTGGTGGATGATGGATTGGATGAAGGCTCACCCGAATCCAATCCGACCCATCATCCAACTCGTCCATCATCCATCTTTCATCCATTAAAGTCGGGTTGTAATCCATGTACTTGGATCAGGTGGATCGGGTTTTTTCGGGTTCGGGTGAAATTGCCATCCCTACGCACATGTGAAGTTATGTAAGACCACATGGTGTTAAGAATATTTTAGCACATTTATTGTGTTATTCAACCATACGGTGTACATGAGGGTGATTGTAAAAATGAGTTATTTTGTTACAAGTAGACTAATGGAAGAGGAATATTGCATATAAAATCTCCAAGCAAACAATATTAATTAATCAACACTAAAATCAAAGGTAAACACAAAACTTACCGTAGTTTCTTTTTTGAACATGAAGATAGGTGCATTACTTAGTAAAATCTCAAAAGACTTGTATCTAAGATCTTACCAAAATACCAAGCCACAAAGACTAGCATCATCCATCACCCAACATCAACCATGGAGAAGTAGATGGTGCTCTAATTCGACCGACGTCCCTAACACAGATGGGAACATAGCTCAACAATATTTTACAGATGTTACCGAAAGTGTGAAGGTAACATCGAGAGAGATGATCAAACCATCTTCTCCAACTCCTAATCACAGTAAAAGTGTCTATTTCTCTCTTATAGACCAAATAGCTCCATGTTTTTATAACTCTATAGTATTGTTCTACCAAAATGATCCCCACAGTCAATCATTCAATACCATTGAAAAAAGATTGAAATTACTTAAACAATCTCTTTCGGACGTCTTGGTTGATTTCTATTAACCTTCCTAAAATCTTGCCAACTACTGAAGCTGAGTTTCGCTCCATCGCCACAGTAACCACGGAGCTTCTGTGGCTTCGTGACCTCCTCCAAGAACTTCATGTTGCTGTATCATCCTCACCAGTCATTTTCTGTGACAACATCTCCGCTGCGCTGTATGCCAAGAATCCTGTCTTCCACTCTCGCATGAAGCACATGGCTCTCTCCTTTCATTTCGTCAAAGAACAACTCCAGCACGGCCGCATTCGCATTCAACATGTCGCTAGCGCTGATCAACTCGCCGATGCTCTTACCAAACCCTTATCTACGGGTCCCTTTCAAGTTCTACGCAGCAAGATTGGCCTCCTTCCCAGGACGTCCATCTTGAGGGGGTGTATTAACCTTCCTAAAATCTTGCCAACAAAATCTCCCGACTTATCTTCCAAGTAAATTAGATTGTGTGAATATTGTAATTAGGAAACCTAGATTTCTTTCTTTATAATTTTGGTAAATAATCTTAGCTAGTCTTAATCTTGTAACTAGTATAAATATGTATTCATTGCTATCAAAGTAAATACAGAAAATACAATTAAAACCAAAGTTATATTTCTTATAATTTCTACCCTTTAGCCGGAAGAATTCATAAGAATGAACTAATCGAATGCAACAACGAGGGAGTAGAGTTTTGTGAGTCCAATATCTCTGATGAAAACCTCACACAATTTATCGAAAACCCGAGTGTTAAAGACTTAGAAGCACTTTTACCATTTACAGGTAATGACCCAAGACACAAAAATGTAGTCCTAAGTGTCCAAGTGAATCACTTTGGTTGCGGAGGTATGGCAATTGGTGTGTGCGTTACACACAAGATCACAGACGGCATGACATTAACAAACTTTCTAAAGGAATGGTTTACAAAAACGTGAGATTCTTGTAGAATTTTTAAGGGGAAAATAATAATATGAGAAAAGGGAGAAATTTTACTGTGAAACTTGCTCAATTAATTACTTGAACTAATAGCCTTTATATAGGCTTACAATAATAACAAACTAATCTAAGTGGAAGTTATCCCACGTCTAATGCACTTAACCATTATTCCAGTAGTGCTATAGCTATTTCTTAGGAATTTTATTAGCTAGAAATATTTAACAAATAACTAAATTGTAGGAAGTAAATTAAACTAATTTTGGATCATAATAATTCCAACAATTCTAATCATATTGGATCGCCCCCAAAATTTAATAGCGCGTCCCTTTTCCCTCCTTCGAAAGAATTTAATGACATAACACCAAACCCACCAGTTAATGAAGAGAGACTTGGAATAAGGAGGCTTATATTCGACAAGAACAGGATTAACGAAATGAAGGTTGAAGCCTCAACCTGCGCTGATGACAAGAACATAGTTAGACCCACGACCAACGAGGTTGTGATCGCCTTCATATGGAAGCTCTTGCCTACGCTTACCTCGGTCACGCAATTTTTGAACCTGAGGACAAAGATGGTGCCATCTATTCCGGTGAATTCCACTGGAAATTTTGCCTATTATTCGGTCGCTTCATCATCATCGTCGTCTTCAACGTCTTCTATCATTGACGAGTTGCGAAAGAGTGCTAGGAAAGTTAACATTGACTACATCAAAGATATAATGTTCAATGATAAGTCCCTCATGAAACTTAAGACGGCGATATATGAAACATATGGTATGCCTGAAAATCGTCTGTATTTTACTAATATAAGTAAGTTTTCGGTGTATGAGGCGTCCGATTTCGGCATGGGTAAGGCTATTTGGGCATGTCTTCCATTTGCTTTTGTCAAGAATATCAGTTTGGTGATGAGCTCACCGTGTGGAGAAGGTGTTGAAGTTTGGATTTGTATGCTCGAAGACGACATTGCCATGCTTGATCACTCCCTTTCTCACTTGGCTTCCCCGGTTGTGAAGTGTGTATCAGTCGACTAGGCATGACAATGGATCCAAGCAAGGCTGGCCCATAAATGTTGGAGGCGTAAGGAGGTTGAACCGTGGTTACTTGTACAGTTCTTACCAACTGTAATACATTTTGTTGCTATAGGTTTCAGTTTAATTTTTTAATATCAGTTTTAACATATTGGGGTCCTTATTTTTTTTGGCCCAGTTCTAAGAACTTAATAACACGCCCAATGGGTCGACCCTGGATCTAAGATCCGACTTTAATGTGCTGAGACGGTTTTTTTTTTTTTTCTTTTAATAATTTTATAATGATTATTATAAAATTCTCCATAGAGCCTTTGAACTATTTTTTGTTTATTTTTGTTTTAATAATTTTATAATGATTTTAAATGTAATCTAATAAGAGAAAAAACTATAAAAATAATCAATAGGTCTCTTAAGAGACTGTCTTACACTAAGTTAGTGTGAGACAAGAAACAAAAAAATTTACACAATAAAAAAGAAAGAAAATAGTAAATAATAGTGAAAGTAACTACCACGTGTTTGGGCTTATTATCAATGAGAATCACAATACAAAGACGAATTACAACAACGTAAAACCATTACAAATTATATTACAATACAATATTATACAAGTCAATCTCGAAAAACCACTAAATCGTAGAAACTTGGATATATGATTGAATCACGATTTAAAATCGATTTCCTTAAAGAGTATTTCGACCCATATAAATGTCTTGCGTTACACAGAATCTCTTTGAGGATAAGCCAATCACAAACCCTCTAGTTTTAGGCATAAGAACAAGAGAAAACTTGAATTTTTGAGTGTTTTTGCATTTTTCATATCAAAGTGTGTTTTTCCCATGATTTTTATCATCACATTTCATTTTTCTGTCATTTTCTCTCATCATAAATTTGATGACATATGTGCATATTTATAAACAAAGAATAATGAGATGCATCCCTTGTAAAAGATAAAGGATTAACTTGTCAAACTGTGCCAAAGTTCGACCAAATTCGTCAAAGGCATGAGCCGCATGGTGCGCCTATAGCCGCTCAGCGTGACACTTTCATAATCAACATTCTGATGTAGCCTCATAGTGAGGCTACAGCCACTCAGTGAGGCTCACCCCCTACATGCGATTTCTCCACACCTCCGGACCCATAGTAACGACTTGAGATTATGCCATTTTGATTAAGTTCCGACAACATTTAAATCTATTTTTGTTTTCCGACTCAAAAAACCAACACCACGTGTGTGAAAGGTCTCACATTATGTAACACCCCATTTAGGCAAGGTGGACCCCACTTAAATAAGGGCGTTATTAAGCCCGATGAGACCGGGGTAGGATCAAGAATCACCTATAAAGCCAAAACTGATAGCCGGATAACAACGTAAAAGGCAAAAGTTTTATACAATGCCAAAACTAAACAAAAGGCCCAAGGCCAACAACATTACACTACGGAAAACTACAAGTATCTGGTGACGTCTAAACAAACAAAACTGAACAGTGATCCGTCCCGAAAGATGATAAAGGGAAACTTAAGGACAAGATAAAAAAAATCGAGTAACCGAAAGATGGTAAGAGAAAAGCCTCAAAAGAGTACTATCTAGGGCGCTATGCAGGAGCGGGCCGGGGGAGGGGGGGGGGGGGGGGGGGGGGGGGGGGGGTGGGGGCCCAGGGGGGGCTGTGCCCCCCCTCTCCTTTTCAGAAAAATCTGTTAAGTAGTAAAAGCAAAAGATTTGATATACCAATTTCCAGTGGCTTAGTTGGTTGGGCCACTCAATTTTGTCTACGAGATCAGGGGTTCGACTCCTAGGCTCTCCCATTTGTTTGCTTTCTCATCATTTTAGTATTAATTCATGAAAATGGACTTTTTTTTGTTTGTTTTCCTAAGACACGTAGTATTGATTCATGAAAATCGGATCCCATTTAATAACATGATCAATAATCAATAATCAATACTTTCCTAAGATGACAAACTAATATTATATTCAAACTAATTTCTTTATTATATTTTGTCACGAAATATTTTTCTATTGATTCGTCGAATTATTTTTTTTTTTCAATTTTTAAATGTTATCAATAGTATATATTAGAGACATGGATATTAGCACATAATAATGAATCTATACATATGATTGGCTATTTATTTTTTGTTTAATTTTCTAGACTTTTAACACTAATTGCATTGATTTTTATTTGATTTCTTTGTCTGTATTTTTCCTCAATAAATGAACAAAAATAAAAGTTCAATCTAAGTTTTTTGTCATTTTTATCTTATTATTTTATAAAGACCGAGTACAATTTTTTTTAAATCCCAACCATTTTATGCATACAAGTTTTATTTGTACGGTGCCCCCTAGCGAAAATTCCTGGGTCCGCCACTAGCGCTATGCACATTCAAAAGAGAAGACGAGAGTTAATAATTCCCATTGTGACACTTCCATACGGTGGACTTACCATTCTCACACAAATACTCCTCAGCACACCATCACCATCTTCCACTATTCCTTCTCCACGCATCATACTCGTCATTATCGTGCATCTCATGGCTTTAGATATTCATAAATATATAAGTATATCAAATCACACAATATTGTATTTTGCGACATTGCCCAAATTGCTAAAAAACAAATACTCAAGCTCTTTAAAAATAGGTTTAAGAAAAGAAGGTCTTTTCCAATAAGAAGCGAAAATAAGTTACGTTTCCATTGCCCAAATTGCAAAAAAAAAAAAAATTATTATTATTATTATTATTTTTTTTTTTTTTTTTTTTTTATTTTGTTCAGGTTTTTTCATGTACAAGCTTATTTGAGACCATCTCATATTTGCGAAGAACAATATTTGGTCACAGTTTTGTTGCTTTTTAAATATAGATCATATTTATATGGGGTATTTTTTTTTTTTTTTTTTTTTTTTTTTATTTTAAATTTTATCAAATTGTTCTTTAAGTGGATATGACCTAATTATTAAAATTTATTGACTCTGATTTGTGAATGTGTTATTTAAATTAATTTAAAATATATTTGTTAAGTTTTGTGAATATGTTGTTATATTCAATAAACATTGGTTAAATCATACTTCCTCCATTTCAATCAATTATATACATATTCTATTTTGGGTCATTCTATTCAATTTTGTAGATCCCGATTACTTAAAATCGACGACGTTTTACTTAGAATCGACGACGTTTTCATAAAAATTACGCTCGCTGCCCCTACTCTCTCTCTACCCCTTTCTCTCTCCCTCTCATTTTCTCTCATTCTGAAAAAAGTTGATAAAAAGAAAAACACCAATGAATGAAATCAGAAAAACTAAAATAATTTAAAATTAAAATAAAACACATTCATCCTAATCTTCAAATTAAAACAAAACACCATTAAATGAAATGAAGAAGTGATTAAAACACACAAACAAATCGAAACGCAACACATGACAAACAAATCAAAACGCAGCACAAACAAATCAAAACGCAGCACATGACACAAGATGCACAACGAAAACACCATTGCTTTTTTTTTTTTTTTTTTTTTTTTATGCACAACCACCATTTGAGCACCTTCACCTTTACCATCTTCATTTCACAGTCACCGTTTTTTTACCCGGCGATCGTCACCATCACCGTTTTGTAAGTAAGTCACAACCACCATTTTTCTTCTTATTATTATTTATTGTAATTTTTTCGAATTTCTTCAATTTTTTTGATTTTCGATACTAGTTCTATAGTTGTTGGGTTAATTTTTTCGATTTTCTTCCATTTTTTTTGATTTTTGATACTAGATCTATAGTTGTTGGGTCAATTTTTTCGAGTTTCTTCCAATGTTTTCTCTTTTCTGCATATATTTTCGATTTTCAATTTTTTCAATTTTTTTTATCTATAGTTATGTTGGGTCATATAATTTCGAAATAGTTATGTTGTTTTTCTTTTTTTTGTTGTTATATATTTTCATTTTCTTTTTAATTTTTAGATCTGTTGAGATTTCACCCAATGTCGTCCACCCACCACCGTCGTCCACTCACCGCCGTCGTCCACTCACCGCCGTCGTCCACTCACCGGCGTCGTCCACCCACCGGCGTCCTCCACCCACCGGCGTCGTCCACCATTATCGTTCAGATCTGTTGAGGTTTGTCTATTTTATTTTTTTTCTGATTTTGTGTTGATTTATTTAGGTTTAGTTTGATTTGTTTGATTTGTGTTGATTTAGGTTTGCTTTGATTTGTTGGACAACTACATTTATTTGTGGTTATTTGTATAAAGATTTGTTTGATTTGTGTTGATTTTTGATTTGTTTGATATGTTTGATCTTAATTTGATCTATTGTTGGTATAAAGATTATATGTGTTCATTTTGTTTTGTTCTAGTTTTTGGTTTATTAATTTTGTATAAACACTTGAAAATATTGATGATTAGGATGATGAATATCATTGTCTTTGATGGTTGGGATGATGAATGTTATTATCTTTGATGGTTGAGACATTGAATTTGAATGTCCTAAATGGAGTTAGTGTTGAATATTTTTGTTTGTGTTGGTATGCAGTGATGAATTTTGTTGTTGTTGTTGGTTGATGTTGTTAAATGTAGTTGTCCAACCATGGTAGGACAAATATTTCTGATGTCCTACCATAGTAGGACGATGAATGTAGTTGTCCAATCCATCGTCTAGTCAATGAATTTCTTTGTCTTACTTATAGATAAGTCAATGAATTTCATTGTCCTACCATGGTTTGGATGATGAATGTTAATTTTAATCTTATTTTGGGTGTTATTGTTTTAATGTTTAGTGTAATTCATATTTTTATTATTTTTTCACTAAACTAAACACATTAAGTTTATTTTTGTAGATGGCACACCGAGGAAAAGGCATAATGGTGCCCCCCCGAAGACCGGACGGTTGATCGTCCGGTCACTGCCTCGATGCGAGGGAAGAAGTCGGAGAAAGCACAGCCTGTCTTGACAGTTCGTCGCTCCTTGAGGTTGTTGAAGGTTCTCGTTCAGAGTGCCCCCGTTCAGAGTGATAGTTCATCGAAGGAGTTGTCGAGAGAAATTTATGCTGGTTTTAAGGAAGGTCTCGGTCATAATAACGAAGGAGAGGAGGAGGTTGCAGGTGAGGTGGACGGGGATAGTATGTTTTTGACGTTGGGTTGTGTTTTCATTATGTCGGACTTATTAGTATTTCGGATGCATTGTTTCGTATTTCGTAGAATTTCGTACGATGGACATTTTATTGCTTTGTATTTCGTATTATTTCGGATGTATTGCTTCGTATTTCTTAGTATTTCGGATGTATTATTTTGGATTTATGATTTGGTGTATCGTATTTCGTAGTATTTCGTATTATTGCTTCGTATTTCGTATTTTTTATTTTGTATTTCGTATTTCGTATTCTGTATTACACACAAATTTCTACCAATAATGTGCACATGCCTTGTAGTTTCTTCTTTACACACAACAAGGACAACAACCTCTATTTAAAGACATGTGTTCTATATCTTTTACACACAAATATCTATCTTCTCTTTTCTTACTAACATTTTTCTAAAAATAAAGATGCCTACCAATAATGTTGAATGGGTTCAACACTATCAAACAAAAATAGATAAAATAGTTACGGAATTTCCTTTGTTATTTCAACGTCTTCAAATGGTGTTGAATACCGACATTATATGGAGGTTTATCAATCAAGACAACCCTTACCTACAATCATTAGCTTGCATTATGGCAAATCTCTACATCGGAAATCGTCCTCATATTCCTATTCAAAACATCACAATAAGTATTCATAAGTTTGTCATTTAAATTGTTCTATTTATTATTCAAAAAGAGAGTGAGTCGACTCAACACGAGATGTAGCCGTGTTCCCGAGATGGAAGTAATCATTCGTATAACACAATACGAATTTAGACGCATCTTCACCCCAAGTGTTCGACACATAAGAAGCCAATTTAGTCCACTTGCTACTAAAAGCAAGCCATGCCTCCTTGAAAGCTTGCTCACTTTGTGCATTAATCACATTGCACCATCCCGTCTCAGAACTTCTAAGAACATGATTCTTGTACCACTCATCTTTATGAATCAATAACGCTCGGTTCTCTATTGCACAATTAACATGCCAATGACAAAAGAGGTGGGGAGTGTCCGGATACAACTTCCGAAGCGCACCAACCAACCCCAACTCACGATCCGTGACAAATGCCGACGGGGAAGTACCGGTACACTCAAGAATGTCCATTAGTCTACACAACAACCACGTGTACCCTTCCTCCGACTCCGTAGGTATTAAAACACACGCAATAAGAAATGACGACCCAACGGGAGTTACACCAACAACCTCAACAAGTGTCATCTTATAGATATTCGTCTTGTATGTCGAATCCATAAGAATCACGTGTGGGTAAGCGCGAAAGAGTTTAATTGCTTCCGGATGAGACATAAACACATGAGTGAGCTCGTGCGTCATATGATTTGTCTCGTGCCAATGGACGTAGTTAGCATTAACGGTTAATGCTAACATTTGTTGTGCGGGGTTTCTTTCGCCCACCAATTCTTTCCCGAAGCCTACTTGTGTGGTTGTAAATTTGCCTACTTGATGGTTGAGGTTTATCGAGGGTTTTATGGTGAAGACCGCTTTTTATATCTCTAGGCAAAATTGAAGAAGAATACTCTTGTTTGACAAAGGCTTTCTCATCTTCATCCAAGCCCGCGTAATGACGATGACCGTCTTTGTACTTTATTAGATCATGGTTGTGAAATCCAAAATTTTCGGCCGTCATAATATTCCAAAGTATTATTCGTTCATTATCAACACAATGAAAATTTTGAACGGCTCTAATACGAAATTGGCAATCACAATTTTGCGTTTTCGGCTTCTTTTTTGGGTTGTCGGGATCAAATACGCTCTTGCTTCGTCCATACCTAGAGCATCAGAAGTAAGAAGCCAATAACTCGAGTTGACGTCGATTTTTAGACCCATTATTACCTTTAACTAAAGCAAATCCATTATCCAATGCAATCTCGTTAGCCCATTTATGAGCTAACTTACTATCCGCAAAACATTCCTTTGTTAAAAATAAAGGGTTATAATCAACACCATCACCACCTAAATTTTCAAATGAATCCTACATAATAAAAAATAGATCATTGAAATATTAAACGTTATCACAATACATACAGAATACGTCAAAAAGCTAGGGGTCCAACCACGGAAAGGATAAAAATATTTAAAGTCGTCTCCAATGGTAGGTTAACATAAATTAATGTCCCTCCACGTGAGGACAACAACCTGCGCTGCTCGGCTAACCATGGGTAGACAATAAAAGATTTTGTCCCCCTCCATGGTGGACGTCCAGAGTGTGGACCTTGTCCATGCCAGACGTTCACATTCAACGTCCTACACATATCCAGACAATGAGATTCTTCGTCCCTCCATGGTAGGACAATTACATTCATCGTCCACCCATGGTACGACAATGAAATTCATCGTCCATCCATGGTTGGACATCCAGATTTTTCATTAACATTTAACTTCAACGTGTGAAATTATTTTCACGTGTTAATTCATCTTAAAAAGTCCTAATTTCTACCAATGTGAATCTCTTGAAAAGACCATGTTTAACATATACACATTAAACCTAATACATTGTTCATTCAAATTGATAGTAAATTGTGTATAATTTTTTTTTTCTAAATCTACAATTAAGTAAACTAAGAAATATGTAATTTGTTAATGTTAGTTAACTTACCACTAATTCGGCATCCGACTTTGAGTTAATCCTTAAGTTTATTGTGTTTTTACTATAGATTTTAAGTTTAAAATTGTTTTTTTATTTGAGTTTTTTGGAGAAAAAGAGAGAGAAAGGAGAAAAAAAGAGCATTTAGGAGAAGAGAGAGAGTGAGCTGAAAAAATGAAAAGGGCAATTTCGTCATTTCAGCATAAAGCGTCATCGATTCTAAGTAAAACGTCGTCGATTTTAATAAATCCCCTTTATAGATTTCTATTTTGGGACATACTTTTACAACTAAAAAGACTAAATTAACTATTACCCAATTTGTTTTGTTCCACCCAAAAGAGTTTATATAAGGGTTAGAAAGTAATTATATACTCAACCCCACTTGTTTTTGTCACACCTAAATTTTAGTGCAAAAAACAAATGTATATAACTCATTGGAATGGAAGAAGTCTTATACTCCCTCCGTCCCGGTCATTTGTTTACACTTTCCATTTTGGGGTGTACGGGTCATTTGTTTACACTTCTAAAAATGGTCATCGATTGAGGCATGTGGGAGTGTTTAATTGGTTTCTTTAGAAAAAATGGGTTCTTTTTGTACCTTTTACATTACTTTTTCATTTTTTTCATTATATTTCATTTTTTCTAGATAATTGTGTATAAAGTAAATATAAACAACTCACTGAAACGGAGGGAGTATAACACTTGAAACTTTTGAATGTCTTAATTAAATTTAGTGAATATATTATTTAGAGTAGATCCTAGAATTAATAGATACAAGATTTTTGTGGTTCACTATCAATGGATAGCTATGTGTCCACAGGTGCGACGGAGAATATTTCACTATATATTCTGCAAAATTACAGATTACAATAGTAGATCGGTATACGTAGCACGCGCTCAATAGCTAATAAAACTAGAGCCAAAAAGTACGTACTACCCAATTCTACGAAACAGATATAGTAATCTCAATTGACAAAACAGATTACCCAAATACAGTCCAACCTAAAAGAACTCACCAACGATAAAAAGGACAGATGATCTCGAAGCAACCAAAATCCGAACCCAACTCCTTCATTCTATGTCCAATCAATCATAGAACACCCATCAAACTTGAGCTCTGACAAATTGAGTCTTCCTCACATGAGGAGTCTCACAAATCGACTCTCATTGGATTGTGCCTCACCAAATATTTTAGGTTGATGGTTATTTTGGGTTTTGGTTATGAATAGCTAAGCCAAAGCTTGTTTTAATACCATGGGAAACTTGAGTATCACTGAAAACTTGTTTGAAAATGTTTAATACGGAGTATTACACTTCAATTAAATTTTAATACTACACTTAAAGAAATTGTTATCTTATAATTTTATTGAACAAAAAAAACAATAAGCAATAGTTTCATGATAAATGTCGATTATTGGAGTGTACGGATCCTGGTTTATATGTATAATAAGTATTAAATTTGATGTAAGACCGTTTTACGAAAGACTTACTCTTACAAAAATAATTGAACTCGACTTGTTAAGGGATGGATTACGCAAAGTCAAAGCATGTCTTTGACTATTCCCACTTTTATTAAGGGTAAGGGATATAAGACCGTCTCACAAAATATTTAAAGGGGAAAATAAATATACTTACTCCATTAATTAAACCAATTTTCTCATGATGTAAACACACACCTATCGAAACACATTTTGCAAAGATGATGTTTATAGTTCGCACTATAAAAATAATTGTAAAATTTAATATTTTTTTTTTTTGAAAAAGCGTAAAATTTAATATTAATATTGTATTTAAGATAACAAATAAAAAAAATTACATACAATTAAATTTTTATTTATTTGTTATCCACAATTTTCAAGATTCGCTAAGTTTCTATAAATATTGTCAAAAAAATATGATGGGGTAAAGAATTTGAAATGGGTGTAAAAAATCAAAGTATTACGTTGTATTCCCTCCCTTGCACAAGATATGATGTTTTCGTTTAACGACCTGAGCATTGGGCTTTAATTTTTATGAAAATATATTACCCCAAAAAATATATAAATTATATCATAAAATTTCTTGAGGAAAGAACTTTCATATGAGTATATATTTGATAATATTTAACCTAAGGTTTTGAGGATTATCAAAGAGATAAGTGAGTGTATCGAAATGTGAATAAATCAAATATTAGAAAATGGAGAGAGTGTAAAACAAAATTTTTTAGGGATATTCTATATGAAACCCCTCGATTTTTTGACTTTCTACATAGTACTCCTACATTTTTTAAAACATATATGGTACCCCTAACTATTGTCATTATCTGCAAGTGTACCCCCGAACTTTATTTTCAAACAATTAAACTCAGTTTTAAGCGTTAAATGATTACTTGGGCGCGTTACGAAGCTTAATTTTTATCATCCCATGCCCGAAGGATTCTATTAGGCTCGATATTTATCTTAGACGTGATAATTTGTAGGGGAACAATAAATTATTTTTCGTCAAATTTTTTAACCCATATATATTTATAAATATTACTCCGTAAGTTGTAGATGGATATTGAGATTAATAGATCAGTCTTTATGTCATGAGATAGTAAATGATAAGCTTGGTTAGGCATCCAAGTCATCACGTAACGCCTAAAACTGATTTTAATTGACAGAAAACAAAGTTCGGGGGTACACTTGCAGATAATGACAACAGTTAGGGGTACCATGTATGTTTAAAAAAGTGTAGGGGTACAATGTAGAAAGTTAAAAAATTGAGGGGTACTATGTAGAATATCCCAAACTTTATTATGACAACCAGATGTTTTATTTTGTTGATAAATTTTAATAAAATAAAAAAATTATTTATTTTTCATGACAAATATAAATAAAAATTATTTATGTTTGTATGCTTAAACTTGTGCGCAATTGCATTGATTAAAAAAAAATCCTTATTCATCATAAAACTATTTATACATCTTATAGTTTCAAAAGAAACTCAAATTACGAGGGAAAGGTTATAAAATTAATTCCTTTATCTCAATTATTTGTTTATATTTCTCTTATTTTCTCCTCACAATAATGAAAAATGTAAACAATTCACCGGGATGAGAGAATATATATAAGACTCGAGGGAGATAAGACTTTCCTATGACAACGTTTTTCGAAAAATATAAATTTGGAACAACACAGATAAAATTCGTTTCTTCTTATTTCCACGCAAATAACCAACCACGTAACAGGGTTGAGTCGTGTTCTGGACCCATTGTCATCCTTAGTCGACGGATACGTGTTTTAAAATGGGGGAAGCCAAGTGAGAAAGAGAATGATCAAGCGTGGCAATGTCGTCTTCGAGCATACATATCCAAACTTCAACACCTTCTCCACATGGTGTGCTCATTATCAGATTAAAATTTTGGACTGGGGGAAATGGTAAACATGCCCATATTGGCTTACCCATGCCAAAATCGGTCTCATAAACCGAAAGCTTACTTATATTAGTGAACCAGAGTGTGTTTCCATTCGTCGCTTGGACTTTGTCAAACATTTTCGTAAGTTTCATCAGGGCTTCGTTATTGAACATTAATTCTTTGATGAAGTCACTGTTAATTTTCTCAACACTCTTTCGCAACTCGTCAATGATACCACCATATGACGATGATGATGATGATGATGAAGCAATGGCAAAACTGATAAAATTTCCTAAGGAATTCACCGGAATAGGTGGTACCATCTTTGTCCTCAGGTTGACTACCTGCAACACGGATGAGAACTTAGGCAAGTGTTTCCATATGAAGGCGGTGACAACCTCGTTGGACGAGGGTTGAAGAATAGTGTTGTCATCACCACAGGTAGAGGCTTCAACCTTCATTCTCTGTAACGTTTTCTTGTCGAATATAAGCCTCCTTATTCCAATTTTGCCCTTATTAGCCTCTGCCAATTTAATAACTATGTCGTTCAATGCTTTTAATGGAGGAAAAAGAAACGCTCCATTGAAGATTGGGGGTGATACAATATGATTAGGATCTCGTGTTTTTGTTGACCATGTCTTCAGAAAATCTGTTAGTGCCACGCCATCGGTGATTTTGTGTGAAAGGCACACACCAAGTGCCATGCCTCCACAATTGAAGTGGTTCGCTTGCACACTTAGGACTATATTCGTGTGCCTTGGTTCACCTTGAAATGGCAAAAGTTCTTGCAAATCTAGAAAACTAGGGTTTTCGATGAATTTTATGATGCTTTTATGAGAGATAGTAGCCTCACAAAACTCTACTCCCTCGTCATTACAATCAATTAATTCATTTCTTTTAATCCTCCCGGCAAAAGGATAGAAATCAACCAAGATTTTTGAAAGAGATTGTTTAAGCAATGTTGTTATTTTTTCCATGGTATTGAATGATTGATTATTGTTGTTGGCATCATTTTGGTAGAACAATACTATAGAGTTGTGAATACAAGAAGATAATTGGTCTACTAATGATAAACGGACAGTTTTATTGTGATTGGAAGTTGGATAAGATGGTTTGATGATCTCTCTCGAAATCACCTTCACGCTTTCAGCATTAGATGTAGGATACTGTTGAGGTCTGTTCCCATGTGTGTCTGAGCAATGCTTCACATTGGCAGTCGAATTACAATACCATCTTCTCCATGGTGGATGTTGGGTTATGGAGGATACTACTTTTTGTTGCTTAGTGTTATGGTAAGATCTTAGATACAACTCTTTTGAAATTTTACAAATCAATGTACCTATCTTCATATTCAAAAGAAATGGTAAGTTTTCTGTTTATAGCTTAGATTTGAATGTTGTTTGATATAGCCTTTCTTAGAAATTATCTATACATATATATACATGTAAAATCCCTCTTTGTTTGATCTATTCATCTATTTTATGTGTAAATAATAACTTATTTATATAATCAAGCACATGTGTGTGTATATATATATATATGATAGTTGATAGTTGAAGGATTTTTTTATATAGAATTATTGTACTTCTTCCATTCTAGTGAATTGTTTACAATTTGACTTTTTTGTGAAGGGATTTGAGAGAAGTGTAAATAAATGACTGACACAGAGGGAGTAGTATATTATATGATGCTTAAATTAAATAATTGTAGTCAATAGTTGACATACTGTCCCTTGATGCTTTTGTCTTTAATTTGATTTAGCCATAAATGTTACGGAGTACTATTTTGATTGGGTTCTACGATATTATGAATCTAGATTTGCGTAAAGTTATTATCGATATATTTCTAAGTAAAGTCTCAATTTTATAAGCCTCTACATTTCTGAATTGTTTATTTGAAAATCGTAAAAGTAAATGTTAAAACGACTTCACTTACAATCTTTTGTTCAAATTCAATAAAATTTTACAATTCTCAAATATGACAAAAGTCACATAGTTTTAGTTGTCGCGAATTTCATTTTGGTTTTCATATAAATCAGAGACTTTAGAGGTAATTGACCAGTAAATAATATTAGGTAAATTTCGCGGTATACCTCTTTGTTTTTCTGATTTCCTCGTTATACCCTCACTGCTTTAGAATTATGCGGTATAATCTTCACATTCTTAACTTAGCTTGAAATTTACCTTACATTTTTTAATTTTGTTTCTAGTATACCTATTTTCAACATAGCATAAACTTAAATTGTCTATTAAACCTATAAATGAATTAATCGGTGCACTTAAATTTTTCATTTAACCAATAGTTTATCATTTTAAACCATTATTTGTACTATATCATGATATTTATCGTTAACAACAGCTAATTATCATCAAATTCGTCAATTTTTAATTTCAATATTTATAACAAACATTCATCATCAAATAGAGTATGAACATCATTACTCTCATCGTTAACATCAATAAAAGTAAGTTAGAGAAGAAAAATGATAAATTATCAAGTATAATGAGTTATTTAATTTTAATAAGTTAAATTAACAAAAAGATGATTAAAGGTCATACTAGAGATAAAATCTAAAACTTAGGAGTATAAGATAGAATTCTCAAAATGTAAGGGTATATCATGGAAAACGAAAAAACAGAAGAGTACATCACGGAATCTCCCATAATATTATTCCCTTGTTGTATTCATTTGTTTATCTTCTAGTTTAAGAATTGATGTGAACGAACCATTTTTTTTTGTATGAACTAAAATTTAATCTAATAATTCTTCAAAATCATTTAGTTCAAAACAATATTCTTCTAATTTATTAATAATCATTTTGGATCTACTTATACTATTAGAGTAAAAATAAATAAATAAATAAATAAATAAATAAGTGTCAATTTAGGTCATTTCTCAAAATAAAAAGGGAAAGTGGTCATTTAGGCCCAAGATCGGTTTTATACACTCTAACACGCCCCCTCACACGAATGCCCTTTGGGCTTGAAGTGTGAACGCAACTATAGGCCCGCCATACCTGGTGCGAAATAATCCACTTTGAAAGATAGGGTGTGGTGAGATTCGAACCCGTGACCTCTTGTCACAAGGCTTTGATACCATGTCAGGAACCAACTCAACCAAAAGCTTAAGCTGATGGTTAAAGGCCCAAGATCGGTTTTATACACTCTAACAAGGGCCAATTGCCAAGGGTGATTACGGCCATAGTTCTGTGGGTTCGATGACACCAATACTTTTTCGAAAAAACATCTAACGACAATGATAATAGTTTGAAAACCTAAGAAATAAAAGAAAACATTGCAAATTCACTAAAACTTCAACTTTTTTTTTTTTTTTTTTTTTTTTTTTGAAAACCCCAAACCAGGGTTAAAACTAATCATTAACTGAACATATTAGTGCCAAAACTAAGTGGTAAATAATACACATTGAATCAAAAGTAGTGACCAACGTTAAAGTACTCCGTAGCTCATTTTGGTGAGCAACTTGTTAGACTTTTTCCTTAAAAATAAACTATTATATTTAATATTATTCAGTTATCTTGAAAAAATATGTGGTCCAATTTAAGTTAGAATTAGTTTCCTCTGATAAAAAAACTGACTCCTAAAAAAACTCCTAATTTGACTCGGTCTCTCCTATTATCTATCTTATAACCACCCACTATTCTAATAATCACCAACAACTCTTTGATGACAAGACTAGTATATATATGACGGTGATTTAAATTAAGGATATATACACCATCTATATTGTGAGTGCGAGGGTTTAGAACCATAAAAAAATAACACACGGGTTACAGTTTTTTGGGGTTTAAAGCAGTTCAGGAGTCTATTAGCAATGGCTGGAGGTTGTTTCTCGATCTTTTAATTGCTAAATTTCGACATTCCGTCAAATATATAGGTGATAATATAGTCATGTGTGATCTTATTTGATTCGTCTTCTTAAATACTTTATTAATATCAAATTTTTATAATTTTTCATTTTGTAAAAATATAGATATTATCGTTGCAAAATGTGTCTCGACAAATATGTCATGACATCATGCTAACTTTGGATTTGAATGGAGGGAATACTGGTTTAATGTTGAACCTATATGGTCACACACTTACGGTCGATATTGGACATTTACGATTATTTCATTTTTCTTGGGATAATTTAATGAAATAATTTGGACAATATATTTTTATCGCTAACACAGAAAATATAATAAATATCAAAAAGATGTTTGTATGAGAGGTCGAAATAAATGGTGTCCGTTGATGACACGGCTCTTGGGAAGCCTACAAGTTTTATGTTCCAGCAACTCTCTTATGAGACCGTCTCACCGTAACTTATGGTGAGACAAGTCCAACAAGGGATGGCCCAATCTTATATTGAAAAAAAAAATGTAAAATGTGGGAAGCTGGAAAAAAAAAACTTCTCACTTGTTAAATTGGTTGTTGATAGAATTCAATAAAAAAGAGCTTATAATACATGGTTCTCAAATTAAAACATAATGTTACGACATTACAAATTCGTGAACCGAAATTCTATGTTGTTAAACAAAAATCTAAGGATGTGAATTCAATATCAAAAGTTATGAATTTAAAACGTGATGTTATCAACTTAAAACACAAGGTTATTTAATAATTAATATAACTTAAAAGACAAGGTATAAACGTGACCAAAAGGTTATAGACTTAAAATAGAGGGTTATACATATAAAAAACAAGGAAGTGTCATGATGATAAGAATGCTTATAATGTACTCCGTAATAAGAAAACACGACAAATTGAACATTGAACATAAACATTACAAAAGAATGGGTCAAATTTATAAGCAGAATGATTTGAACTTAAAACTCGTAACAAAATAAAAACATTACAATCATTTAAGTTTCCATGTTTATAGCCAATGTGAGACTCGAACTCACACCTTATGCGTAGCATACATTCTACCATTGAGCTAATTGGCTTTTTTCAAGAATTTATATACTAAAGAAACTACAAAAAAATCGAGGACTCTCAGTTAACAAATATTTAAAAAAAAAACATTTAAAAGTCACAAAAAAAATGTCAAACTTAAAAAACATGATTCTAAACTTAAATCATAGGTTTCAAACGTAAAATTATAGGTTTCAAAATAAATTATACTACATACTGTACAAAATTAAAATCATAGGTTTCAAACTTAAAAAAACATGATTCTAAACTTAAAATCAGATGTATAATAAATGACGTTACTCAATTATAATCAAAAGTTTTCAACTTAAAATCATAGGTTGTCAAATTAAATTCATATCATGAAGTAATGATCAACAAAAACTCACAAATTATCAATTGATTATTATAGAACATAGTTAAATTATCACCTAAACATGTACACATAAAATATGAAGTATAAACGTTATAAAAACCTTAAATTAAGGTCATTGTCACCATTTTTTAATAATCAAACATTAATAATAAGTAATAAACACACTCAAAAAAAAAAAAAAAAAAAAAAAGATATCATTAAACATTAGCAAAATTAACCGAAAAAATCAAAATATTAACATCAAATAATATTAAAACCCAAATTTGACTTTATTACTACACTTTAACAACTAACCCTAAAAAAATTAGAGATTAAAAATAAATTAAAAAGAATGAAAAAACCCTTAAATTTCTTTGCTTTAGGGCTTACCACCATTAATGGTGGTAAGCCCTAATTTCTCCTTTTTATTATCTATCTATTACTATATTATATATTTTTAGTTTCTCAATAATAATCTCCCTTTATTTAGTCTCTCTTCATGGGAGTTTTGTTCCCATCTATTGATGGATTTGCTCCCATCTTTTGGTGGGTTTGTTCCCTTTATGGGTGTTCTCTTATGAGTCAGAAGATGCGGAAGATCAGCATTGTTATTGATCGTTATATGATTATACAAATATTGTCCGATTCATGGCTACACTTGATCACGTCAGAAGAAATCGATACTCGTCAAGGAAGATTCGGAGACCCTCTTATGGATGAAAGCCTGTTGAGGCCAACCGGTGATAGAGACTCTGTTGCAGTGGATCAGTCTTTGAACAAGAATTTATTTTCTATGATTGTAATCGATTTGTATCCGTTTGAGTTTGACATATGTTGTAGATGTCGTATGACTTTTTATTAATGATAATGATCTTTTCTCCAAAAAAAAAAGAATGAAAAATCACAAACCTGGATTATAATAATTTTAATGACAGTAGGGTTTTGCTTATTTTGATTTTAAATTTTTAGGGTATAAAGTTGTAGAAGAAAGTAGAGGAAGTAGGAGCAGTAAACTGAATTAGGGAAAAAAAAACTGACGTTCAAAGCTCACCCAACTTTCAATTCTTTTATTTATTTATTTTTTATTTTTTCTTTTAATGGGCTTATTGTTAAATGGGCTTGTCTCACCATAATTATGGTGAGACAGTCTCTTGTAACAATTAGTGTAGAGAGAAAGGGTTTTTTCTATATTTTTAAGATCGTCTCAAATGTTGAGGACGTTGTTATATTAATCGGTGTAGATACACTGGGGACTCTGTATTTTTGGAGTTATATATATTAATTTTTGCACTCTCACAATTCACAAAGCTATAAGTTTCTTCCAATATTTTTTGTACCATTTTAAATGTAATAGATCTCATTAGGACCCTTTTTTTGTCTTCTGTTGTGTATATTAGATGCACTTCGGTCATTTTATTTTACATGTACAACTAGTTTGCGTGCCCAGCCCCTCCCGAGCCATCTGTCATTCTATTTAAATTTATTCTTACATAAAATATTTCGTATAATTGTGTATATTTGTCTAATTTATATATTTACCAATTATGATACAATTTAATTCAAACATGTGATATTTAATATATTGAATTTTCTAAAATATGTATACTAATTTCATATAAAAAATTCAAAAGTATTTTTCAATTGTATTTTTGTTGGAAACATAAGTATTTACAAAAATAACCTATCGAATCATAAAAATATAATTCAAACTTCCATTGTTACTACTACTACTACTACTACTACTACTACTACTACTACTACTACTACTACTACTACTACTATAGAATAATATTATTATTATTGTTATTATTATTATTATTATTATTATTATTATTATTATTATTATTATTATTATTATTATTATTATTATTATTATTATTATTATTATTATTATTATTATTATTATTATTATTATTATTATTGTTTCGGGTATAAAGTTAGGAACTAAATACCAAAACTAAATACAAACGATTACAAGTTGAATGTGGATTACAAACTAAACAAACTATGTCCAGAACGGTCCTTAGCTCCCTGGTATCCGTTCCCTTCCTCTCGTCCTGAAATCAAATAACAAACCTAGCCCCGGGGCCTTCCGGGTGATGGCCCTCCGACGCTCAAGTCAGTTACAAAACAAATGAATTTAGAGAGAGACAAGAGAGAGAAAAACCTTTTGTGTAGTGTTTTGTGTTGTGTGTTAATCTGAATAGTCTTAGGGTTTTGCTTTCCATTTATACTCAACCTATATTTGTCCTCTTGTGTCTTCAGGCCGTACGGTACGGACCTGGGTGGGCCATGCCTGCCCCAGACCCGGGTGGACCAACAGGCCCCTTGATACAGGAGATGCCCCGGCCTATAATCCTCTCGGCCCTATGCCGTCGGACCCGGGAGATATTGATAGGTCAGTGGGTGCATGGGCATACTCCGGTCCACGGTCCCTCGGTCCGGGAGTGTCAGACCCGGGAGAAGCCACCCCCAACAACTGCCCCCATACAGGGGAAGCTCTAAGCTTGTCCTGTATGTCCCTGCCTTCCGTAGATGGTCGTCCTTCCTCCGTGGCACAAGCTGGCCAAACTTCCTTGCGTTCTCGTTCTCCTCCTTCGTAACCTTTTCCTCCCGCTAGGGGGTAGTGTGTTGGAGACACTTCTAGTTTTTGGCGCAATTTTTGAATTCCAAAACTCGAGGGGGCGACGTTTCATCTCCCTCGGTTGACACGTGTCGTGTGAAGGGTGGGAGTGTACTGTTCACGCCTTTCTCTATATATACCCCCTTAATTCATTCATTCATTTCTCCGTTTATTCACCCCTAATACACTCCAAATTTTCACAAAAAACTTCTCAGATTTCATCAAACTTTGCTTCCATTTCGTCCTTGCTTCGTCCCGCCTTTAGATCTGTCCTTGCTCGTGCTTTTACAAGAGGTAATTCTCGTGTTTGATTTTAGATTTCGTAAGTTTTAATTACTTCGTAGAGAACAATGAGTGCCTCTGCTGATTCGTCCTCTAGAACCGCTTCAGATTACGATATAGTTTCGGATTCTGAGGTAGAACCCGAAATAGAGAATTTGACCCGGGGCCGTGAGGGTGAAACGAATGTAGAGGCCCAGGCTGGGCCTTCCCAGGCTGGACTCTCCCATGCTGAGTCTCTTCCCGTGCGAATATTAGAGCCGGCGGTATTCCAGAATCCTATGGATACCAGGATACACATAGGGTATAGGGATTTCCTGAATAAGCATAACTGCCCCGGGCTTGCGTCTGCACATTATCATCTGCCTAAAGGTTGGGAATTTGTCGTGCCGGGACGACACGAACACGTGGTCGCGCCTCCGTGTAACAACCCGAATTTTCCAACAAAATAAAATAAGCTTTTAAAAAGGATTTTAAAAAGAAAATGAAAATGAAATGAACACCACGGTGGCGGAAACACCGTGTAATCCGAGTCGTCACTCACTAAACAAACATAAAACAAAGAGTAGGCTTTGAGGCCTAACAAACGGGGAGTAAATACCCCTTACAATCCAAAATGAAATATAGGTATGAAAAATAATAAAGACTAAACCAACAAGACTAGTCCAAGTTCCTCAACAAAAGCTAGCTACGGGGTCAATCCTCACGGCTTCTCACACTTCAAATCCCGAACCCGCGCTAACCTGCCACAAAGAAAGTAACAGCCACAATCAGTGGGGAGTAACTAGGTGCTCCCCAGTCATATTTCAACATAATCAACATAAACAACAATACAACCCCAAATGCACGGCCAACATAGATCATCCTCAAGCTAACTCAATAATCAACTAACTCAACTTGTGACCTATAATCAACATATAAACAACCAACCATCTTACAAATCATACAAGCTCAACCCAAATACAACTGGTTCAATATAGTCAACCCTAAATCAAACAAGTCAACCTGTCATCAACAAAGAGACAGTCAACCATCAACAACCTAAATGCCATCAACAAAGTGACAAACAATAACATCAATTAACAATCAATCGCAAGAGTAAGCACGGAGTACTGGGCGCTACAAAACACCCCGGACCCTACAAAAGATCCTGACCCTATGGTGGCACTACAAAATGCCTCGAACAATAGTCTAAACTTGGCCAAGCACACCCCTACAAAAGAGTGTGGACATACAAATAACCACCCCTACAAAAGAGTGGCGCCCCTACAAAAGGACTTTCGATAACCATAGTCTCAGAGCCACTACAAAATGGATGAGAACCCACGACAGGCGGCACCGTCCTACAAAAGACGTTGTAACTCCTCACGTACGTGCCAGAACAGTACCCGTACGCACACTCAACTCAAGCATACAAACAATTCAATCAATAACAATGCCAACACAATCATCCTTTAGCTCAAAGTCATCTCAACAACCATTACAAACTCTTTAACAACATAACCAACCCTATTACAACCATTCTCAACACTGACCATAATCAACATGTTAAATACGGAGTAATAATCATAAGAACTCAAGAATAGCCATAATAAACCATTATAATTCCCAAAGTGATCATCTTTAATCAACTTAATAACAATATAACTCAAATTCAATATGACAAACATCCCAATTCGCATTATTAGACTCAATAGTGTGAGACCGACTCCAAATCATCCCCAAGATTACAACTTTAACACACATAACCCAAAGATAATACCTTTGCAACCATACATACAATCAAAACATCCATAATCAATACCATGGTCTCACACAAGTCAAAATATGGCTAGGGTTACACCTAGTTACCTTTTACCACACGAAACCAATCTAGCTTTCCTCCTCGTCGATGAAAATCGCGTCCTCTTCGTAGAATTGGCCTCCTCCAAGATTAGGGCACATACAACACATAAGATCACATACAATATAAGCATTCAATATAATACACATAAAATAATGTAAACACTATAAAGACTAAACCAAAAACGATGAGAGATTGAAAGGATTACCAAAGAGAGTTGATAAGGAGAAGAATTAGGGCAAAAAGAGGAGAACTTGTGAGAATTTAATGGAGAATTAATGGAGGATTAATGTGAGATTAAGGAGAGTGAAGAGAGAGTTTATATGTTTAGGGTTAGTGAAATAAGAGATTAAGGAGGAATTAGGTTAAGTTTAGAATTAATAAAACCTGAAAACTAAGTCCTAGAGTAATACGGACTATCCAAACTCGAAGGCAAACACGGCTCTCACCGCCAGAGCGGCTCCACTGCCACGCCTCTACTTATTTCACCGCCTGAGCGGCTAAACCTGCTCACGAGAGGCTGTTTTGGCCGCACCACGCGGCTCCCTTGACATCACTTTCCGCTTCTTCCCTTGACCCAAGCTTCTACCAACGACTCTAGGGGCTCGACCTCACTTATTAACTCAACTTCCCATGAGATTAAAACCACACAAAACACCTTCCAGACCACACTAACTCGACTCTATTCTCGAGAGTCGTAACCCACGACTAGCTAGCTAGACACGTAAGCTGGAATAATGATTTCCTCGAGCTAAAAATGAGAAAATCCCTTGAAATGAAATGTGAATATTCAAGAAATGAATTATTTAAATAAGGGGAAAAAGTCGGGGTGTTACACTCCGGACCTGCACACAGCGGTGTATATCAAGAACTTAGAGCACGGGCTCCGGTTCCCACTTCATCCCTTCATCGAGACAGTACTTGACCGGGCCAACATTGCAATCTGTCAAATGACAGCCTTCGGTATTAGGGTCATAGTCGCCTTCGCCTGGACCTGTCTGTACTTGGGGTTCCCTCTGACGGTGAACCTGTTTCGTCGCCTTCACCATTTTCAACCTTGTTCCACTCCCTCAATGAAAGGGTGGTGGTCCCTTCACACCGAGACTGGCTATCTGACCCATTTCCCCATCAAGACTTCGATGAAGGGGTGGAATGAGAGGTGGTTCTTTTTAAAGTCTTCGGAGCCCTTCAACTACCCCCGATGCTTTCACAACGACGTTAGGTGTCGTTTGGAGACTCGGGAGGAATGGGTCCCGGGGAAAATCCTTTCCTGGAAGGATCCCGGGGAAAATCCTTTCCTGGAAGGATGTCCCCTTGACCAAAGATGAATCTGCCGCCGTGTCGTACTTTGAGGCGTACAAGAAGGGCCAACAAATATTCCCTAAGAACTGGCTTCCTCCAGCAGAGACGATCTCTCAGGACAAGTTCCTTAGCGTCGTCGGCTTAGTCCCGGCCCTTGAGGCAGGTAAGCAGGGGCCGGGTGGCTGAGTGTTTGGTGTCTTGATTGCTTTTACTTGTGTTTATTTTGTAACTTCTTATTTTTTCCGGGTCTAATCATGGTGATATTCCCTGTTGTAGGTTCTCTTGGCTATCTGACGCCGGAAGACTTAGCTTCTATTGGCCTCGGTGAAGACAACAAACCACTCGACGAGCCTGCTAACGTAGACTTTGAACGCCGCAAACCTACGCTCAAAGAGTTGGTAAAAATGCAGCCGGGTGAAGTTCCCAAGAGGCCAAAAGGAAAGAAAAGGCCTGCCTTCAAACCTCCCCGGGACAGGAAACCTGAACAGGCCGCCTCCATCTCCTCTCCTGGTCCTAACCTGGAGGCTCTTGAGGAGGCAGGGAAACCCTTCCAGCCTCCTAGCCCACCCCGGGAGGTCGGGGCTTCCCAACAGCCTTAGCCCGCATCCCAAGCCCCTGAGGTGGTGGTCCAAACTATAGACTCCGACCCCGAGGAGGAGGAGGAGGAGAGGCCCATTAAGAGGCAGAGACAAGAAAAGGTTAGTGCCGTTCTCTCGTTGGGGAGCCTCTCTGAAGGTCGTCCCCTGGACGTTCCCTCAGATGGTCTTTTTCTTCCGTGTTTTCAATCAGTGAGCAGGACGTATTTGACCTGTTTCCGTTCTCTGTTCAGGGTTCCTCCTCCCAGGCCCGGGCTGATATGCTGAAGGTATCTGTGGCTGTCCCGGGTAAAGGGGGTCCCAGCGATACCGGCCCAGCCAAGCCGCGGGATGACGCAGTGCTGCAAACCACTCCTCTCGCCAGCATCGGCGGATTGTCCATCAATGCCGCGGAGTTGGCTGCGAAGGCCCACCGTGCGCTCAAGGGTCTCTCTACTGCGCTCACGGATCTCTCTAAGTTCACGGACGATACCGCTCGCGAACTTGATAGTCTGAGACGCTCATCCGGTTCCTCGTCTGTGCAAGGGCTACAGCGTGACCTGGCCCGTCTGAGAAAAGAGAGGGCGGCCCGGGACAAAACTATTTCCGACCTTAGGGCTGAGGTCAAGCATTTTTCCTCCCAGCCGCGGGAGAGGGAGGACCAGCTTTCTGCCTTGGCTAAGGAGAAGGAAACTTTGGTCCTTCAATACGCTGAGGCTTCCCAGGCCCGGGACACTGCCGTGGCGAGGGCACTAACTGCCGAGGAGAGGGCGACGGAGGCTGAGATTAAAGCCACCCGCTTCGCCATGGACATAGCCGAGCTGAAGGCAAAGCACCAGGAGGAGCTGGAGCGGGTCAAGGCCGACGTCTTCTACACCGGGTCGGACTTCGGGGCCAACGAAACCAAGGAGCTCGTGGCTGTTATCGAGCCTGGTTTCGACTTTGCCCGCCTGGCTGAGTTGGAGGCGGCGAGAGACAAGGCCCGGGAAGAGGGGAACGAAGCGGACCCGAAAGCGGGGCCGTCCGCGGCTGGCGGCGAGGCCGATTGCTAGGAATTCGGGCTGTCGTCTTACGAATCCTCCTGCTCGGGATGACCTGCGAGGTCTCCCCTTAGCCTACATTTTGTTTAGTTTTATCTCAATAAGACTCACCATAGTCTGTAGTAGGCGGGCCTTTTGTGGTAGACTGTCGCCGACTTCGGTAGGTCTTTTAGTTGTATTTTCTTTTCATTCCAATCAACCTGCTCCCGGCCCGGCTTGTGGGCGTAGGGGCAGGGACTTTGTAATATACTCTTTGTTATTTCAAGCGTTCTTTCCTTTTATCAATGCTGTTGTCTTCCTATCTTTCTATACTTAGCTTATTTCATTTCGTTTTCACCCGTCTTATTTTTATCCGAGGCCGGGCAATTTTTCCATACTTAACTTATTTTTCTTTCAATGTTCATGTTATTTTTCGTTGCTTGTACCGGGTCGGATGATGCTATCCAGCCCCACCATCCTGTTTATACTTAGCCAAATTTCTAGCTTTTTCTTTGAATGTTGTCCACACCGGGACCGTGTGTTTACTTAGCGTCCGGTGGTTGTAATCATTCTCGCGTACATTTATGTTTATGCCCCATATTGCCGGGCGATTGTACTTAGGTTATTTGGTGGATTGAGCGCGTGTTTCACGGGTCTTTCGCGTTCACGATCCGTGGGCGGGTGTTATGTTCACGGGGAGTCCGTTTTCACATTCCCGGCCCTTTTGCGCAAGGGCACCCTCGTCCGGGCCCGACGACCACGGATGAGCGTTGTGCAAGGCCGTACGTAGGGCGCGAGCCGCCCAGACCCCAGGCCATGGACTCTCAGGGCGCGATGTTCATCCGTACGTAGGCATGGGAGGTCCGCAGCCGCCACCGGCTACAAGGCCGGCATCAGACACTGCGGTGAGAGCAGCCTAGGCACGTGGGCCATCATAGATATCCCGGCTCTTTTGCATAGAGGCACCCTCATCCGGGTCCGACGACCACGGATGAGCATTGTGCAAGGCCATACGTAAGGCGCGAGCCGCCCAGGCCCCAGGCCATGGACTCTCAGGGCGCGATGTTCATCCGTACGTAGGCATGGGGGAGCCTACCAGGCGGGTGCCTGGGAGGTCTTACCCTTCTCCGGTCTTTCATGTCTCCTAGCTGCTGCTCTAGGGCCCCTTTCTGCCCCCTTCTGATCCAGGTGGGGTTTGAGGTGTTCATATCCCCCTTCCTGAAAGTGTTAGTAAAATTTTCAAAAATTCCTATTTTTGAATCAGACTATCGTGATTAGCCGGGGTCGGGGGTAGTCCCCCCTCCTTGCCTGGCGGCGTTTGTGTGATACATGTCTAAACAAATGCTGGTCATAAATTCTACCAAAAGCTCTATCAAGGATTGTACAAAAGCTCGCGGTGTCAACATTCCTGATCACTCGCGTTACAAATGTCTATACGCTGCCTCGTTAAAACCTTCCCTTGGAAAACCCTAATGGGACAAAACCATGGGTAAGGAAAAAGAGTACAGCGCTTACACGTAGTATTTCTTTAACGTATCAGAATTCCAATGGGACGGGAGGTCGTAGCCGTTCATATCTCTAAGCATGAAGGTTCCTGGTTGTTTAATCTCGGTGATCTGATAGGGCCCTTCCCAAGTGGCTGACAACTTCCCGTGAATGTTCCCCTTTCTGGTCGCAGATGCTCTTCTCAACACCAAGTCTCCGAGCTCGAAGTCTCTGTGTTTCACCCTTCGGTTGTACATCCTTCTCATCCTGTTCTGATACACTGCCAGATTTTCTCTTGCCTGGTCCCGGACCTCATCTAGAAGATCCAGGGACTCCTTTCTTGCTTGTTCGTTACTGGCAGGGTCGTGTAAGTTTGCTCGAGGACTGGGAAGGATTGCTTCAATCGGGAGTAAAGCTTCGGCCCCGTAGACCATGTTGAACGGAGTGTGGCCGGTAGATTCTCGATCGTAGTCCTCGATTGACCGTGAGAACGCTGATGTACCATCGCCCATGCCCCCTTCAGTTGATCGAGTCGTTTTTTCATGCCGTTCAATATTTGCTTGTTGGCGGCCTCGGCTTGTCCGTTACTTTGTGGATGACAAACTGATGAATATGCGACAATTGTCCCGTTTCGCTTTAGCCAGTCCCGCATGCTACCATTGTCAAACTGTCTTCCATGGTCAAACACCACTACCTTGGGCACTCCAAACCTGGTAATTACGTTTCTCAAAATAAATTTCCTTACGGCCTGTTCAGTGATGGTCGGGATGGCCTCTGCCTCTATCCACTTTGTGAAGTAGTCAATGGCCGCTACTACATATTTCCTGCCCCCTGTCGCCGTTGCAAACGGTCCTAGGATGTCCATCCCCCATTGGTCAAAAGGTACCGGGCTCAAGACTGGTCTGAGATCTCTGGCGGGAAGGTGGATGTTCGGGGCGAAAATCTGGCATTGCCGGCACCGCTCACTCAACTCTTTGGCATCCTTTAGCATGGTGGGCCAAAAGTAGCCAGCCCTCAATGCTTTGTGGGTTAGTGTGCGACCGGTCACATGATGACCGCAGACTCCTGAGTGTATGTCGTTCAGGATGAATTCAGCGTCCATGCCCCCTACACATTTTAGCAGCGGGGCCGAGAAGGATCGTCTGTAAAGCTCCCCGTCCACAAGGATGAACCAAGGGGCTAGCCTCTTCAGCTTAGCAGCTTCGCACTTATCTTCCGGGATTTCTCCCTCCAGCTTGTACCTCAGAATTGGTCTCATCCACCCATTGTCCTCGGATATGGCGTTTACCGCCAACACCCCTTTCTGCCGGCGGATGTCGACCGTGACTGTCTTTGACTTGTTATCTGCCAGACCGCCGCCTTGGCCAGCCAGATCGCCTGTTGTTCTCGGACCTCGGAATGTGGCGAGCCTCGAAAGATTTAATCCGGAGGTCAGAGCATTTGCTTTCTGGAGGTACGATGTCATTCCCTCTTCCCGGGCCTCGTACTCTCCCTTGAGCTGGCTCGCTACCAACTGCGAGTCCGTTCTAAGTTCAATCTCCTCTGCCCCCATGGCCTTCGCCAGCTCCAGTCCCGCTAAGACAGCCTCATATTCAGATTCGTTGTTTGTGGCCGGGAAGGCAAACTTCAATGCATGCTCAAATTCGTGCCCCTCGGGACTGATGATGACCACCCCTGCCCCGGAGCCATGTATGGTGGCTGACCCGTCGGTAGATACTTGCCATACTCCTCTCGGTGCATCCTCCCTGGCCGGGTGAGTGCATTCTGCAACGAAGTCAGCCAAGGCCTGGGCCTTAATTGTTGTCCTTCCGGCGTAGGTTATGCCGAAGCCTGATAGTTCAATCGCCCACTTGAGGAGTCTGCCGGATTTTTCGAATTTCTCGAGTGCTTTCTCTAGGGGCTGATCTGTGCGCACCTCCACCGAGTGAGCATCGAAGTATGGTCTTAGTTTCCGGGTTGCTATGACAACGGCGTACGCTGCCTTCTCGATGATTGGATAGTTTCTTTCTGATTGACCCAATGCATGACTGACGAAGTAGATTGGTTGTTGTTGTTTTTCTTCTTCCCGTAGGATTACTGCTGATATTGCGCTCACGGTCACGGCGATGTACAAGATTAACGTTTCGCCCGTGACTGGTCTTGCCAAGGTTAGCAATGTTGTCAAGTGTTCTTTTAGCTGTTGAAAAGCCTCATCTTGTTCCTTTCCCCACACGAACCTCTTGTTCCCTTTTAGTACCTGGAAGAACGGTGTGGACTTATCAGCTGACCTGGAGATGAACCTGGAAAGTGCCGTCATCCTCCCGGTCAAAATTTGGATATCCTTAATTGTCTTTGGTGCCGACAAGTCTAGTATAGCCTTGACTTTCTCAGGGTTGGCATCAATCCCTCTCGAGCTGACCAGGTATGCCAGAAACTTCCCTGACCGGACCCCGAAGGTGCACTTCTTCGGGTTCAGCTTCATTTGATATTTTCTGAGTGAGCTAAACGTTTCCTTCAGGTCCTCCAGGTGCTGCTCATCGGACTTGCTTTTCACAATCGCATCATCCACATATACCTCCATGTTTCTCCCTTTCTGCTTTGCAAACACGGCGTACACCAGGCACTGGTAGGTGGCTCCGGCATTCTTAAGCCCAAATGGCATCATCTTGTACATGTAGACCCCATGTCCCGTGATGAAGGCGCATCGGGGTCTATCTTCCTCCGCCAGATAAACCTGGTGGTACCCTGAGAAAGTATCTAGGAAGCTCAGGGTCGAATGACCACTGGTGGAGTCCACCAGCTGATCAATCCTCGGCAATGGGTAGCAGTCCTTGGGGCACGCCTTGTTTAGATTTGTAAAGTCAACACACATTCTCCAGGCCCCGGATGCTTTCTTTACCATTACAACGTTTGCCAACCATTCGGGATAATCACATCGTTCGATGAACCCCGCCTCCAGTAACTTGTTTATTTCCTCAAGAATGGCCGCGTCCTTCTCTGCACTCATGGGCCGCAGCCTCTGCTTGATTGGCTTGTAGCTGGGGTTAACGTTCAACTGATGCACAATTACCTCCGGGCTTATCCCCGGCATCTCGGCAGCTGAGTAGGCAAACACATCTTTGTTCTCTTCCAAGATACTGATCAGACTATCTTGAAAGTTGGGGTCTAGCTCCGCCCCTATGATCACACTCCTTCCCGATGATAACTCGATCTCCTTCGTCTCGCTCTCCGGGCCCGTGGTCACATTCAGACCTTTGTCCCCTTCAGGCTCCGGAAGCTTCACCTTCGACACTACCTTTTCTTTTGCCCCCTGGGCCGACAGGGAATTGCAGGATCTCCCTGCACTCTGGTCACCGTAAACCTTTCCCTCGGTCCAGTTGTCCGTGACGTAAACCATAGTCAGCGCCCGTATCGATACAACAGCGTGGATGTGATCTAAGGTGACTCTGCCTATAAGGGCATTGTATGCTGACGGGGCGTCCACGACCACAAACCTTGCGTCCACGCTCCTGGCCATGTCCTCCTCTCCTATTGTGACCGGCAAAGTTATTGTCCCCATCGGTTTTATACCGGCCCCTGCGAAACCATAGAGTGACCCAATGTAAGGGGTCAGCTGCTCCTTCTTCAGGCCCAACTTCTCGAATACCTCTTTGTATAGGAGGTTGGTGCAGGCTCCGGTGTCTATCATGCACCTATGGACTAGATGAGGTCCGATATCAAGGGAGATTACCAATGGGTCGCTGTGTGGGTAGGAGACCCGTTGATAGTCCTCCTCGCTGATGGTCAGGTCTGGGACAGGTGGCCTTGGTGCCATCCTGCCAGCTGAGTATATGCCCATTTTAGATTGTTCACGCTTCTCTGCCTTTCTTTTCCTCCCGGACAAGACTGATTCTTCTGTCCCGGCGATCATATGAATTTCACTTATCCTTTGTTTGTTCTTTTTCGGACCCGTTTGGACGGGGTCCCTACTTCCTTCACCTCCGTCCCTTTCTCGTTTGTCTTTGATAAATCGCCGCAGGGTGCCCTGCTGCACCAAGCGCTCGACCTCGTTCTTTAGGGATACACAATCCTCCGTTGCGTGACCTGCTACCTGATGGTACCCACAAAATGCTGACTTGTCGTTCCCTGGGTGCTTTAGCGGTCGCGGGGTGGCCCACTTGATCTCGTTTTTTGTCAGCTCAAAAATCTCTGGCTGGGACCTAATGAGGGGCGTGTAGTGAGTCCAGGTCTCGAATCTTTGGCCACTTCCCTGCTGGCCGCGGATGTCTCGGTTATCTCGGCGATTGTTGTGATTGTTATATTCTTTGTTATTATTCTTTGCGGTTGTAATTGTTGCGGATGTTGTTGTTGCGTCTCCGGCGACCTTTCCATTCTTGTTGGGCCCCGCCCTGGTCCTCTTTCTTGTCGTTTCTCTTACTGAACGTCTTGTGGAATTGCTCCTCTCTCACGAACCCTTCGGCCATCTCGCGGGCCGACATCAGACTAGAGGGTGGATGCCTGATCAGGAGGCTTTTCAACTCTCCCTCTCTCAGCCCCACCGTCAAGGCATGAACGCCTATCTTGGGATCTAGCTCCCTAATCTGCTGTGACTCCCGATCAAACCTGGTCATGTACTCTTTTAATCCTTCATTCCTCCCCTGCACTACGTTGAGGAGCTCCGTTGCAACCTTCTCCCGCCTTCTATTTCCCGCGTATTGTTGCTTGAAGACACGACACATGTCTCGTTAGGGTCGTGGGAAAGACTTTGCACCAGACGTAGTCCGTAGGGTCGTACATCATCATGTGGCTTTCATAGGCCGCCAGATGTTCTTCCGGGTCCGTCTTCCCATCATATTGTATCGTTGGAATCTTCATCTTGGGTGGCAAAGGGTACTCCAGCACCGAGGGGGCCAGGGGCGATTTTACTGAGACCTTTCCCTGCAATTTGTTTTCCTTGGGCTTGTTGCGCCTGGGCCTCTCAGTACGTAGGACCTCGGGCTTAGACACCTCCTCAACCGAAGGAGATGACTGGGACGCTGAGTAGGCATGCTCCGATTCTTTCCATGAACTGTCCTCGCTTGACACCTCGTTCTCCTCGTGAAAAAGGTTCCTGGGTGTCACGGACGGGACAGGACCCCTTTCTGAAGGAGATTCTTGCTGGCTTGGCTCGGGTGGCGGGTTTCCAGCTGGTGGTGTCTTCCTCATCTGCTGGAGGAAAGCACTCTTCATTCTTTTCTCTTCTGGGGTCAAGGGTGTTTGCAGCTCGGTCTCTAGAGGAGTACCGCCTGCTCCCCCTCCCGGGGAGGAGGTTCCCTCAGTTGTTTTTCTCGGCTCTTGTGGAGGGTTTGACATGGCTTTTTGTAAGATTTTTGTAGAATTTTCCCCACAGACGGCGCCAATTGTTTCGGGTATAAAGTTAGGAACTAAATACCAAAACTAAATACAAACGATTACAAGTTGAATGTGGATTACAAACTAAACAAACTAAGTCCAGAACGGTCCTTAGCTCCCTGGTATCCTTTCCCTTCCTCTCGTCCTGAAATCAAGTAACAAACCTAGCCCCGGGGCCTTCCGAGTGATGGCCCTCCGACGCTCAAGTCAGTTACAAAACAAATGAATTTAGAGAGAGAGAAGAGAGAGAAAAACCTTTTGTGTAGTGTTTTGTGTTGTGTGTTAATCTGAATAGGCTTAGGGTTTTGCTTTCCATTTATACTCAACCTAGATTTGTCCTCTTGTGTCTTCAGGCCGTACGGTACGGACCTGGGTGGGCCATGCCTGCCCCAGACCCGGGTGGACCAACAGGCCCCTTGATACAGGAGATGCCCCGGCCTATAATCCTCCCGGCCCTATGCCGTCGGACCCGGGAGATATTGATAGGTCAGTGGGTGCATGGGCATACTCCGGTCCACGGTCCCCGGTCCGGGAGTGTCAGACCCGGGAGAAGCCACCCCCAACAATTATTATTATTATTATTATTATTATTATTATTATTATTATTATTATTATTATTATTATTATTATTATTATTATTCTTATTATTATTATTATTATAGACAATTATAGTGTTATTACTATTAATTTCACTACCCACTTTATTAGAATTGTTATTTACACAATTGCATTCACTACACACTGTTATTACCACCAATTTCACAGTGTTAATTGCAATTTATATTATAATCTATTATTATTTAATAGTAATATACTGCATCTTTGAAACTCATTTCAAAGTAAAATTAACATATTCTTCGTTTATTAAAAATGTGACAATTATTATACTTCCTAAAATTTTACTCCGTATAAATAAATGTATTTGTTTATTTTTTGGTTCTTTATATTTTAAAATATAACTTAACTTATATTATATTGTGTTCATTATTTTTCTTAACTTAATTATTAATAAAATATATTGAAGGAGACAATACTTATTTTTCAATTTTTGTATTATAATATTCTATAAGGATTCACATTCTAGATTTAGTATTATATTTTTGATTTTCAATAGCATATATTAATTATTTTCATCTATAATCCTATTAGTTATGAAATAACTAATTGTTTCCAATTGTATATATTTAATAATAATATTAATTTTTTTTCGGCCAACTGTATTGTGACAATTGTCGACCATCGATACTATGGTTTCGACTTTTTATATATAATAGATAGATAGATTGTACATACTCCGTATCATATTACTTCTGTTAACTAGTCCCTTGTATTTTAAAATTCGGCCCTACCTAATGTTAACTACTTCTATCGTCTTTGAATAGTATAAACAATTGTACATACTCCGTATCATGTTTCGTTTTAAAATTCGGCCCTACCTAATTTTACGGCATGGCTTCATCCCTCTTAGCAGTTTTGCATATAACCGTGATACTACACTACTTGTGGTAATAGCAGTTATGCATATAACCACAACTCATTTATTTAATATTTCAACTATCACAACACCAACATTCAACATAACGATTATATCACGATAAGACCAAAACTCAAAAGTAGTCAAAACTCAAAACTATCTCTTCTCTTCTTCTTCTCCTTTTTTTTTTTCCCCCCTACCAATAGAAAGAATCAAAATCATTAAACACTTAAGTTCAACATAATTGATGATACATTATGAAATGCATTGCATATGCATATTTTGTAGAATAGAAAGATGAATGGTGTCGAGGAGAAGATTTGCGTAATTACATTGATAATGGTGATTGTATTATATGTCAAATTAATTACTACACTATAATAAATTTAGTTATTATTATATTCTAATTAAATCTTACAATTAAGAAAATAATCAGTAAGTGTCATATGAGACAGTATTTACATTAAATTAATGTAAGACCAAAGCAAAAATTGCAGTTAAAATGCTATAAAAACTATAAATAAATATACAAAAGTTACTTATAAAGATACTAAAAAAAAATTAATGACAATTAATTACAATTATCAATGGAATGGTACAAAAACTATATAATCAAGTACAAACGAGATAAACTTACAATAATTATTATAAGACCCGACTCACAAAAGAATTTATGCTCAACTATAATGATACTATCAACTACTTGTATTTTAATTCTTTAAAAATGTCTATGTTATCTTGCTTATTGGGTCAAGTAGTAACGACAGCAAAGTAATTGATGTAAAATACTCAAGAAATGTATTGCATGCATATTTGTTAATTAATTTTGATGAATTATTGATCTTACTATACACGTTAATTGTTGTTTTGGAATCATAATGTATATGATTATTTGTCTAGATTAGCAATTGTGAGCTGTTAAATTGCTAACGATCATTTCAATAAAAGCAAAAATTAGGGCATCAAATCTCTTCACCGATTTAGCTAGCATATATCCAGTGTATTATACTCCCTCCATACTTTTGATTTAGCCCCATGAGAAATTTGACCAATTTTAACAAGGATTTATTGCCAAACACCACCTATGAAAAACAAGTTTTGCGAAACACCACCCTTAAAAAAAAAAAAAAAAAAAAAAAAAAAAAAAAAACTTGTAAATTCATACCTTTAAAAAAGAAAATTTGCCAATTATGACCTTTTTCGGTTCTTTTGACTAAAGTCAAAGAAATTCCGATAAGTTGCCTATTTTCTAAAGTTCACATGTGTTTCATTCACTCCAACTTTTCCTTCCATTTTATTTTTACTCTTTTTTCTTTCCCCTCTTTTACTTCTTAAGTTTCTCCCATTCATTTCACTTTGCTTTATTTTCTCCCTTCTTCGCTTTTTTTTTTTCCCTCTACTTTTTATACAACAAAACATCAGGAAAAGGGTTTTTGGCATGCAAATTTTATAATCCGGAGACATTGAGGGCGTGATTGCAAATATTTTTAAATGGTTAGTTGAACCGGTGACTAAAATGGGTTGGTTGAAGTTGTAACTTGCCTCACAAATGGAGACACTACTACAAATCTGAGCAAAAACAACGGAGCAAAAACAACACAAATTGCTATGTTCGTTGTTTATAATATTATAAACAACGCAATTAAAATTTCCGTTCTAAAAATTATAGGCGCCAAATCAAACTTATTACTAAAAACAACGAAAAAATCATTAAAAACAACGGGGGTATTATAAAAAACGGTTTTTATTAAAAATGTGTTGTTTTTGAGTTAAACTTTAAATAACGTTTTCGTAGTGAAAAACCGTTATTTTTGAGAAAAAATTAAAAAAAAAACGGTTTATTGTAAATAACCGTTTCTTTTAGTTAATTATATATAACGGTTTTTTTTAACCTAAAATCTGAAATTTTTGGGTGAAATTTTTAGAAAATGTTTTCAATTATATATAACGGTTTTTTCAATAAAAACGTTATTAATAATTATTATTTATAACCGTTATTGCTTATAACCGTTATATTTAAAACGGTTTTTAAATTTGGCGCTTGTTATTTTTTAGTCTGCTTTAGGAAGATTAAACGTTGTACGAGTATATTTTTTTCAATTTTTTTATACTGCTATTTCTTTAAACTTCATTAAACTTCATTATTTTTTTCATTATTTTTCAATTTCTTTAAATTTGGCGCTTGTTATTTCTTTAAACTTCATTATTTTTCAATTTCTCCCTTTGTTCATATAATATTTTCAATTCATTCGAAATCTATCTTTCAATTATATTTGTAGGTTTATATCCGTATATAGACCATTAAATTCACAGGATTATAATGAAAACTTTTATAAGATTTGAAGTCATAAATTGAAATTGCATAATAAAACAATAAAGATTCAAGAATTAACCTTTTAATCCTTTGAATTGGCCTAAGAACAATACCAAAGTAATGGTATCTCCTAATTATCTCACCCAAGATGCTTTGAGAAATACCCTTGAGATTTGCTAGAAAATTAGAGAGAAAAGAACAATTTCTTTTTACTCAAGTTTTGTGTTGTGTGCTAGTGTGAATTGTGAATTAGGTTAGATGAGATTAGGAGAGTGATTGGATTAAGTAGAGAGGAGAACAACTCCCCTCCCCTTATACCCTTACACGTCCAACAAGAGGGAGAGGTGGACTTTTTCACTTCTTAATTTCCAAGCCCAATTCTAATTAATAGTTTATCAAAACCCAATTAATTAGTATTCTTTAGCTCTTAATATATAATGTGATTATAATATCCTTATATTATATTTAATCATAAATATCCGTATAATTATAATTTACTAATTAATCATAACTGCTTAAAATTAATTAGTCTACATTATATGCAAGAATTAAATATAACCTTTTATATTCAATTCCCGAATTACAGCTAATTCCTCTCATCTAATATAATTTAATCATTATTAAATAATACATTTGACTAACCTCTTAGTCATATCCGACTGACCTTTCAGTCCACAACACTGACTAACTATTTAGTCATTAAATAAGGTATCGATATGATCATTTTCTCAAATAATCACATCTCTCAAACACATCCTTTAGGTGTGACTCTTAGGGACCAGTTGATCACCGCCATCTGTATGACAATAACGTCAAACTTATCTAGCAAGCCAACCGTTATTGATAAACGTTAATCAACTGATTAAACACAAAATGTACCCTGTGTACCTTTAGAGATTTATATATGTTATTGCACTAACTGTGGAGGACACTAACCCCAACAATCTCCCACTTGTCCGTACAAGTGTAGGTGCGATAACCGATTCTCATATCCATAATAAATTTCTCCCACTCAATGTAAACCAATTTGCAAAGTCTGTACTTTCAAAGGTCGTAGTTCACAAGTGATCAGTATCAAGAGTGGTTTCCGACTGTAGAGTAACTTAACCGATAAACGAATCAATATTCGAGCATGGCCATGCATTTTCGATTCTGACTCCTCGAGTGGCCCTGAGAATAAATATTATAACTCGATAGAAGTTTGGATATTTCCCTCAACTCGAATCCTGCAGATGTAAGCGCAGCATGAAATGACCCAGTGAAAATCTGCTTGGCCTCCTGTTACGGTCGACCGTGAGATAGAAACCAAAGTCACCCAAAATCTGCCTTAATCTCAAGAGACAGTCGATAGTCAAAAGAATCGACTCTAGGAACACTATGGATGTCCTATCCACGACCCGGCACCTAATGTTCTGAAACATTTAGGACTCCATGTAGTCGTCACAAAAATGTCCTGCGCGATTTCAGTAAACCCGCATCTGTGATCGATCAGTCAACAGTTTGACTTATGCGGCTCGCTGAACCCACCATCAATCGACGTCACAAAATGATCGCCAGAGTTATCAGCTCGTGTAGGCGATTACGGACCAAAACACAATATAAAGCAATTCAGTTCACTTGGAGGTGTTCAACGTTGTCTGCACAACCCTCATGAAAAACAATATATATAACAAAACGATGATTTTATTAGAAGTTTTAGGAAATACAAGTGTCAAATCCATACAAACAACTAATACAACTCAGGAACACGCTTAATTCCCATGGATTTAACGTGCCCTTCATGCTTATCTTGTCTCAACGGCTTAGTGAGAGGATCTGCTATGTTATCATCCGTAGCAATCTTGTCAATCACGATCTCCTTCTGCTTCACGTAATCCCGGATCATGTGAGCCTTCCTTTGCACGTGCCGAGACTTGTTGCTGGACTTAGGCTCCTTTGCTTGGAAGATGGCACCACTATTGTCGCAATAGATGGTGATCGGGTCATTCGAACTAGGAACTACAGTTAGTCCTTGTAAGAACTGACGCATCCATATAGCTTCCTTCGCAGCCTCGGAAGCAGCATAGTATTCGGACTCAGTCGTGGAATCAGCTATAACTGTTTGTTTGGAGCTTTTCCAGCTGACCGCAGCGCCATTAAGAGTAAAAACGAATCCAGATTGAGACTTCGAGTCATCTCGATCCGTCTGGAAACTAGCGTCACAGAATCGAATGGCAAGATAGCTCAGTGTCTCCTCCATAAGTCAACACCCAATCTTTAGTCCTCCGTAGGTACTTAAGAATGTTCTTTACGGCTATCCAGTGTGCATCACCTGGATTGCCTTGGTATCGACTCGTCATACTCAATGCATATGCCACGTCCGGACGTGTGCATATCATGGCATACATGATCGATCCTATAGCCGAAGCATATGGAATCCGACTCATGCGCTCGACCTCTTCCGATGTCTTTGGTGCCTGAGCTTTACTCAAGTGCACCCCTGAGATCATTGGAAGGTTCCCCTTCTTGGAGTTGGTCATGCTGAACCTCTCAAGAATCTTATCTATATAAGATTCCTGACTGAGGGATAACATCCGTCGTGATCTATCTCTATAGATACGGAGCCCCAGAATACGTTGTGCCTCACCCAGATCTTTCATCTGGAAATGGTTCTTTAACCATACTTTTACCGAAGTTAAGAGAGGTATGTCATTCCCAATCAAGAGTATGTCATCTACATACAGTATTAGGAAGACAATCTTGCTCCCACTCGACTTGATATATAGACATGGTTCCTCGACTGATCGAGTGAATCCATTCTCCTTTATCACTTGGTCGAAGCGATGATTCCAACTCCGAGAAGCTTGCTTAAGTACATAGATGGAACGCTTAAGCTTGCAAACCTTCTTAGGATTTTCAGGATCAGTGTAACCTTCGGGTTGTACCATGTACAACTCCTCCTCCAAATAACCGTTTAAGAAGGCGGTTTTCACATCCATTTGCCAAATTTCATAGTCATGGAAAGCGGCAATCGCTAAGAGTATCCGAATGGAACGAAGCATGACTACGGGTGCAAAGATCTCATCATAGTGCAACCCTTGCACTTGAGTGAAACCCTTTGCCACTAGTCGTGCCTTGTATATATCTGGTTGTCCTTCTACAGATCGCTTTATCTTGTAAAGCCATTTGCACTGAAGAGGCCTAGCCTTATCAGGTAAGTCAACCAGATCCCATACATGGTTCTCGTACATAGAGTCCATCTCGGATTGCATGGCTTCTTGCCAAAGCTTTGAGTCGGAACATGTGATGGCACCTTTATAGGTTACGGGTTCGTTACTCTCAAGGAGTAAAACGTCGTCTCTCCCATTCTCCTCAACCATACCAATGTATCTATCTGGAGGAATGGAGAGTCTACCCGACCTTCTGGGTTCCAAAGGAATATCAACCGCAGCAGACGTAGAAGGAACAGTTTCCTCTATTGGTTGCTCGGTTGTTGGTTCAGGAATCTCCGACAGATCGAAGGTTCTATTACCTCTCTTGTCTTGGAGAAACTCTTTCTCTAAGAACGTCGCACTAGCCGCAATAAAAACTCGGTGTTCGGTAGGCGAATATAAGTAATGACCAAACATTCCTTTTGGATAACCAATAAAGTATGTCTTGACCGATCGCGGGCCAAGCTTATCCTCGTGTCTCCACTTGACATAAGCCTCGCACCCCCAAACCCGAATAAAGGACAAGTTAGGGACCGTTCCCTTCCATAACTCGTATGGAGTCTTGTCGACAGCTTTAGTCGGACTTCGGTTAAGTATAAGAGCAGCTGACAAAAGAGCATAACCCCATAAGGAGTCAGGTACTACCGTGTGACTCATCATGGATCGAACCATATCAAGTAATGTTCGATTCCTGCGTTCGGACACACCATTCAATTGTGGTGTTCCGGGTGGAGTTAACTGTAATACTATCCCGCGGTCTTTCAGGTGTCGATCAAACTCAGTTGAAAGATATTCGCCACCACGATCTGAACGTAGTGCTTTTATCTTTCTATCCAGTTGGTTCTCAACTTTATTCTGGAATTCCTTGAACTTGTCAAAGGACTCACTTTTATGCTTCATTAAGTAGACATGACCATATCTACTTAAATCGTCCGTGAAAGTGATAAAATACCTATAGCCATCTCTAGCGTTGATTGACATAGGTCCGCACACATCAGTATGTATGAGTCCTAATAGGTCAGCAGCGCGCATTCCAACACCTTTGAAGGAAATTCGAGACATTTTGCCTATAAGACATGATTCACACGTGCCAAAAGTTTCATAGTCAAATGGGGCTATTGTCCCACTATCAATGAGCTTTTTCACGCGTTTCTCATTTATGTGTCCCATACGGCAATGCCATAGATACGTTTGATCTTTGTCACCGACCTTTGCTTTCTTGTTACTCACATGCATGATTTCTGTGGTTTGATCTAAAACATAAATTCCATTCATGGAAACAGCTTTACCATAAATCATTTCATTTAAAGAGAAAATACAGCTATTATTCTTTATTGAAAATGAAAATCCTTCTTTATCAAGAACGGATACAGAAATAATGTTTTTGGATAAACTAGGTACATAGTAACAGTTATTTAGAAATAACTCAAATCCGCTCGGGAGTTGGATTACATATGTTCCTCTTGAAGCAGAAGAACTCTTGCTCCATTTCCCACTCGCAGTCTACATCACCTCTTGCCAGAGTTTTGATGCTTCTTAGGCCTCGCAAATGATTGCACAGATGAGAACCACAACGATTATCAAGTACCCAAGTTCAAACTTGCATGGTTAATCTCAATCATATGAATAAAAGAAGACATACCAACAGCGGGGCGGCGGCTGCTTTAATGTCCTCGGCATACACGGGCGATTCGCCTCAATGCCAGGCTTGTGGCAATGGTGGCACTCCATGGTCCGCTTTGCTTCGCCTTGCCTTGTGAGCTACCGCTAGACTCACCAGGCCACTCTTAGCAACCACTGGCCTCTTGAATTTTGGCTTACCTACTGCTAGGTTAGCCGGAGCCTTACCCTTACCCTTCTTGTTCCCAATCATGGGAACATCTTGCTTCGTGCTCCCACCCCACTTCAGATCACTCCGTCTGCATGCGAGAGTGAATGCAGTTCATGCAGACTTTTCTGCATGTCGTACATGTAATAGTTTGTCCTAAAGAGGGCATACCCATCATGAAGTGAGTGGAGCACTCGATCAATGATGATCTTCTCATCGATCTTGCAACCAAGCTCCTCCAGTTTTTCAACATTCTCGATCATGTCGAGAAGGTGTGGACCAACCGGTTGGCCCTTCTGGAGTCTAGCCTCAAAGAAACGAGTTGTATACTCGTAACTCTTAATTCTCGGAGCTTTCGAGAATTCCTTAGTAAGGGTGGTGAAAATCTTGTTTGCACCCTGGGTAATGAATCGTCTTTGCAAATTGGATTCCATTGCATAGATGAGTACGTTCCGTAACGCACCCGCCTCCATCATGAAATCACTATAAGCTACGACTTCATTTGCTCCTGCATCGGGGGCTGGTTCACGGCGATGGCTCAGTCAAGTACTTGAGCTTGCCGTCAGCTATGGCGGCATTCCGTAATGCGGCCTCCCAATCAGCAAAATTGGACCCATCATTCTTCAGTCGAGTAGACTGATTCATGCTGTCCATAAAAATTCTCAGCCATGATTCACGTTCAAGTGTGACACTCGGCATTGGGCCTTCAATACGACCAGCCATTAGTTATAGTAGTTATATCTGTATATAACGTATTCGAAACTGTGAAAAGAAAGAAGAAGAAGAAGAGAGAAGATAAGAAATCATGGTTTAAAAGATTAAGTCGAAAAGCAATAACGTTTTAATGCAATGACTCGTGCACTCATATAATCGACCTCCCTCGAGAATTACATAAGCGATTCCAAGACTCAATTTCTTTAAATTGATAAGCCAACCTCTTGGCTAATTCTACTGTTAGAATTCTTGGTCGATAGATTTCAGTAAATCTTATCTATTAGTCCACCATAACTACGAGATATTACTCGAACTATAGTGTTGAGGTAAACTAAGTCGACAACCACTACTTACCCAACGTAGAAGGGGTCATATTATGCCTACCGACGAAGAAGGGATTCATAGTGGTTTGACTCATAAAGACTAATTCTCAATTTCATTTTAGAGGAAGGTCCCATCAACTCATTTTAATTCATTTTAAGTGAACAAATATCTACCATTTTCGTGAATGATTAATTTGAGGTGATAGCCCTAAACGAATGACATCCGTATGTCCATGATAAAAAAAAATGCAACTAAAAGATACATTTTCATGCATATTAGGTTGTTTGGTTTAGTTTAGGCGGAATATGATGCTACTAACTAACGTGAATGCAATGAAAACAGTAAAGAAAACGCAAAAGAAAAACACCTAGTGTGGCCTATCCCTATGAAAATAAAAACAAGATACAATTAGGAATCCATCCATGGACCCTTAAGCTTGTCTTCATTCTTCATCTTGGGCTTTAAGTGGGAATCCATCTTGAATCTTCAATCTTAAATCTTCTCAAAAATTACATATTTGAATTACAAAAATAAACCTATTTACATTCTAATTCAAAATATGCCAAAATTAAAAATATTACAAGATGGGAGATTCAAGATCTCAAAAATACAACCAATAATTATGTTTCATTTCACTACGAAAACATAATCTTCTAAGGCCACACTAGTAAATTACAACCTTTTGTACATAATTAATGCGTAAAATAAAACCATTCATTCAAACATTCATTCACAAAATATAAAGCATCAACTAAACATAATAAAATCAATGCAAACTAGTTGATTAAATCCAAACCACCTCTTTTAAAAGATTATCATTATGCAACAATTCCTTAATTGTTCATAATATCTTATAATCAAAAGAATAATCCAAAATTAATTCATATTATCAGTATAATACAAATTATTAGGTCAAAAAATATTTTAAACTGCTTTAAAATATATGGTATCAAAATTATGAACCTTTTCATAATAATTAATATTCATTATCTTTATAACAAATATTACCAAAAATTGAAAAACAACAAGTTTCCAAAAATTAAACAAATTTTCGGCCAAATTGAAATTAAAATACCGAATTATTTATTTATTTTTTTATTTAAAATCTGAAAATCACGGCCAACATGAAAAATAAAAAAAATGTAACTGAAAATTAAAATAATTCAGCCAACTGGAAAAACAATGAATTAAACAGATTTAATTCGATTATGCTAATAATTAGATCGATACAAACTCAATTTTAATCCGTATTAAACATTGACTTAAGAGATTCAAAATAACCTTTTAGATTAAACATCTTAAAATTGTAGATCTAATGATTAACAACATGATATGTTCATTAACATACACAAATTTGGTCCTTTTAGTTCTAATTCAATCGGTATTAAATCAAAACTCATTCAAAATCATATTTAATCGTTTTAACATCTTAAAACGTTAATAATTATGAATCAAATAGACCAAAACAAACCACAATTGAGCAAAAAAAACTCACGGCCATACCACAATACAATTCGGCCATCTTAAAATTTTATTTAAAATTTATACAAAATCGATTTTTCTGAAAACCTTATAAAAAATTCATGTGCCCTAAGGCTCTGATACCACTTGTAGGTTTATATCCGTATATAGACCATTAAATTCACAGGATTATAATGAAAACTTTTATAAGATTTAAAGTCATAAATTGAAATTGCATAATAAAACAATAAAGATTCAAGAATTAACCTTTTAATCCTTTGAATTGGCCTAAGAACAATACCAAAGTAATGGTATCTCTTAATTATCTCACCCAAGATGCTTTGAGAAATACCCTTGAGATTTGCTAGAAAATTAGAGAGAAAAGAACAATTTCTTTTTACTCAAGTTTTGTGTTATGTGCTAGTGTGAATTGTGAATTAGGTTAGATGAGATTAGGAGAGTGATTGGATTAAGTAGAGAGGAGAACAACTCCCCTCCCCTTATACCCTTACACGTCCAACAAGAGGGAGAGGTGGACTTTTCCACTTCTTAATTTCCAAGCCCAATTCTAATTAATAGTTTATCAAAACCCAATTAATTAGTATTCTTTAGCTCTTAATATATAATGTGATTATAATATCCTTATATTATATTTAATCATAAATATCCGTATATTTATAATTTACTAATTAATCATAACTGCTTAAAATTAATTAGTCTACATTATATGCAAGAATTAAATATAACCTTTTATATTCAATTCCCGAATTACAGCTAATTCCTCTCATCTAATATTATTTAATCATTATTAAATAATACATTTGACTAACCTCTTAGTCATATCCGACTGACCTTTCAGTCCACAACACTGACTAACTATTTAGTCATTAAATAAGGTATCGATATGATCATTTTCTCAAATAATCACATCTCTCAAACACATCCTTTAGGTGTGACTCTTAGGGACCAGTTGATCACCGCCATCTGTATGACAATAACGTCAAACTTATCTAGCAAGCCAACCGTTATTGATAAACGTTAATCAACTGATTAAACACAAAATGTACCCTGTGTACCTTTAGAGATTTATATATGTTATTGCACTAACTGTGGAGGACACTAACCCCAACAATATTAAGTTTCAATATTGTTGATTCGTTTAATATATGTTTAAAGTATACTTTGTTCGAAGTTTGCCTAAACCCTAATTTATATTTCTTAAAGAGGTTCGTTTTTCATTCTTTTTATGTATTGTGCATTTGTTTTATGCCTTTCGTTTTTTTGTTTGATTTTATTGTATGTATGTTGTTGTTGTTGTTGTTGTTGTTGTCGTTGTTGTTGTTGTTATTGTTGTTGTTGTTGTTGTTGTTGTTCTTCTTCTTCTTCTTCTTCTTCTTCTTCTTCTTCTTCTTCTTCTTCTTCTTCTTCTTCGTCTTCTTCTTCGTCTTCTTCTTCTTCTTCTTCTTCTTCTTGTTGTTGTTGTTGTTGTTGAGCACTTGTTGTTGTTATGTTGTTGAGGTGGTTGTTGTTGTTATGTTGTTGAGGTGCGTGGTTGTTGTTGTTGTTGTTGTTGTTGTTGTTTGAGGGTTAGGGTGAGGGGTGGGGCACGGTGGGGACAAGGGTAGGGCTGGTGGGGCACGGTGGGGCAGGGTGGGGCACGGTAGGGCACGGTGGGGTAGATTGAGGATGTGGCCGTTGTCGTTGGTGTTACGTATGTTCGTTGTAGTTGTAGTTGCATTGTATTTGTTGTTGCATTGTAGTTGTAGTTGTAGTTGTAGATGTTGTAATAATACTTAGTAATACGGAGTAATAATACGTAGATGTTTGGGGCCGAGGGGTTACGTTATTGTTGTTGTTACGTAATACGTTGCAATGTTATGGCGGAATACGTTGTAATATAGATCGGAGTAATACGTTATTGTTGTTGTTATGGGGTGAGGGTGGTCGCCGAGGAATACGTCGTAAATATGTATGTATGTAAATTAAAAATGGGTTTGTTGTTGTTGTTGTTGTTGTTGTTGTTGTTGTTGTTTGTAAATATGTATGTATGTAAATAAAGTATATATGTATGTATGTAAATACGTATATGTATGTGTACGTGTATGTGTATGTGTAGTACGTATATATGTATGTATGTAAATATGTATGTTTGGTAATATAATGTATATATATGTTTGTAAATATGTATGTATGTAAATATGTATGTTTGGGAATATGTAAATATCTATGTTTGGTAATATGTAAATTAAGTATATATATGTATGTATGTAATATGTACGTATGTATGTAAATATGTATGTTTGGTAATATGAAGTAGTAATACGGAGTATAGAATTTGTTGATGGACGATAGTTAGTATTGAAGGTTTGTTTGCATTGTAAAACTTTAAAAGGGCCAAAACACCCTTTTAGAGGCATTTTTTTGAAAAATTATTCGGACGTCAATGCCCCCTTGGGGCATGCCCATTGCGTAGATCTCGAAAAGTTAAGCAGTTTGAAAAAAAATTGCCCCAATCGGACACTCTGGCGCGAAGTTATGGCCGTTTGAAGTTTTGACAAACGATAACCTCCTACCAACTTTGACGGCCCATTCCTTGGTCACCGCCAGTCCGAATACAAATCCGTTTTCACGTACAAAAAGATCCCGCTGCACTCTACCTTACTTAGGTGTTCAAAGGACGGTGGGTCTGTCGATGGCGTTGGTTCCGACGGCTTGAACTACGATGGTTAGATTAAACTTTCAAGTATCTATTTTATTATTACGCACTAAGATAATTATATATTTTTTCTTTTTGTAGTATATCGTTAAAAATCCACCTGGAACATCATATATGGTGCAAGAAATCGACGAGGAACGAGATATGCGGGGAAAATTTGTATTTAGCTATATAAAGAGGCAAGTATCTTAGCTTTTGTAAACGATTTGTTGTTGTTTTTATAATACTACGTAACCTATGCAAACGAAATCGTAGTATTATAAAAATATATATTATTATTGTTGAATGAGTACAGATTGAATTTTTTGCAGGAATAATCAAGGTGGATTCAATTTTCATTTTCTAGAAATTTCGTAATTTGATAATTTATATTATATTTTGTAATTTTCAGAAATTGTATTTTGATAATTTATATTGTATTTTGATAATTTATATAAATTGTATTTTGATAATTTATATAAATTGTATTTGGATAATTTATATAAATTGTATTTGGATAATTTATATGTAATTATAGCAATTTTGTAATTTTATTTTTTTAAAAAAAAATTGAATTTTTTATAACGGTTTTTTTAAAAAACCGTTTTTTTTAATAATAAAAAAAGCGGTTTTTTGTTAAAAACCTTTTTTTTAATGTTTTTAAAAAACGGTTTTTTTAAAAAACCGTTTTATTTAATCAAAACCGCCAAATTTTTATAAAAAGATATTTTTGATATAAAAAACGGTTTCGTATATTTTTTTTGCGTTGTTTTTTATTATAAGTAACGGCCATGGAAACAACTGTTGTATTTTTTATATAAAACGGGTTTCTTGCGTTTTTTTTGCTTAATTTTGTGCTAGTGAGATGAAGGTAGATTTAGATGAAGAAGGATAGAAGTTTAGTAATCTCTCTTTGAAAATCTTCGAAAAAGCAAAAAAAATTGAATTTGTATCATTAAGTTGTGTTATTACTAATAACTTTTCAATTTTTATCGAATAATGGTGTAATCTATATATCTATATATAATATAAAAAAGCAACTTTGAAATGTTATGTTAAGTGTTGTTTAAAACGCTCTTCATATGCATGCCATCTAAAGCTAAATTGACCATTTATGAGGCCACATATAATAAGCATTTTTTAATGTTTCCTCAATATTAATTACTGCATGAATACTATTTAATGACAATGTTATTCATTATTTCATACATTTATTTAAAAAAAAAAAAATTAAATAGCATAACAATTTTATATGTGATTTTGTTTTTGTTTTTTTTTTTTTTATAAGTTGCACTACCGTAAAACCATGGTCAACTTTAGCCTAATACAGAGTAACATTTGATGTTTTTGAAAAAAAAAAAAATATATTACAATTTTAGAAAAATATATAAAATCATCTATTAACAAGTAATACATTGTATTGCATTCGTTATTTGCTTACTCTGTTACCTTATTATCGATAGATTTTACATGCATGTCAACATAGAATAAGATTAAAAATAATAAAAATAATAATTATAATGATTCATTGTTTTGAATTTATTTTACTTTCTAATCAATAGTGGATGAAAAATTCACTACAAAATGCCTTGCATTTCGTTAGACAGAAAATTATCGATTTGCTTTTTTATACTCACGTAAAATAGACTATTCCAATTAGAATTGTATACAGGTCCGTTCCATTGATTTATTTATAGGCTCAATGTTAATAAGTGTACCACAATCAAAGAGTGAATAAAAATTCAATTATAAAATAGCTATGTATCTATAAATGTGTTAGTTAAAGAGTAAATAAAAAATTTAGTAAACTTTCACTCCATAGTTTATTTTAAATATAAAATGAATTATAATTTTTTGAAAAATAAAACCGTGATTTTCACGGGACATGAAACTAGTTGTAAATTGTAAAAGTTGGTATCATGTAATTAGTTGTTGGAATGTAAATGTTGTCATTATTGTTAGAGGGATTAACCGTCAAAATTTGTTCTGAAATGTCAATCTATTAACTTGTCATATGTGGGAAACAAAATGTGAACAAAAATGGTCAAAAATGTTTGTCAAACACCACCTTTAAGAATAAATTATTATGCCAAACACCACCTTGGAGGGTATAGGGAACGTGTCAGCTGTTACAGGTGAGACAACTTATCGGAATTTAGTTGACTTTAGTCAAAGTAAGCGAAAAATGTCATAATTGGCAAAAAAAAAATTAAAAGGTATGAATTTACAATTATTTTTTAAATGTGGTGTTTCGCAAAACTTGTTTTTCAAAGGTGATGTTTGGCAATAAATCCTTTTAACAAAAGTGAAAAAAAGTGGAGTAAGGTGGAAAAAAAGTAGAATAGTTTAATTAAAAAAAAGTTGGATGTGAGTGAGAAAAAGTAGGTATGTGTGAGAAAAAGTAGAGTATGTGAGAGAAAATGTTACTAAAAAGCGAAATGAGGGTAATTGAAAAAAATTTCCGAAAAAGATATATGAGACTAAATGGAAAATATGGAGAGAGTATTTATAAAGTACTCCTTCAACTTGAGTTGTTTCTGTATCGATTTAGCTTTATTATGATCGATCACAATAATTTTTAATTTTTTTTTAAATTTTTTTTATGTTTTTGGTCAGCTTGCTAGAATCCCTGCTTGATGTCGTGCAGTTGAACTAGCTAGGTCTTGTGGGTAATTAATCTAGGACCTAAGAACGTACAAAATACAGAGACAATGAAAAAAAGATGCTAAAAACGAAATATCATCTAGTAGATGGAGAATGTGGTGGCTTGTTTGTTTTTATCGGCTGGTTGAGCTGACGGACACTTGCAGACTATCTGTTTTTATGATTATTATTCATAGCCCAAACCAAATATATGTCGTATTACATTGGCTTCTGCTTGACTAGCCGTTTCAGCGCGGAAAGTAGATGATCCTTTGCAAACTCTACCATCATCGGGAAGTAAGGCCCATCCTGTTCCTACTCTTCCATATTTTAGCCATGCTGCGTCCACTCGGATACACACCGATGACTGGCATAAAGCCGTTCTTGCAAGTAGACACCTATTGTCTGCCTGTATTCGATCTAGTCCCTGCAATGTCTATTAATCCTCGTCTTCATTGTGGAAATGTAGGAAGCGATAATCCCTATTAGTCTAGATCACAATAAAAATAGTTAGGTTGTACTCACAGTAATTAACGTAAATGTTAAGATAATCCTAATTTTTTTTAAATATTGACGGGTTTGTAAATCAAATAATCGCCTCCCTTTTTACCATAGGGATACCTAAAAAAAAATGCATTTCCGACTTCAACTAGCAAATTTATCTCCATCGTGCTTTTGATTATGTGCATAACACAAATATCCAATAGTACGTATACTATCGAGAGAAGGTGGTTTACCCAAAAGCTTTTCATAGGGGGTGAGATAATTGAGCAACCGAGAAGGAGTTCGATTGATTAAAAAAAAGGCCGACAAGACACAATCCCCCCAAAATTGAATAGAAAGATGATCTTGAAACCGAAGGGCCCTTGCCACGTGTAGTATATGACGATGTTTACGCTCAACTCGACCATTTTGTTGGGGAGTATCGACACAAGACGTCTCAAAAATTATCCCGTTTCGTATGAAATAGTTGTGCAAACAATTAAATTCCATACCGTTATCACTTCGAACTCTTTATGTTCACGTTGTATTTGCCTTTTAGCAAAGGCGATAAAACTTATAAAATTTTCTATCACTTCAGTCTTATTGCGTAATAGGTAAACCCAAACAGCACGAGAGAAATCGTCAACAATAGATAAAAAATAGGATGATCCACATGAAAATAAATGTCTATAAGGACCCCATAAATCACAATGTATATGTTGAAAAGCACAAGTTGCATTACTCTTACTCGAAGAAAATTTAGTTCTAGTTTGTTTAGAATGGAAGCATATATCACATGCTTTCTTAGTTTTATTAGTAGTATAACGTACACCAGGGACATATTTCAATAATCTTTCCGAAGGATGTCCTAAACGCTTGTGCCACAGGTCGATCGCAGTAGATCGTTCACTTGTTGCTAACGCACGAAATTTTGGAACCCCACGAAAATAGTATAGTCCATCCTCTTGTTTACCCGCTCCAATCAATGTCCTCGTCTTCTGGTCGTGGAGTACACACAAAGCATCAGTAAAGTGTACTGTACAATCAAGATCATTAATTAATTGGCTAACTGAAATTAAATTGCAGTTTAATTGTGGGACATATAAAACGTTATGCAATTGTAATCCTCCACTACAAAAAAAAAAAATGTTTATAGCAACGGTCTTTGCGACGGATTTTTATTCCGTAGCATGAAATAGACACTTGCGACGGAATAAAAATCCGTCGCAAAAATTTAGGGTTGCGACGGAATATCTGTCGCAAGCTTAGTAATACGTCGCAACTTCTCAGCGCCAAAAAATTGTAAACCCGCCAAACCAAAAAAATATTTTTGACGGTATTTGCGACGGAATATCCGTCGCAGACTTATTCGTAGCGACGGTGTGCGACGGAAATTCCGTCGCAGGGGAAAACAAATCAGAGTAAAAACAAAAGAAATCAGTGACGCGGTTTGCGACGGAAATTCCGTCGCAAACAAAGGTGTGGCGACGGCCGTTGCGACGGAATTTCCGTCGCAGGAAAAAAAAAAAAAAAAAAAAAAAAGTAGCTGCTATAGCAGCAGATCTGCTATTTCACGGGAAAAAAAAAAAAAAAATAGAGGGCGACGACGACGACACCACCACCACCCTAGATCCTCTCCGGCCACCACCACCGTATTCCCCACCACCACCGTCATCAATTCCGTCCGCCGCCGCGCCGGCCACCACCACCACCTTGAGGTTAGTTTTGATTTTTTTGGATTTTTTGATTGTTTTTTAATCAATTATTGAAATTATATCTTAATTGTACATTATTAGAGTAGAATTATGACGACCTAAGATAGATGTCATGTGCGTGTTTTCATTTTCAATTGATATTAATTTTAAAATTAGGGTTTTGAGTGGTTTTGATAGATGCATTGTTGTTGTATTTTGATGTTGTTGTTGTTATTGTTGTTGTATTGTGATGTTAGTGTTGTTATTCTTGTTGTATTGTGAGGTTGTTGTTGTTGTTTTTGTTTATTGTGATGTTGGTGGTGTTATTGTTGTTGTATTGTGTTCTTGTTATTGTTGTTGTATTGTGTTGTTGTTATTGTTGTTGTATTGTGGTGTTTTTATTGCTATTGTTGTTGTTGTTGTATTGTGGTGTTGTTATTGCTATTGTTGTTGTTGTATTGTGGTGGTTATAATTGTGGTGGTGATGGGATATTAGTAGTAATGCTATTATAGTTTTAGTAGTATTATAATAGTAGTAGTAGTATAATATTACTAGTAGTAGTAATATTTGGTAATATTTGTTAATATTTAGTGTTATTTGTTAATAGTATCATACATATATAATAGTATTATTATTTTGTATACTTTCTTAATCATTCATGACTTGGTACCCGTTCAAAAGTTATTCATTAGGAATAACTTTTGAATAGTCCCCATTTCGGGACTATCTTTAAACGTTTTCTATCACTTAGGTAGTAAATACAATTCTTGAATAAGTTAAAAGGAAGAAAGTTCGATGGCAATTTCTTATATGTTATCTGAATACATATGTAGACGGATTTTATTCGTTTATATAATGTATTTGGAGAACTGAAGGGAATTGCTGCCGAATTTTCTTCATTCTAAGTTATACAAGAATTGTATTTACTAGTGATAAAAGACGTTTAAAGATGGGTTTAGGTTGGAGTGATAAGGACCCAAAACGTGGAGTTGACTAATAAAAATTCAATTATTACTAAATGTTATCGTTCTATATGATTATTTGTTGTTAATTTGCTGTTTTTGAGTACTTGACTATTACTTGTGTGAAATGTTAATTGTTTGTGTATATGTGTGATTATTCATGATTCTTTTAGATTGAAATGAAGAGAACGGAGCGAAAATGGATGTATGATCGTTTAGATGATAACAAAAAAAATTAGGAGTGAGTACGCTAAAGGAGTTTTGGAGTTTCTTAAATTTGCTAAGCAGAGTGAAGAGTTTAAGACGACAAAAAAGATTAGGTGTCCATGTTCGAAATGCAAAAACATACCATATTTATATGAATTTGAAGTGAAAAACCATCTTGCTTTAAGAGGGTTCGATAGTAATTATTTCTACTGGACTGCTCATGGATAATCTTTTCCAACCTCTAATGAAGAAGAGGGTAGTGGATCGAATTCTCAAAATCCGTATCACGATATGGTGGAGGATGCGTTACGTGATAGGATTGATCAAATTCGTGAGGAAGCCTTAAATCGTGATGGAGTTGAGGAGTTTGAAGAGACTCCAAACCCAGAAGTTGTAGCCTTCTTTGAAATGCTTAAAAAATTCGAGCTGCCAGTGTATGAAGGAAGTGAAATGTCAGTTCTAGAAGTGGCTTCAAGACTGGTGTCACTTAAGTGCGAGTTCAACTTAGCTCACGAAGTTATGGACCGTATCGCGTTGTTGATCGGGGACATGATTTCAAAGCGCAATGTCATGTCACGCAACTTCTATGAGATCAAAAATGTGCTTAAAGCTCTTCAATTGCCATGTAAAAAGATCGGTGTCCCATTTGATGTATGTTGTTTTGGGAAGAGAATGCAAACCTTCTGAAGTGCCCTGACTGTGGTAGAGATAGATATAAGGCTAATCTAAATTCGTCCAACAAAAGAGTGGGCAAAAAGGTGCTAACTTATTTTCCGTTAGGACCAAGGTTGCAGCGAATTTATGCTACCAAAAGTATTGCTAGTCAAATGACATGGCATTCTGATAGTCGGCGAGTGGCGGGACTATGTCACATCCTAGTGACGATGAAGCCTGGAAACATTTCGACAATGAGCATCCTGAATTTGCAAGTGAGCCTCGCAATGTTCGCCTTGGCCTATCGGCGATGGGTTTTCTCCTTATGGTCGATTTGGAAAACCGTACTCGACGTGGCTGTAATGGTGACTCGCACAACCTTCCGCCTTGGTTGTGCATGAAGAAGCGCTTTATCTTTCTAACGTTGATAATCCCTGGTCCAAAAATCCTAAGTCGAAAATGGATGTGTATTTGCAACCGTTGATAAAAGAGTTGAAACAAGCGTGGAGTCTGAGGGTTGTACACTTATGATGTATCAAAGAAACAAAACTTTCAACTACGGCGGCATTGATGTGGACTATTAACGATTTTTCAACTACGGGATGCTTTACGGATGGACCACTCAGGGTCATCTAGCATGTCCTTATTGTCAGCGGCTCCTGGCTAAGTCCTTTTACCTTGTACGTAGTCGGAAAGAATGTTGGTTTGATTGTCATCGTCAAATGTTGCCAATCGATCATAAATTTAGATGGAAATGTTAGATTTTAGAAAAGATCGACCAAATGAAAATGACACATTTCAAAGACGGTTGACCGGAGAACAAACTTGGGACATTGTGAGGAATTTGCCAACAATTGTTGGCTCAACAGCTCTTGAGTTGAAAAAATTGAAAGGCAAGAAAGAGGGTTGGTGGAAGCGTAGTATATTCTGGGAACTTCCTTATTGGAAGACGCTGTTGATTCGACATAATTTAGATGTCATGCACATTGAGAAGAATTTTTTCGAACAACTAATAAACACAATCATGGAAGTCCCAAATAAAACAGCGTTTGGACCTAAGGGTAAGTTAGATTTCAAGAAATATTGCAAGTCAAGACCCAAATCGTTGAGATTTGTTCTCGATAAGGTCCAAAAAAAAGCTCTGTGTGATTGGGTTTCTCAGCTAAAGTTTCCAGATGGTTACGCTTCTGATATGAGCAGGTGTGTAGACAACGTGAATTTGAAATTGCATATTGCGATGAAGAGTCATGATTGTCATGTTTTTATGGAGCGCTTACTGCCTGTCGCACTCAAAGAGCTATTGCCGTGTAATACGTGGAGTGCATTAACTGAGTTGAGTCAATTCTTCAGAGATTCGTGTGTCTCCAATCTTAAATTTCAGAATGTAATTCTTTTGGAGCAAAACATTGCTGAGATTATGTTGGGGTTAGTGTCCTCCACAGTTAGTGCAATAACATATATAAATCTCTACAGGTTCACAGGGTACATTTTGTATTGCAATCAGTTGATTAACGTTTATCAATAACGGTTGGCTTGCTAGATAAGTTTGACGTTATTGTCATACAGATGGCGGTGATCAACTGGTCCCTAAAAAGTCACACCTAAAGGATGTGTTTAAGAAATGTGATTATTTGAGAAAATAATCATATTGATGCCTTACTAAAAGACTAAAAGGTTAGTCGGTGTTTTTGACTAAAATGTTAGTCAAATGTGATAATGATACGGCCGTTTAATAAGGATTAAATGATATTAGCTAAGACGAATTAAATGTAATTCGTAAATTGAATATAAAATGTTATATTTAATTATTGAATATAATATAAGCTAATTGATTATAAACTGTTATAATTAATTAGAAAATTATAAATATATGGATATTAATAATTTAATGATATATTATAGTGGATCATATTTATGACACTAGTAATATTATATTATATTATAAAGCTAAAGGAAACCTCCAGGAAAGAGTCTCTTTGATCTTTGACTCCTTGGTCAACAAGGAATTGGTTTTTGGAAAGCAATTTTTGGAAAGCAAAATTACTCCCCATAATAGAGGTTTGGCCGAAATTTTGGAGTATATTAGGGGAGTTTTGGCTCAACCTAATTAACTAATTCATTCATTATAATTCACACACACAAATTTAGAAAATCAGTTTTCTTCTCTCTAAAGTTTTCTAGCAAGAACTAAGGGCATATTTTGAGCAATCTTGGGTGCAACTATTAGGAGATATCAAGCTTCTTGATATTCAATCTTAGGCCATTAAGCAAGGACAAAAGGTTGTTTTTCTTAATCTTATGCTTATTTATGCAATTTCTTTAATAACCATTAATCATATAGAATAAGTTTCATTATAATCCTGGATAATTAAAGGGAATGTATACAAATATATTCCCACAGATTATTTGTAAGTTGGAGAAGATATTTCCTCCGTCTTTTTTCAATTGCATGGAGCATTTACCTGTTCACCTGCCTTACGAGGCAAAGGTTGGGGGACCGGTTCACTATCGATGGATGTACCCCTTTGAAAGGTGTTTTTTTTTACTGAATTTGAACAATAGTTTCACCTATAAACTATGACATAAATTTAACATTAAAACCTGTAACTTAAATGAAGGTTTCTTAATCACATTAAAAAAAAATTGGTAATAAAGCACGAGTTGAAGGGTCTATAACCAACGCGTATCTGCTTGAAGAAATATCAAACTTTTGCTCCCTTTATTTTGAGGATCACGTGGTCACAAGGGCAAATGATTTAGACGTTGGCAACATGAAAGACCAAGAAGATAAATCTATACCTGAGATGTTTAGAGATCATTCTGGGAGTACGACAGGAAAATGTGTTAAGAGATACTTGACAGAGGAAGAGTATGAACAAGCTCATTTCTATATTTTATCAAATTGTGAGATACTAAGACCATACGAAATGTGAGTTTTTTTTTTGAACATAACACTTATCATTAATTACGATGAACGAGCAATTGTAACATATTTAACTATAATGATACGAAATGTGCAGTGAGTTTGAGAAGTATATCTTCAATGAGTATCCTCAAATCAGTTGTACTGACGAAGTTTAAAAGAAACATGAAAAAAAAATTCCCAAGTGGTTTGGAAAACAAGTATGAATTTTATTTTTTTGACTATTAATTTTTGTATTTAAATTTATGAACGAATTATAAAAACATTAATTGTCTCATAATAGGTGTTCAGGATAGAAGATCCATTAGTTAAAGTTTTAGCGTTAGGTCCTTCTCGTTCAGTCAGAACTTGGAGACGATATCCGATTAATGGATATCGTTTTCGAGCTTTCAAGGAAGGGATTGATGTACCAAAATCTACAGTAAGTAATGGGATATATGTTAGTTCAACGGAAGGAGTTGAGACTTATGGAACCCTGAATAAAGTGATTGAGATTGTCTATACGTCTTCTGAAAGGAGCTATAAAACGATTTTGTTCAAATGTGATTGGATAGACAACTCAGCTAGAGGCTTGAATGTGCATAAGAAATACAAGTTAGTAGATGTGAACCGTTCAAAAAGTATCCAACATATGGTCCATTTGTGTTGGCATACCAAGCGGAACAAGTGTGTTACAGTTCATATCCTAATACAAAGAAAGATAATCAGTGGTCTGCCGTATTTAAGATCAAATCAAGATCGAATTTTTGATATCCCCATTGAAGATATTGTATACCAAGAAGATATAAATGTCAGTTATCCGCAACCTCAATCAGTGGAAGAGGATGAAGATGTAACTGACATTGCCGAGACGGACGACGTGGGTGAAGAAGATAACGACGGGGTGCGGGAAGAAGAGGATGTGGAGAATGAGATGGAATATGATGAAGATGAAGTAGAAGAGGCATTGGATGGTGATGATGAAGAAGAAGAAGAAGAAGAAGAAGAAGAAGAAGATAATGATGATGAAGGTGTTAATGCACTTTTTCGTTGTTTGGAGTCGGATAATCATAGTGACGATGATTCTAATGAATATTAAATTGTAAGGAAAAAGGTTTAACTTGTGTTTAAAACATGTGTTTTAACTTGTGTTATTTTAATTGAATGTTTTGACTTGTGTTTTAATTTGTGTTGTTTTTAGGTACAAATGGCTAGGAAAAAAGGAAGTGGAAGCAATTCTCAGCGTCATGACGATGAGAACGAGGAGGCAAGACCGCAGAGTAAGAAGGAAAAACCGACGAAATATGATCAAGACGGTAAATTGATCATGGACCCCAACGAAGAATCAGATGGCGTTTGGTAAGAAATTATGTTATAGTCGTTACATATTATATAATTTTGGACATAAATATTATTTTTGTTTATTGTATATATATTTTCATTAGTTGCATATTAATGAAATTGCAGGTTCGGTCATCCAAAAATGACTGAGTTTATGGTCGACAGCATTCATGCTAACTACGACGGCTTCTATCCAAGCTGGTCAACCACTCCCCGTGAACGTCAAGAGCATATGTGGAATCATTTCAAGGTTAATTAATATATATTTTTGGTCGTAAGGTTAATTTCGAAGTTAGATTTATTTCTAACCTTTATTTTTTAAATGGTTGTTGAATAGGGTAAGGTAAAGGCTGACGATCTCAAGGAGCTGGAATTATGTTACTACCTCTACATTAAAAAGAGGTTTAGAGATCAGATGTTCAGAGCAGCGAGGAAGAAGACAGCACCGAAATGGATGACTCCTGGATGTTTTGCAAAGTTGTTAACTAGAAAGAAGGATGACCCCAAATTCGCCGAGATTTCGAGGAAGGTGACGGAAAACCGGTGCAAGGAATACCGACGCACGTCTTAGGTCGGAAAAGTGCAGCTCGAGCGTTGGATAATGCTTGTGTATGTCTTAGTTTTTTTTTTTTTTTTTTTTAATATAAGTATACATTATGCATTATTATTATTATTATTATTATTATTTAAAACTTGTTACACATTATCTATTCATGATTAAATTATTAACTTGCAGAGTAAGGAGACCGGTGATGCGAGTCCTTTTAAGTTGTTAGAGTTGTCGAAAAAGAACAAGCAGGGAAAATGGATCACTCCTCGTGCCGAACAAATCGCAGTACGTAATATACTTGGTTTTTTTAATTATTAGTAGTACAATAAGTTGTATTATTAGTAGTAGTTTAAACTTTTTTAGTTATAGTAGTATCATTTATTAGTAATAGTTATTAGTATTAGTTGTTTTGTTATTATTAGTAGTAATATATTTCATTGTATTTAATGAAGTTTGTTATGTTTTCAGAACGATTACATGAAAAAATGGCTGAAAAGGAGGCCGGGAAACTAGATAAGACTGAGGACCAAATCTACCTTGAAACCACGGGAGGCTTCGACAGAAAAGGTAGAGTTTATGGTACCGGAGAGACGGCTACGCAGTTCTTTGAACCGCCAAATGTCACGAGGAGTAGTAGAGCCGGTCACGCGCCTACTTATGTTCTCGGCGTCGTATCGAAGACAATGGCCGAGAACGAACACTTAAAGGCGAAATTGAAGGATTTTGAAGATAGGCAGAACATGATGATGACATTCCTTCAACAAAAGTACGGTTTCCCGCCTCCTGATGAATCAAGTAATCCCGGCCCGTCGTCATTTCGTCCCAACGACTTCTCCGACGACCACGGCGATGCTCACGGGTTCGGTGGTATTGTCCCTCCCACTTAGTTATGTGAATGTAAATAAGCAAACTTGGTTTCTCGACATGTGCTTTTGAACTTGAATTGTAACGACGTTTCGATGTATTTTGTACTATTTAACCGTCGTAAATTTATGAAAGCACGACTTTTCAGTATTTAGGTACAGCGTCAGCTGGCCAATTGGTTGCCAAATACCGTAATTTTCTGAATGCAGGATTGTATAGGTGTTGAAGATAAAAAAAAAAAAAAACACCATAATGGTGTGGAAAAACGGCAGAAAACCTGCTGCCATTTTTGTTTGCCTTTTATTTCTGCGACAGAAATTCCGTCGCAGAGGTAAATACTAAGTCAAAGTTGACTTATTATTAACCTCTGCGACAGACTTTCCGTCGCAGAAAGTCAAGATATCTTGACTATTTAGGGGATCCTCTGACGCCCTTCTGCGACGGAGCTTCCGTCGCGATTTCCCTTTTCGACGGAATTTCCGTCGCAAATATATTTTTGCGACGAATTGTTGCGTCGACACGTTTGTAACGGATAGTCCGTCGCAATTAGTGTTTTCGCGACGGATTTGAGCATTTTTCCGACGGATGGGTCCGTCGCTATAACTAATTTTTTTTGTAGTGCTCCATCGAGGAGAATGCTGCCTTGATGTGTGGCGATGACATTACTCCCGTCTAGTAAATCCATAGTGTTATGTGGAATGCGCGTCACATTTCTCATGAATTGTACGCTGCCTGTGACATGATTTGTAGCTCCAGAGTCAAGAATCCATAAGGCAGTAGTGTTCTTACCCTGAAGATGATCTTTGGATTTTGGTATATTCATAAGATCGAGAATCTGTTGCCATTAGGACGCCGTAATACCAGCCATACCTGAACCATTCTGACTAGTGGTCGCAATTGGGTCTTTTGTTTTAAGAGTGCTGGTTGACGGACCACACCCAATATTGTTTAGCACGGATAGTGGTGATGCCACCCTTTCTACGATTCTCTATATAGCCTGATTTAGTGTTTCCACGACCCTGGGCGTGTCCACGTGGTCTGTCATTCCACTGCTCAGGGTAGCCATGAATTTTGAAACATGTAGTCTCATCATGGCCATTTGATGACAATGACTGCAAGTTTTTCCCAAATTATCAGTGTTTATTTTTCTGTCGTCCATTGAGATTAAACTTAAAAGCCATAAGACCGTCTCAACCATAAGATAATTCAGTACGACGAATACTTTCATCTTGAATGATCCTCTGATACGCAGTTTCAATTTTGGGAAGAGGCTCTTGTGCGAGAATTTGAGATAGAACAGTGGAGAATGCGTTGTCTAGACCAAGAAGAAAATGATGAACGTGTTCCTCATCTTTAAGTTGGGCAACCTGCGTAGCAATATCACAGGTACAACTCCCACATTTAAAGGTAGGAGTTTTAACATATGTAGTTAATTCATCCCATATTTTAGACAGACGACCAAAATACGTTGATACAGGTTCGTCTTTCCCTTGCTTGCAGTCGAAGAGGGCTGCTTTTAATTTGATAGATTTGAGTCCCATTAATGACACAAAACCGTTGTTGGAGATGGGTCCATAAGGCTTGTGCGTCATTGTAATATGACAGAGTCGAGCGAAGAGACGGTTCAATGGTATTGAGTAACCACGCAACTAACATTGAATGAACCGCGATCTAATCATCAAGTTTTCTGGAGTCGTGGGTTTCGATATAGTGCCTTCGTTGAACCCAAATTTCCGTTTTGCTTGTCACGACGTGCGAATTGCCCTTGCCCATTTATCATAATTAGGGCCATGTAATTGAATTGGAGTAATGGTAGTGCCCGGATTATCATTTGAACCGAGAAAATATGTCAAATCGACTTTCGTCTCGGATTTGGTTTCTGCATCTTTGGCCATGATGTGATAATGGCGTTGAGATGTTAGAAGAAGTAAAAAAAAAAAACTGATCTTTCTTTAAAGAGTAAATTGACGATTACATCCACCGTTTATGGTCAACTTGAAACTTACATCCACATCGTTTTCGACTTTGTAACTACTACCACTATCTTTGGTTCGGTTAATGGTTACTACCATATTTAACCCGAACCTAAAAAAACCACCTGAAAAGTCTAAAATGCCCTTACTTTTAGAAGCCCTCCTTTTAGTCAGCCTTCCTCCCTCTTTCGTTTTTTCACTTGAAGTTACTGAGCTTCATTTTTTCACTTCAAATTACTGAGCTTCATTTTTTCACTTCAATTATTTACATTAATCCCACTAAATTACTGAGCTTATGACGAAAATCTTCTTGAATTAGCTGTCGACAAATCGTGCGTATTGTTATTATCTTGATTAGGTATGTCAATTTCATCCTTTTTTGTTGAATTATTTCTGGGAATTTCTGAATTCATGAAATTCGTCCCCAATTTCGATTTTTCTGGGAAAATCGAAATGATTACCAGCAAAGGCGAAGGTTACGGGAACTAAAAGGAAGGAATTCTTTGTGGCGAAGGAGAAGGTGGCGAAGGTAGCAAGGCATTTGTCAAATCAACTCCGTCGAAGAAGGCTGCTTGACTGCGACAAAGAAAATGCACCGGTGCAAAGAAGGCACTTGTGAAGGCTGTGAAGCCGAAGAGCGTGAAGTCGCCTGCAAAGAAGAAAAAGCAAGTCATGGGCAAACCATTATGAAAGGCCGTAAATGTTAGTATACAGCTGTTATCAAACAAAAGTTTCTCGAAATACCAGATATCCATTCTATTTGATTTACATTTACAAACAATGGTAGAGGAACTCAATAATCAATGTGTCATAAGTTGTATAGAGTAACATTTTGTAAGAACAAAGAATGTATTCGTTCTCATAAGCTCCAAACAATGGAATTGTTGCAAAGTTAATCAACTTTCAAAACTATTTTCTGATTTATTACTTTCAAAAATAGATGTTTACCTGATTGAAAACGAAATTGAAACGAAATTGAAGGGAGAGATTGAAAACGATATTCAAAGGAGATTGAAGGAAGAGCTGAGCTTCAGGTGAAAATAAATTTGGGAAATGAAAAAAGAGAAGAGCTTCAAGTGTAATAGATAATCGACATCTACCCTTAGTAATAAGAAGAGTAAGGGTAAAATAGGTACTCAAATTATCATTAAATAACTCAAACATAGATCAACGGCTCAGATTCGATTTTGATAGCTTCGGGTTCGTACATGGTAGTAACCATTAACCGAACCAAAGATAGTGGTAGTAGTTACAAAGTCGAAAACGATGTGGATGTAAGTTTCAAGTTGGCCATAAACGGTGGATGTAATCGTCAATTTACTCTTCTTTAAATGATTTTTTTTTTAATAGTAATTTTCAGAATCTTAGGCTCGATACCATGATAAATTACACAAATACAAATAAGAGCATGATAAATTCAATATTATTGATAATTTGACAATTAACAGATTAAGTTTTCTGATATCCTTAGTTATGTGTGTTTACACATATTCATAGAATAGAAATACGTCGATGAAGTGTTATATCTCTTCAATACAGAGAGTTGCAATGCTTCGATTCCGATTTCGCTTTGTTACTTTCAATATATCTGATCTATGGCTCCAATAAAATATTTTTATGAGATTGAGAAGATAAACAAATAACATGATCAACTACCTAACAAAACATTAGTATACAATCGATCGAGTCGATATCATCATATTAACGTAGGATGACCTCGTGATCATGATCAAGGGGGTCTATCATGGGATACCCTAAACGTGAAAGAGTATGGTCATCAATGGTATCACCGTCATCTTCTTTTTCATGCTTATTATTATTATTGTGAGGAATTATTATTGTAGGAAAAGTTGACTTAATTTTATGTATTTGTGTTACCTTTAGTTGAATATTTGATTGTTCCTCATTAATTTTGGTGTAAACTCTTTTATCACCTTCATCTTCTTGATATGGTATGAGGGTTTGTGAAAGCCTAAGGGACTTGTATTTTGATCTTACTCTACTACTACATGACTCTTGGAAAACTTTGGTGATCCATGGTTTTAAAAAAATCATGATTTTGTTGTGTTATTGCAAGATTATTGTGGTTTTTCTGTTAACAATTAACCTATTTATAATGATAAATTGTTTGTCCAATACAGTTTGAGGGGATGATAGGGCGGTCGCATCAAAACTTATGTATTAATCAAATTTTTATTATTTCTTCTTATTTATGCATTTGCTTACATTTAATTCTAATTTAATTTTTTGTAACAACCCAAAAGTTTGAATGTATGGAGTTAATAAGATTTGATTTGTTTATAAGAGATTTCACCCACCATGTTAATAAGAATGCCTTGTGCTTTTGGGCTTAAGTGAGGACAACGAGTCCAAAAGTGTGTTGTCTCACCCATTGGTGGACCCAATAGGATTTGATCTCTTTATGAGAGATTTCACCCACCAGGCCTACGTTACCAAATACTGATGAAGACTGAAGACTTTGTATGAAATTATTTTTGATTTATCAATATCTATTATATTTCTCTAATCGTAAAGTTCGTACTACTATGGCCTTTACGATTGCTGGAGAGTACTAGGAGGATATTAGGCCCGTTATGATATACCTATGGTTAGTATCGGTTAAGATACTAAGGACCTGTTCTTTTTCCATTATTTTCGATTCGATTCGATTCGATTCTGGCTCCATTCGATTCGATTCGATTCGATTCCAAGACACTTCAATTCGATTCGATTCCAAAGACAATTATGTTATAAATTTGAACTTCATTCGATTCGATTCGATTCGATTCGATTCATTCGATTCGATTCGATTCATTCATTTGATTCGATTCGATTCGATTCATTCGATTGATTCGATTCACTCTAAAAATCCGAAAGAACAGGTCCTAAGAAGTCTAGGATTTACCAAATTTGCGGTATTATAAATACCTTCTAGTGATTTGTATTCCTGAGACAATCAATTACATCATATTAATAGGTCTCTTTCTATATTACTTCGTATAATCTAACAATTTTCCTCTATGTATGTTGTGTGTGGATTCTCAATAGTTGTAAATTAAACGTAGAGGGTTGGGTGTAGTTTGCTTCTTCACAAATTCTCATGTGAAACGGTCTTATAATAAATTATTGTAACGTCACTTCATTTGTAATGTATTATATAGTTTTTGTATTACTTTTAGTGATAAATCTGGTAGTATAATATCGTAACCATTTTCATACTGTTTGTATCTTTTTTTTTTATAGTTTAATTGTGAGTAAATATTCTTAGTAACATTGCCAATGACTTTACTAAATATATTTTATGTTTTTGTACCTTTTTAACTGCAATTTATACTTTTGTATCACAGTAGTTTAATGTGAGACCGTCTCATAGGAGATTTACTGTTGCTTCTTTATTAGGCAAATATTTGTTACTTAAGGCAACTAGTAATGTTTACTTGGTATTTTACTTATGGCAACTAATATTTACTAGTATTATATTACAACTACCTATTTGCAGTTTGTACTCCGTACTAAATATGCACTCATATAAGCTTTTTGCTATCGAAAAGGTCTTAGCCTAATGGTTGAGACTCAGGTCTTTTGGACATTAGGTCCCAGGTTCGAATCCCCCTCCCCTATTGTAATGCGACTTAGTGCGCGCTTCGATTGACCCAAAAAAAAAAAGCTTTTTGCTAAAATTATGATTTTGTAATACTTCATCCATTCTTATCCATTTTACATCATTGTGTTTATTTACGTTTGTCAATAGGGATGTCAATGGGGCGGGTCTACGCGGATACCGCCCCGCATCCGCCCCAGTTAGGGTGAAGGTAGGACGTAGTTTAGTGGGTCGTGGAGCGGAGGTAGGAGCGAAAATTGACCTCCGCCGCGGGTCGTGGGGCGGAGGTGGATTCAATTCAAACTCCGCCCCGTCCCCGCCCCGCCACCGCCTCCGCCTCGTCCCCGCCCCGCTCCGTCCCCGCCCCGCCTATATACACACACTTAAAATTTTAATTTTAGATAAAGTGACAATAAAAAATAGGTATCACTATGGCCGGTCTTGTATTCACTAAATAATGTAATACTTGTGAACTTGTAGTATAATGTTGGTCGTTGCGTGTGTCGGATTAGTTTTTGAATATTTGATAACTTTGAATGTATTCCATTTGTGTTTAATTTGATGTTAACATTGAATTGATATTTTGTATGTGTTTATTCTATTTTTCTTGAATTTTTGACGTCGGATATTGTTATTCCATGGGGCGGGTCTGGGGTGGGTGGGGCGGGTCTGGGGCGGATGGTGGGGCGGGTGGAGGTTTAAACTTTCCTCCGTTAGGCGGGTGGTGGAGGAGGAAATATCCTCCGCCATGGGTGATGGGGCGGAGGTGGAGGTCAATTTTTATTCGCGGATGCGGAGGTAGGGGACCCTTCCTCCGCCTCCGCCCCGCCCCGATGACATCCCTATTTGTCAACGCAAATATTGAAACGTTTATATCTAAATTTATACGTTATTAAAAATTATAAAAATTTAACATTGATGTTGTACTCATTACGACGTATCAAATAAGATTACACATGACTATATTTCATAGTATACATCGTAAGAAATATCGAAAACTTTCCTCTTGGATGAATAGTGAGATTTTTCTCTTATATGAGAATGGATGTGAATGGAGGGAGTATAAGTTTACAAGTATTCAAGTACATATTTTAGCTTTTTTATATCGATTTTGATAAGTACAGCCCTTTGAGTTGTACATAAAAATTGGCAAATTCTATCATTAATGCTATTTTTGTGTTTTCAAAGGAATCCTAATGAAAATTTATCACCTATATTAATTGCTAAATAAATACTAAGAGATAGAGTATGTTGTATGCATGCTACGTGCATGTGAAGTATGAAAGTGCCCAAAATTAATTTTTTAATTATGACTATTAATCTTAGTAAAATTCAAAATAAAAAAATCTTCAAAGAATGTTATATTTGAAAAACAACGAATACATAAATTAACAATAATCACTACAATCACTTATTAAAATAGAAAATATAATTAAAATTTCAAAGTAAAGACCAGATTTAGTCCTAAATCTTCCGCGGTTTGTTTCCGCTTTTTCTGTGACGTAGATGCTAATGTATCCGTTTGAGAAAATATCTAAGACAAAAAAAAAAAAAGAAAAATCCCCAATTAGAGGTATATTCAATGGTGGATGCATTGTATATTGGGATATTTTGTGTGTGCATTGTATTAGACAAGTAACTATTGAAAAGATTCTCCTCCATAAAGTTTTGCATTAAAAATATAAGAAGATACTTAAATGGATTTTTCTAACCTATGCCCATTGGGCATAGATTAAGCCTATTGAATATGGGAATATTTTTCCTAAAAAAAAATTTATTTCTAACCACCCATGATGGAAAAATGAAAAACTCTAGCTAATTCCACTTCCTTATCCTATGCCCAGTGGACATATGATAGAAAGACCGTACTTAAATTCATAAATGCTTAAAAACAATTCTAAGGGCCGTTTTTAGAAGTTATATTTAATAAATACGGAATATTTATTACAAAAAGTATATAATGTTACAAGTAATAGAGTTGAACATGAGAGAGTATGTCGTACTTGAACAAATAGTGAAATTAACGTTCCATTTACATAATCCTCTACTAATCGTAAATCATTAAAATATTTTTAGTCACTCTAATCAATGAATGGACAGCTGTATTTGTTTTGGTCAATCATCTACTTCAATTGATGATTTATATGGCGATGTTAATAATAAGAAAAATATAAAAATGAATTGCATGCAGATTTTGTTATATAAATTTTGTGATCTGCACACATATTTTAATTGTTGTTGTCAGTACCCAGGAATTCGAGTATGGGGGCACATTACCGATACCAATTATATGAGATGAGATACTCTTTCTTTGCGGTTTCTGAGTACTCCATAATAATTTTAGTAAGAGACTTCCTCATAATATGAGACACGCTATATTTTACTCCCTCCATCCTAAATTACTTGTCCCCTTTCAATTAAAATTTTTCCCAAATTAATTGTCTCCTTTCTATATTTAGTGGAATATGTTTTAACAAATGATTTTTAAAATTTTCTCATTTTCATTACCATCCCTTAAATCATCCCAAAATTAAAAGGGGACAATTAATTTGGGATGGAGGGAGTAATATTTTTATTAAGTTTAATTTAATTATTTTTCTCTTTTTTTTTCTAATTTTGTAAAAAACATTTACGTTTTTTTTTTTTTTTTTTTTTTTTTTTTTTGAAACGTCCGTACGGACACTATTCATTCATATGACAAATATCGGAGTTTACAATAGACATTATAGAAGCCGGAGCCTCCCCTAACCATAATCTCCTTCCTAACTCCCACGGTTGGAACCGAGCGAGCTCATGAGCTACTTTATTACCTACGCGACTCGTAAAAGACCATGAAACAGACTCAAAACTACTAGCTAGGACACGAATATCCTCCACAACTGAAAAGAAAGGACACCTACCCTTTGTTCCAGCCTGTAGAGCATCAATTAATTCCTTGCAATCACCTTCAACTTGGATCACATTATCTCCTCTCTCTAAAGCAATTTCCAAAGCAAAATACATAGCACAAGCTTCAGCCACTCTCACCTCCTCCTTTCTTCTTTCATGTGTCACCATGCTCCAAAGAACCGCACCCGACTCATCACGCGCCACTGCCCCGTATCCGACCCTCTCATCGTCAAAGACACTTGCATCCACGTTTAACTTGAGCAGCCCCGCACGTGGTGCCTGCCACCCGCCTCTCCTTGATTCAGCTCGCACAACACCCTTCTTGGTGGTCCTGTGGACAACCTCATCCAGCTCGGAAAGTGCTGAAACAACTCGGTCCGCAACCGCAGTTTCACAGAACGCCGCCCCTTCGAAAACCAGCTCATTCCGAGCTCGCCAAATTGCCTACACCGCCGCCATAAAACGTGACCTATCGCCCTCCTGCAGCCTGCTCCACACGGTGGTGATCCAGCTCTCCACAGAATCTCCTCCACACACCACCACCTCCTCCAACTCAGTAGCAACCCACACATCATAGACACGACCACAATCACGAAAAAGGTGTAAGTCAGTTTCAGCACGCTTCGAACACAAGGGACACACCCCATCAGAAATATTTAATCGCTGTTGGAGACGAGCTCTAGTCGGTAACGCCTCCCGACACCACTGCCAAAACATATGCTTGACACGAGGTAGGGCCGGTGTCCTCCAAATAGCTTTCCACAAATTAGAATCTCCCACCGTCGAAGTCTCAGCTTCATCCTTCCCGAATAGTCCATGGTAAGCGGATCGAACCGAGTATTCTCCGTTTTTCTCCCATGCCCAGAACCACTCATCCGAAACACGTCGTTTGCTGAGTCGGATCTGTAGCACACGTTCCGCTTCAAAGGGAAGGAAGAGAGCTCTGATTAAGGTCTCATCCCAGTAGCCGTGCACATTAATAAGGTCACTGACCCGTTCCTGACCTGCGCCTTCACGCCTTGGCGAAATTATCCTACCCGTTTGAGTATTCGGGACCCAGGCATCATACCAAATAAGTGTCGACTGCCCATCTCCTATTTGCTTCCGCAGCCCCTTCAACAACACTCCCTTGGCCTCCCAAATGCTCCTCCACGTGTAGCTCGGATTTACTCCGAGCATCGAATCAAGGAAGCTTGAATGCGGATAGTATTTTCCCCCCAAAACACGTGCTGCCAGACTGCTGCTTCCCACACAAAGTCGCCACGCTTGCTTGCCGAGCAGCGCGGAATTAAACAATTCATAGTCTCGGAAACCAAGTCCTCCTTTAGACTTAGCCTTACAGAGCGTCTTCCAAGCGAGCCAATGGATCTTCCTCTCCCCTTGTTTTTCCCCCCACCAAAATTGTGACACAATCTTCCGAATTTCATCGCAGAAGGAAGCGGGAATCTTGAACACACTCATCACATAGGTAGGGATAGCTTGGGCCACAGCCTTTATTAGCACTTCCCTCCCCGCCTTTGACAAATTCATCCCCTTCCATCCCCGAAGCTTGCGCCATAATTTCTCCCTGATGACTTCAGAAATACTACGCTTTGAGCGCCCGACAACCGTAGGGAGACCCAAATATTTCTCCTGCACCATCACACTTCGAACCCCAAGAACGCCTGCTATATCTGCACGCCTACCTCCTGTCGTCGCTTGGCTGAAAGACACCGTGGTTTTATCTAAATTCACGAGCTGACCAGAGGCAAGCTCGTAGCGTTTCAAAATCTCCTTAACCTCCTTAGCTTCGTCCACAGTGGCCCGGGTGAAGATGATACAGTTATCCGCAAAAAGAAGATGACTTAGAACTGGAGCCCTAGCTGCTACCTGGACCCCACGGATGGCCCCCCTTTCCACCGACCGCCGCAGCAAACCAGATAGCGCTTCCGTACATAAAATAAATAAATAGGGCGACAGCGGATCCCCTTGACGCAGACCACGCCCAGGCTGAAATTCTGTGCTGGGCATGCCATTAACAAGAATAGAAAACGAGACCGTCGAGACGCACGTCATCACACGATCAACCCATTCTGTCGCTAACCCCATCGTCCGCAGAATCTGGTCCAGGAAACTCCATTCCACTCTATCATAAGCCTTAGCCATATCTAATTTGAGCGCCAAATGTCCCGCCCCGCTCCTCGTATTTTTCATGTGGTGAAAAACCTCAAAGGCGACCAAGATATTATCCGTAATCAACCGACCTGGAGTGAACGCGCTTTGGTTTTCAGACACAATATCATTCAAAATGGGTTTCAAACGATTTGCGAGAACCTTCGAAACAACCTTGTACAGAACATTACATAAGCTAATGGGCCGGAGATCTGTCATCGCCTTGACCTCTTTCTTCTTCGGGATCAAAGTAATATACGTATGGTTCAAACGATCAGGCATGTAATTATTTCGAAGCATATCCAACACCAAATCAACCACCGATGGCCCCACAATATGCCAATAAGTATGGTAAAACAGCGCATTCATCCCATCTGGGCCCGGGGCCTTCAAGGGGTGAATCTGTTCAACTGCCGTAATTACTTCGTCCGCCGTAAAATCAGCCCGCAAAGCCTCGTTCATGTCGTCAGTAACCCGGCTGTCCAGACACTCAAGGACCTTTACTTCTCATATTATTTAACCATAATGTTTGTGACACGATATATTTAACACGTGCCGATATCATATTTGACCATTTTTCGTTAAACACTTTACCACGATATATGACGTCATCGATCTACATAACAAGGAAAAAACGTATGATAAAATCTTTTGTCTCTTACTGAAATTGAGTTCGCGTAGTTATACACAAATGACACTAGGGCATGGAAACACTCCAAGGCCCAAGCCGCCCAACACGACAATATAAACTATGCTACAGACCGGGCCTTATTACCCCCCCCCCCCCCCCCCCCCTTCGATGGAGCGTGCAAATTGCAGACGCCCATCTTGGCTAACAACGACGTGAACTGGGCAACGCCAAGCGACTTGGTCAATATATCGGCTAATTGACACGTAGTAGCAACATAGGATGGTGCAATGATACCATCATTGATGACATCACGAACAAAATGACAGTCAATTTCAATGTGTTTCGTCCGCTCATGGAAGACCGGGTTATTAGCAATATGCAAAGCAGACTGACTGTCGCACGAAACAGACACTGAAGACGAGTGACGGACACCCAAATCATGTAGCAGCAGCCCCAACAGCCACTTTACTTCGCACGTGATGGCCGCGAGTGCACGATACTCCGCTTCAGCTGAGGACCGGGAGACTGTTGCTTGCTTCTTAGTCTTCCAGGAGACCAAAGAGGAACCGAGGAACATCATCCATCCTGTGAGCGAGCGTCGCGTAGCGGGACAGGCGGCCCAATCCGAGTCACACTAACCTGTAAGTATCAAAGGCAAATCGGAGCGGAAGAACAAGCCTTGACCAGAGGCACCTTTCAAGTAACGAACCGTACGAAGAGTAGCGCCCCAATGACATTCACGTGGGAAATGCATATACTGTGAGAGAAAGTGAACAGCGTGCGTAAGATCCGGACGCGTAACTGCCAAATACACCAAACGACCCACAAGACGACAATACTTTGCGGGATCCGGGAGCAGAGAAGTGCTTTCAGTGCCGAGATGGTGGTACTGTTCGAGGGGGGTGGCACACGGCTTACAGCCCAAGTAGCCGACCTCCGTAATAATATCCAAAGCATACTTTATTTGACACAAATAGAGACCGTCGGAGGTATGAGCAACCTCTAGACCAAGAAAATACTTAAGATCGCCAAGATCTTTCATATGAAAGCAAGAATGCAAGTATTGCTTAAAACTAGTTATAGCAGCCATGATTTAACGTCAATTCGCCGCGGTTGTCAAAATCGTTCGTAGTGATAATGGGACAGAACTAAACTCATTGAAACCGTATTTTCGCAAGTCAGGTATTATTTTACAAACATCATGCGTAGGGACACCTCAGCAAAACGGACGGGTTGAACGGAAGCATCAACACATTCTAAACGTAACCCGTGCACTACGATTTCAGGCAGGTTTACCAATTAAATTTTGGGGCGAGTGTGCACTGACTTCGGCATACTTAATTAATCGAACACCTTCCGTAATTTTGGGTGGAATCACCCCATATGAGGTCTTGTATAAATCTGCCCCCTCTTTCGATAGACTCTGTGTATTTGGGTCGTTGTGTTTCGCTCATAACCAACGCTCTAAGACCGACAAGTTCGCAAGTCGGAGTCGTAAATGTATTTTCGTGGGATATCCATCGGGACAAAAAGGTTGGTATTTGTTTGACCTCGAGGCCGAAGCTTTCTTTGTGTCACGTGATGTAATCTTTTACGAGGAAAAATTTCCGTACTTGCCCAAGCCCTCACTCGTAACACCTGCTGTACCGGTTTCTTGTGAGGAGGATGACATTGGGCCATTAGTTGTTGATACTTCGAATTTGAATCGACCTCTGCTACTTGAATGACCGCCCGGTATGGCACCTGACCCCACTTCAGCCGAGGACCACGCAGTCCCTCTCTCCCCCACTGAGCCTCACACCGAGCAGCACCACAGCCCTGCACACGCTGCACCGTCTCCTGTGCAGTCCAATGATGGCGAGCTCGGCCGTGGCCACCGAGTTAAAATCCCCAATCAACGGCTTCGTGGGTTTGTTGTTGAAGATACGATACGTGGTAGTAGTTCGTCGTCCACCGTCACCCATGTCCGTACGTCACCGTCTCTCTCAGGTACGCGTTATCCACTAGCCCATTATGTCAGTTGTGATAAATTTACTCCGGAGCATCGTGTGTTTCTTGCTGCGTTACAGGAGCATACAGAGCCTCGTAACTTCACTGAGGCTGTTAAACATGAGGGATGGCGTAGGGCGATGGATAATGAGATCAATGCGTTTACACGTGCACGCAATAAGAGGCTTGAGCTTGTCGAGTTGGTCCCATAATTGGCAGAGTTTAGCATAATAAACGGCGACGGTCATCGACTCAGTTTGACAACACTCATAAAGACTCGACTTTACCTGATAAATACGGAGTGCATCAACCGCACTAAACTGCTGCGCGAGGTTGTCCCATAATTTCTTGGCATTATCGTAACGGGGAAGTAGGGAACGTACCTCAGAGTCGATGGTGAGCATAAGCCAAGAGATGAGCATACTTTGGAGGGTGTCCCAGTCCTCCGAGGTGCACGGTGGCTTCGGTTCATTGTGCGTGCCATCAACGAAGCCAAATTTACGACGAGCACGAAGAGCATAGCGAATAGAGTGAGCCCAATCATCATAATTATCCAACCGGAGACGTACATCGATGATTTTCTCGCCGGGACGATCTTGCGGCCCTATTTAGTAGGGCGAACTAGGATCCAATTTCTCAGTTTTTGAGTCTACCATTAGACTAGGGTTTGGGTTGTTTTACTAATCCTGATACCATAACAAGGAAATAAACGTATGATAAAATATTTTCTGTCTTTTATTGAAATTGAGTTCGCGTATTTATACACAAACGACACTAGGGCTTGGAAACACTCCAAGGCCCAACACGACAATATAAACTATGCTACAGACCGGGCCTTATTACTACAGCTTACAGCTATTCTGTTCAAACGTAATCGCATTACAAATGTAAAGTAACGTAATTATTCTTCTAAAGTAATCATGCATCATTGTCTCATACTATGAGACAGTCTCACCGTATAATTTGTATTACAATAAATATGAAAAATCAAAGTATACAAATCTAAAAAAAAACAATGTAAATACTCAATAAAACTAAGAACATAACACTTGATAAAAGCCGCCTCTGCATACCCCTATTATATCGTTGTTTCTTGATACAGTCTTCCATTAGAGGGTCTATAATTCTTCCCAGAATTTTAATAATATAAGTTTTGCTTGACCAATTAAATTGTATACGGTGAAAATTTCTCGCTAATTGCTTTGCCGTATGAAAACTTAAGAGGCCAAATATTTTTCGCAGTTTTTTTTTTTTTTTTTTTTTTGGAGTTCTATTCTTTCTTATAACACAACATTAAGGAATCGGTATATTACCTCATTTACTTTATATCATGTGCATCAAGTACACATGACAGAAAAATAGAATTTGTTGATCATATCACAAAATAATTTAAAATTTTGATAACAATAATAAATTATAGGGATATTTCCCAGCGTACCCCTGAGTTTTGGCAGTTTTCCCAAGGTATCCCTGGTTTGAACTTTCTTCCCAAAGTACCCCTGAGCTTTAGTTTAAGTTCCCAACATGCCCTCACTAGTGGAAAAAACACCAATAGTGGCGGTTTGAAGTACCCTATTGTGGCGGTTATGGTACGACGTATACAGGGGGGACGTATATATTATTCGTGTCGGTTCAAAAACCGCCACCATAGATACAACATACAATGGCGGTTTTAGTTAGAACTGACACTATATATTGAACATACAATGGCGGTTTTAGTTAGAAACGACACTATATATTGAACATACAATGGCGGTTTTAGTTAGAAACGACACTATATATTGAACATACAATGGCGGTTTTAGTTAGAAACGACACTATATATTGAACATACAATGGCGGTTTTAGTTAGAAACGACACTATATATTGAACATACAATGGCTGTTTTAGTTAAAACCGCCACTATAGAGTCAACATACAATGGCGGTTTTTTTGAAAACCGACACCAAAAATTCCAAATAAAATGGCTGTTTTAGTTAAAACCGCCACTATAGATCTAATGAAAGTTGTCTATTATGTCGCTTTTGCTTAGAACCGCCACAAGGGATTTTTTTTTTTTAAAATATATTTAATTATTTCGTTGCCTATATTCGTAATTCCTACAAACATCAACACAATATCCAAACAATAAAATGCAAACATATATAACCACAATCTCCCAAAGTACTAATATAAATGATAAGAAAACGTCAATGCTCAATGTAGATCAAATACACATAAATAATAGTGTAACTATCACAAAAACAAGTTAGACTGAATTAACTAAGCCAGCTCTCTATTACGCTACACCTACAAACAACCTGGTTTGAGCTGGTTAAACTCTTTAAAATCACCTACACATATCGTCACCTTGGGTATAATATAGTGCACCTGCAAAAAGTTTAAATGAGATCATGTAAGAAATTGCAAGCGGGCAATTTTAAATTTAAAAAAAGAATTAAAAGTAACAAGAGGAATACGATAGCACAATAATTTAGAAAATAACTTAAGACCAACCACCAAGAGCACCCATTGTACTGCAAAATGCACGTCAGAAACACATATCAACAAGTATACATGTACATACGAAAAGCGAAGAAGCAGAAAATACAAATCAAACTAATGTGCAATACTTCCAAGATGTTCATCAGAAATATATTTGCTGAACAATTTTCCAATTTCGATGAAGACAAAGATATATGTGCAAGGGGTTACCGAAATCAAGACCTAAGGGAGCCATACAAGCAGATACGCAGGTAAATATATGCATGTAGCATCAAAATGCTAATTACAAACGAGCGGATATTTTACCAAGTATGGCTTGATGGAAATCATAGACATCCTTCCTGATAAAATGCTCAGTTTTACCATAAAATGCCTTCTTCCTCTTACAATACGGATGATTCAATGGAAGAAATCGACGAAAACCCATATATGCAAATTTTCCACTATGCTCTAGCCACTGCATTAATCGTGTCATCACCACATACCGGACACCCTTATCAGTTTCAACCTATAACCCGAGAGATTTCCATAAGGTGGAAATCGCATCAGACAAAGACAACATAGCATGCATTTGAAATCTTGAACCACTAGCTGCATCAAACACCTCAACTCCAACATCCCACAACAATTTCAAGTCCTCAATCAGGGGAGCTAGGTACACGTCGATGTCATTACCAGGTTGTTTAGGACCCGATATTAACATTGTCAACAAAATGTATTTACTCTTTGTGGTAAGCCAAGGAGGGAGATTATAAACTATTAAAATTATTGGCCAAGTGCTATGTAGCGTACTTAGAGTTCCAAAGGATTTATCCCATCGCTGCAAAGTCCGAGTCTCAAATTCCTAGGTTCTTTACTAAATTCGGGAAGGTTCGATCGATCGTTCTCCATCGAGGAGCATCAAAGAACATGTCGTAGTTTTCCGTCTTTAATCCTCCCATTGTGATGCCATAACATATGCTCTGCATCTTTTGGATTCGCAAAAATACGCTCAAACTTTGGTATTGGAGGCAAATACCATAAAGTCTTTAGTGGGATACCTTTTTTGCACCCTTGAGATGTTTCTCTACGCTTCTTGTATCTTGGCTCGTTGCATCTTGGACAAACATTCAATGCACTGTATTCTTTACGATACAAAATACAATCTTTTGGGCATGCATGGATTTTTTGGTATTTTGTAGCCAATGGACACAACACTTTCTTAGCTCGATAAGTGTTAGTGGGAAGTTCATTACCTTCCGGCAACATATCAAATAAAAGTTCTAGTAACCCCGTAAAACTCTTATCACTCCATCCATTCCCAGCTTTCAAGCTATATAATTTTAAAACTGCTGATAAAAGGGTAAATTTAGAGCAACCCGGATATAAGTACTTCTTTGAATCACTAACCAATGTTTGAAAAATTTCTGGACATTCTACAAAGTCTTGTTCTATGTCATCCATCATCTGATCAATTTTTCCAAACTATACATTAGAATCCTTGTTATCAGTAGCCTCTATGTTATTGAAATTGTCTCCATCAGTGTTAAAATCAGTCATATCATCAACAACCTTCTCGAGATTTACAACACTAGGACCAGGAACATTGTTATCCTCTTTTTCTCCATGCCATATCCACACCATATAATCCGGTTTAAAACCCTTCATTACCAGATGGTTCCTCATTTCAACACCAGAAGGGACCTTCTTTCGATTTTTACATACGCTACACGGGCATGTAAGTTGTTCATCATCTCCATTTAATCTTTGATGTTCAACGGCATGACTAATAAATTCATCAACTCTTTGAAGGTAAGAAAAATCACGTTTTCCGTACATCCAACTTCTATCCATACTATAATGCATACAAAGATATATTACATTACAGACAACTAAATTAAAACACACAAAACATGAATAAAACAGAGATGAGAACATCGACAAGATTTCATAATGAAATTGTAAAAGAATAACATAACAGAAAAATAGAGAGCAACATAAAGACTCAAAAACATAACAAAACCACATAAGTTTAACAAAAAAAAAGAAATATATAATAAACTACCACGTAGTAAAAACAGAAGAAAAACAGTTTTGCGACAAAAATTGGGGATTTTTCTGCAAAAACAGAAGAAAAAAAAAGTGACAGAAAATGGTGAGAAAAACAGCCCCCAAATTTGGACTTGTGGATTATGTACGCATCACACTAATCCATCAAATCAGTAGTACAAATTCCACAGCTTTATTCTAAGATATTCAAAAAAACGAAACTTCCATCATGTGAAGTCAATTGGGTATGAATTCTGGAAAATTACCTCATCTTTGAAAATTTTGATTAATTTTTTATCAACCGTAAAATCCATTAAATTGTCGCCTCATATCAATCGTACTTCAACAAAACAAGAAAGTTAACTAATGAATTTATCAACTGTAAAATATCCATCTCAGCCCAATTAATTTATCAACCGTACAAGCTAAACAAGATAGACACAAATAATCCGTCTCAGCCAAATAATCGAATATCGAGTTCAAAAACACACAAGTTCAATCAGACAAATCGAAATTGACATCAACAGACATTAAAAAGAAATACCCAAATCAAATTACTAAGACGCAGAACAAACTAAACGAATATCGAGTTCAAAAACACACTAATTAATTCCACCTACGTATCACCAAAGATTGAACTTTGTTCCTAATTTACAACATTAAGCGACACTATAACCCAATTAACATACAAAATTCATCCCTACAAACAATCAAAATTCGTAATATTTACTTAAAAATCGATTATTTGGCCAATTCAACAGACAAAAAAATAACATAAAGCACCCAATTCAGCCAAAATAGAAAGCTAAACAAAAGACGGAAACTTGATAATCGATACCTCGAGACGATTCGAAAGAGGGCACCTGGCAAACCGACGCAAAGAAATAAAACCAATCCTAATCAAAAATGTTTCAATTGAACACACAAACAAACCCTAATTCAGAAATTTAAATCAAATAAAGTGTTTCAATTGAGTCGAAATCAAAAATGCCCAAATAAACCCTAATTTAGTAATTTACCTGTATGCAAAACGCGAGACCGTGAAGTTGAGGTGGTGGCCGGAGACGTGCGGTGGTTGAGAGTGATTGAGGTGGAGGAGCAAGAAGATCAAATAATTGAATCAGATGACGTGCGTTTTGTTGAGGGTTTTGTTGAGAGAGATAGAATAAAAGTGTTTGTGTGTTTTGTTTAATTGAGAGAGATAGAATAAAAGAGCGCCCAAGTGTCGTTCTTCTTTTTTGTTAGTGCCTATAGTGTCGGTTTCATTTCAAACCGCCACCATATATTAAACATATAATGTCGGTTCTACATAAAACCGCCACTATATGTTTGTGTGTTTTGTTTTTGAGAGAGGTAGAATTAGAGCGCGCAGGAGCTGAGGGACTATAGTGTCGGTTTCATCTAAAACCGCCACCATATGTTATAACATATAATGTCGGTTTGACATAAAACCGCCACCAAAACATCTATTGTGGCGGTTTATTTTAAAACCGCCACAAATACTCTAACTTTTTGTGTCGTTTTTAACTTAAACCGACACAATATATCTTCCTTTGAACATTTAGTGTCGTTTCCTTTAAAACCGACACTATTGCACCGCCACTAAAAGTGTTTTTTCCACTAGTGCCTTATTTTTTTTTTTTCCGTCTTAACGGTGTTATCTTAGTTAGTTACTTCTTTTTTAAGTTTGATTTAATAATTGGACGTTGTCCATGGTACCCCTGAGTTTTGACATATTTGTCCACGGTACCCTTGAATTTTGTCAAATTTGCCCATGCTACCCTTGACTTTTCACATTTTGCCGAGTATAACCAATCCAAAAATAACGGCTATATTTACAAAATAGTCGTTGGGAATGAGTTTTATAAGTACTAACAGCATTTCAGACATCTAGTTTACTCACATAATACAATTACTACTACAAAAATCTCATACAAGAAAAAAAAATGATGTCTTTTGGATCTTAAGCAAGTTCATATCCTGATGGAGTTTTAGGGCCTGTTCTTTCTATCTTATTTTCAAAGACATTTCAATCTGGGCTTCACCACTTCAATTCACCAACTCACTCGGCTCGCTTTAGCTCCATTCAGTCGATTCAGCTTCGGGCCAAAGACTATGTTATTTAGTTGAACTTCATTCGATTCGATTTAGTTCGATTCGGCTCCATTCGATTCGATTGATTCGATTCATTTCATTTTGATTCGATTCGATTGATTGATTCAGCTCTAAAAAATCCGAAAGAACAGGTTCTTAGTCGAAAATAAACAATGTCCGAGATGTAATATAAAGTCAAATATATGGTTTTTCGCACATACCGTGGCTAATCATTAGAAGCTAAGCTATATTATAAATGTGATGAACGTGGATGGTTTCAATGATGCAAATTTAGCTTTAAGTTCATCATTGAAAGTCTGCCATTTTGAATCATTGAAACTTTAAATTTAAGTTCATTATTGAAATTTAGTTTTAATTTGCATCATTAAAACCATTCACATTCATCACATTTATAATATAGCTTGTAATGATTAGTCACGGTATGTCCGGAAGACCGTATATTTGACCTTCTATTAAATCGTGGACATTGTTTATTTTCGACAAAAACTCCACTAGGATATGAACTTGCTTGAGATCCAAAAGACATACGGAGTAAATTTTTTTTTTTTTTTTTTTTTGCATGTATGAGATTTTTGTAGTAGTAATTGTATTATGTGAGTATGAGATGTCTGAACTGGTACTTGTAAGACTAATTCCCAACCACTATTTTTACAAATATAGCCGTTATTTTTGGATTGGTCATACTGGGCAAAATGTAAAAAAGTCAGGGGTACCATGGACAAATTTGACAAAACTCAAGGGTACCGTGGACAAATCTGTCAAAACTCAGGGATACCATGGACAACGTCCAATTATTAAATCAAATTTAAAAAAAAAGTAACTAACTAAGTTAACAACGTTAAGACGGAAAAAAAAATAAGGGCATGTTGGGAACTTAAACTAAAGTTCAGGGGTACCTTAGGAAGAAAGTTCAAACTAGGGGTACCTTGAAAAAACTGCCAAAACTCAGGGGTACGTTGTGAAATATCCCTAAATTATAATTAACTTATTAAGCAATGATCTCAAATATTTATTCTTCAAAAAAACAAGAGTTAGCTTTCTTTTATTACTAAACAAATGTTTATTAAAAATATTTGCTAAATAAATCGCGCATTTATGCGCGGGAGCTAAACTAGTTTTGTTAATTAATAAGGAGTATTGATGTATTAGTATTATTGGTTTTATTATGCACGTATTTTATTGTTTAGGTATCATAATGTAATGTAACTTAGAACCTCCTTGTCTAGGCTCGTAAACTCCTTTTTTAATTGGGCTTCTTCTATTCATGTCTTATATTCTCTCCATTCAACTCTATTCACTATATTTACTTTATTGACACTATTCACCTACGTTGGAAATCTTTGAAATTTCCGACAATCTATAAATGAAAATATAGTCATATGTAAACTTGTTTGATTTGTCTTTGTGAGTACAATATTAATATCCAATTTTTAAATTTTTTTCTCGTGTGAAATTCTAAATATTTCCGTTCCGACATTCGCCTCAACAAATGTGAAAAAGGGAAATGTTGTGAATGGAGTTGAATGGAGGGAGTAATATAAGACGGTCTTATAGGAGAGTGACTCTTCTTTTATACTTCTCCAAATTGGTTTGAAAAGAATCTTTATTATACTAAATGACAGTTCTCGCTGACATCATCAATGCCACATGTCGCGATTCTGTGTAATTTTTTCCCGCCAAAATGCAATGCTTACATCATTCATCATACTCTACGTTTTTAAGTCTAGGACTGTAGGTTGATCATCTATGATTATCATTTCTCAATAATCATGTTTACACTTATATTATACATAAAATAATAAAAGTTTAGCTTTATTAACAATATGGTAACATGTATCTTAAATTAATTACTTCTTTTATTTTAATATATTAATTTTCATTATATATATCTATATCTATACTCAATCGCTCTATATATATAAAAGAGGGTTTTTTCGAGTGCTCTCCTTAATTCAAGGAGTTTTAGCCAATAAGAAAATTGCACCCTAAAAGATAGATTAAAAAATTTAAATTAAGAATAATAGTAATTTGGAAATAAATAATATAATTTCCTTATTTAATTATGATACATTAGATAATATTTAGTCAAGTCTTTTATTTTTATTTTTAATAAAATATATTTCTTGAAATAACATAAAATTAACATCATTAGTTTTGTATCGAAAAATACTATCAAATGAGTATAAATATAAAGGTATTTCATTCAGTAAAAAAAAATTCATTTGTAAATAATTTTAATAATGAAATTGAGGACAAAAATAAAAGAAAATTGCACCTTAAAAGATAGATTAAATAATTTAAATTAAGAATAATAGTAATTTGGAAATAAATAATATAATTTCCTTATTTTATTATGATACATTAGATAATATTTAGTCAAGTCTTTTATTTTATTTTTAATAAAATATATTTCTTGAAATAATATAAAATTAACATCATCAGTTTCGTATCGAAAAATACTATCAAATGAGTATAAATATAAAGGTATTTCATTCAGTAAATAAAAAATTCATTTGTAAATAATTTTAATAATGAAATTGAGGACAAAAATAATTTGGAAATAAATAATTATATAACACATAATTAGCTTAATTCAAGGAAACTTTAGCAGTTTAGCCAATAAGAAAATAGCACTTCTAAAATAGATTAATTAATTTAAATTGAAAAAAAAAACAGTAATTGCAAATAACATATGAGAGATAATTCTCTTATTTAATTATGGTATACTAGTTGAGCCCCCCTGCGATGCACGGTTAATATAGACATTGGTATTAAATTAATAAAGATATTTTAGAATATGCGTACTCCGTATATATGAAGTCGAATATGATATGATTGTGAAAATGATTTAAAGGCGTAACTTATTATAATATACGCATATTAAAAGTACTAAAAATTAAAGTAAAGGTTATTCAATTACTTACTACTCCATTTAATACAATAAATTATGTACGGAACTACGATAATCCATTTTATTATCAATCTATAAGCTAAAAGTCTATTAAATCAAAAAAAAATTGAAAAAAAACCTTTGGGAAAATATTATGGAGTGCCAACTATATATATAGTGATGCAATTTACGATTGATTTAGATTTTTGTGTTCGATAAATAGATATGTTTTTAGAATATGCGTATAAAGTAAAATATGAGATGATTGTTTATTTGTCCCAATGGAACATTTAAATTAAAAAAGGGTAAAAGAAAAATGAGTAAGAGTATTATTTACAAAGATTTTGATTTGTATAATATTCTCAACTCCTATATTCTTTACTTAAATAAGATGCAAAATTAAAGAAAGTTGATTTATAGAGTAGTTTTAAGGTCAATATTCATTACTTAAATAAGTTGTAATATATATTAGAATTTGTGTTATTTTTTTTTTTTAATTATTAAGATGATTATGATGTCATCAATTGAAATTGGCGGGAAAATATTGCACGAGAAGTTGACACGTGGCAAAAATGATGTCAGCAAAAACTCCCTTTTAGTAGAATAAGATGATTGGATAATATTTAAGCAACTCTTTATGTTTTTATAAAATGTATTTGTCGAAATAATATAAAACTAACATCAATAGCTTAGTATCGAGAAATGCTATCAAATGAGTTTAAATATCAAGGTATTTCATCCAATAAAAAAAACTCCATTTATAAAAGAAACTAAATAATTTAAATTGAGGAAAAAAAGTAATAATTTGGAAATAAATAATATATGACACATAATTTTCTTATTTAATTATGATGCATTAGATAATTTTTAGGTAAGTTTTCAACTATTTTTGTATATATAGTTAAAAAACTTTAGCTTGATCTTCCTCGGTACTACGTTAAATAGTTTTATTTTATTATGTTGTAGTTATGATTACGATTACGAATTGAGTTATTTTTATTTTTTTAAGGTATATTTGAGAAGAATGTTTAATAATGTCATATTGAACATTTTTAAGTTCTTGATTACTATCTTTGTGTGTTTCTTTTTAAATAATACGAGTAATTGTGTACTTCTCAAACTCAAATTTAAAAGTATAACATCAAAATTTATTTATGAAAGTTGATTCTCTAATCGAAACTTTAAATTTTAAAAAGGGTTGTTTTTAATAGATAATTTTAAAATTATTCAATTTATAGTAAAATATTACTCCTTCCATTTCACTCATTTAGCGGCATTTTCCTTTTTCAGTTTTCCGTCAATTTCACTCATTTGACCACATCCTATAGTTACACATTCAACTATAAGACTATTAAGAAGAAGACAACTTTAGTTCTCAAGGTTTCTATCGTGTCATACTTGTGTCACGTTCATTGTTAATGTAATTATGTGTCATGCTCAAAGCAAATCATTTTTTTATTTATTTATGCATAATCTTTATTATAACACTTTTTCAGACATTTTCATTTATTGAATTAAACAGGTTAACATTGTCCAGGTACCAAAAATGAGTCTTAGCCTGAGACTTGTGAAAATCTTATCCTCATACTTGGTTAAAGTTGCTGAGACTTTTGTGGGTTTTAAGATGAGTCTTTTGTTTCCAAGACTCAACTTAAGACCCATAAATAGTATTTTGTGTGTATAAAAAAGTGAATTGAATGGGTCTCATATATTATTACAAGTTTGAGGCTCATATTTTGATGCGTCTTAAGATAGTGGAAGAAATAAGGGAATTTAAGTCGAGTCTTAAAACAAAAATAATAATATTTTACTGTTGTTAAGACCCATATTAAGGACATGTTCTTTCCAGCTTGTTTTCAGCTCATTTCATTGGGCCAAATTTCACTTCGCTTTAGTTGATTCAAAGAAACTATGTTATTTAATTGAACTTCATTCAATTCGATTCGATTTAGCTTCGATTGATTCGATTATTTAGCTCGATCTGATTCGATTCGATTCATGTTCATTTCGATTGATTGATTCACTCTAAAAAGTGCGAAAGAAACGAGTTCTAAGTCTGTGGATAAAGATAGTCGTATTCAACAAAAAACGAGTGGAAGATCAAAGTGTGTGTATCAAAATTAAGGGAAGTACTGAACTTTAGAAATAAAAATAGTTTAGTGTGTAAGGATATGGTACTTATTGACAATGAGATAATACATTTCTCATGATTAAATTCTATTACTATGAATAAAATTATCGAAGTTTAATATTTAAATTAATGTTTTTATTAATAGACCCTAATATTTTTAAATTATAGGGGAGTTATGTTCAAACCTCTATCACAAGAAACTCTATATCAATTTATCGCAGAAGTAATAATCATTTTAACATAATCTAATTACCATGTTTTCCCTTTCATTTGTATTGTTCTTTATTTAATTATATGGAGACAAATCCAGTAATTATAAGAGATGTGTATTATGGAGTATTGTAATGCCTAGATTACCTACATAGTTCAGTATCTTTTAAGATTATAATTGGTAAATCATAGGCAAATAATTAATTGTTTAGATGTAATATTAAGATTTTAAAATTGCACAACTTATTTTTAAGGAGATCAATCTAAGTATGTACTCCATAAATAATTTTATTAAAAGTGTGATAATGATGACATACACTTGAAAAGATAATATAAACTCCATCTCCTATGTAAAGTTTTTTTTCGTTGTACCATCTTCTACTTAAAATTAATTAGGTACTATTATAGATTAAAGAAAAGAAAAATATAATCTTATAAGTGTTTGTGTAAATAATTAAACTATAGTCTTATATTAGATTTCAAAATAAGTACGCATATATTTATATATGTTTTTAATAGACACGTCATTTTATTTCACTCGATATTATTATTGCCTTTTTAGTTTTAAACTAATCGCACAAATAAATTTTACCTACTATTTATTATTATTGTATGAGAATTAATAAAGTTACCCGTGCATCGCACGGGCATTTCACCTAGTATATCTATATAATTGGAGGTTTTTTGAAGCCCTGTGAGAGACTCCAACTTTTTAAAAACTCCACTTTTATTAGATAATTGTAAAATTCAATCTAATTTTATGAGATAAACTAGTTTGCATGCCCGGCCCCGCCCGGGCTAACTATATTTACATTAAAAATTTAATTTTATATAAATTTGCATTATATTAAATATTTGTCCAGTTTACACATTTACTATTTATGACATATTTGTATGCAAATTCTTGAAATCATAATTAAGTATAATTGTTAATCATACTTTAATTAATACAAAATTATTCTCAATAAATACATTATCAATGAAAAATATTATTTTGATATAAAATTAATGATATTAAATCTATGAGTTCTTGGTGTTTTATTTCAAATATGAACTCACAAATACTAAATTTTTCCTAATGTGAGTCATAATATGTTTTAGGTAAGTTTTTATTTAAATATCAAAGAGAATTAGTTCTTTTAAATAAGACTAAGAATTAAATACTAAATTTTCCTAATGTAACCTAAATAATTTAATTTTCATTTAAAAATATATTACTTTCAAAAATTTATTTATTTTATTTTTCACACCTTTCAAATATAATGTATCTATTTTTTCAAATTTTAATTTGGAAATATAGAGTGTTTGTTACAATATTTGATTATATATTTTTAAGGATATTTGATTATGTTTAAGGTAATTTTTCTTTTTTTAAATGCTTTACAAAAAAAAATTATTTTATTTTAGAATCCTAATAATATTTAAATATCCAATTATATTAAGTTTAATAAGTTTTATTATATATTAATATAATAACTTAGATTATATATATTAAAATAATAATTTTTTTATCAACCAATTATATTAGGACAAATGTCGACCATAGAGACTATGGTTTCGACTTTATATATATATATTAGATATATTATTTTATATAAAATTGAATATACAATTGAATATATCACTAATTAAAAGATAAAAGTTTAAAAGAGTTTGAATATAATTGAAAAATCAATTTGTCTCCTATTTATACCCATCATCCCACGACCCATGCTATTCCAAATCAATTATTCGCATAAACACAATTGTTTTTTCTTTTAGTATATTTTGATATACATTCATTTGCATGAGATGTATGTAAGTTATCATTTTTGTAGTGATATTTATATCGTATTTGATATATGTAATGATATTGTCGTATTTAAGTTTCCATTTTTGTAATCTAGGCATTTGGTTGAGTTTATTTGCATGTTGTAATTCATACGGAGTAGTAATTAAACAAAAGAAGTATTTACGTAGCAATTAGCAATTGATGAAATTGGGTGAATTAAATTGCGAATGAGGATTATGGTTTCTTTTTGGTCTCAGCAAATGAGGATTATTGTACATGGGTGGTAAGGTTAAAATATCGAGAATTATTATCCACAAAGATGCAAATATAACAAACCAACAATATAAAGACTACTTCTAGAGTGTTAATTTGCATACCATATTTGCATTTAGTATATGTTATTAATTAATAATTTCATTACTCTTTAAAAGAAATAATAACGTGTTTGAAATAATAATGCATTTTAAGTACGTGAAAGATACCACAAAAAATATCAAGATATGTTCTCCATAAAGAAAATTAAACTAAGTTTCTATTCATGTGCATTGCTAATAAGTTGAAAGACTCAAAGCCCCTTAGGCCTTAACTATCAAACGTCTTAATACATTATCATTCATGGTTTAGAATTTTATCTTTCAATTGTATTCATTTAACGTCTCATAACGATATTTGCATTTAGTATTTGTTATACGGTTTTAATTTTCAGATGTAGAAAAATTGATATTAGTTATGAATGTTTATATATTGAAATATAATTTGTATATTTTAAATAGATATATACTTATTTTGGGATGGAGGGAGTAGTATTTGATTTCTTACGAGAATCTTATAGTAGGATTAGTCTAAAGGCACATGTTTGATGGAAGGAGTAGTATTTGATTTCCTACAAAGAGGGGTTTTTCGAGCGACGTGCTAATCTCCAACTTTTATAGGAATCCTAATTTAATTTTCAAAATTATTAATTAATTTAAAAAAAAGAAATTTTTATAAGATATAACTTGATTATAAGATAAATTCTTATAAGGGTAAACTCCTAATAACAAATTTTTATAAGATATAACTTGATGATAAGATAAATTCTTATAAAGGTAAACTCCTAATACAACTATCTTGTGAATACTATGTTAACAATTGGACTCTTAATAAATATAAACAATTGGACTCTTTTAAGGAATAATTTATCTTAATTAAGGAATACAAAATTGTTAATTAAGGGATACTTTATCTTAATAAATATCAGTTGAGTATTGAAAAGTAGATCACACAATACCTAATGATATAAGACACAAATCTAATATAACTAGAGAGCGAGATCAAACTGGTGACCTAACGTTAAAATGGACTACTCCGTATAATAATATTATGAATATGTTTCTTGTGAGATCGTAGACAAACATATTGAAAGAATTATGGAAGTTAAATTTTAAGATACCCACCTAATCTTGTGAAATATCTTACGATAAAACTATCGTGAGTCGGTCTGATATTAGAATTGTGGTAATATTAGGTAATAAACTTCCTGATTATGAAGAATTTAAATTGAGTCTTAAAAGGACCATCTCTCACAATGAACTATCATAAACTCTATCACTTTATTTAAATGGAGAGCGTGTAAATACAGAGTGCTTAGTTATAGAAATTTGAACTTTAAATTTGTAATTAGCGACCTTCAGTACTTTGTCATAAAAAAATATAACAAATTGCACGTTTTCTTTAATTTTTTTTTTTATCAAAATAGTTAATATTTTCATCAAACTATATTATACCTCTTAAACTATATTTAATTAGATTTAAAGAAAAAAAAAACATATCTGTTGTGGATAATAATTTATGTCTACTTAAAGCTTTTGTGATCCAATTAGTTTTAAACTATGAAATTAATGAGTAAAGAATAGGCACACATAATATATATAAGAAGGTTTTAAATTTTTTAACAAATCAATTAGATAATTTAGGATTAAAATATTAAATTTACTCTTTAGTTAATTGGCCCTTAATCTTATTTGATAAGAATTAATCTCATAAAAATTATTAACACAAAATATAAAGTTTGCCTAATTATATTAGCATTAGGAGACCTTTTTCCAAAACTTAGTAATTGTTCCAACTAAACCACTTTTATTACTGGTAGGATTGGGAGTTTACGACAATTGTGTACTTCAGCACAAAATTATTTATCATATTATTGAAAAATATGACTTAGTTTTTCATTTTCATTTTAAACCAAAAAGATTAATTACTAAAAATGTTATAAAAATTCAAATAATTTAATTTAAAAGCAAAATAACACTTATTTATTGGTCAGAGAGGAAAATAACACTTTTATTTATTAGTTGAATTTTTTTATTTTGCAATGTCATATTTGAAACCCGTGCATTGCACGGGCTTTACAACTAGTAAAATATAAAATTAAGATACTTAATCTATTATTTCGTTTATAACTCCATATTAAAGTTCTAAATATGTACTCGTACTTGGAATAACTAATTAACTTTTTTTAACAATATATTTATTCTAAATTCATTACTTGCTTATTTTAATATTTACATCATTTATATTTTCTAATCGAAAATAAATGTTATAAAGTCCCTAAAACAAAATTTATGCAGCTCATATATTTTTGCTATTTTATATAGAATCTTTGTTTTTTCATTAATATATATACAATAAAATATCATTAAAGTGATGATAATATTGTTTTCCTATTAATTTATTACTTATATTTATATTAGTTAGAAATAATATAAATCTATAGTAACCGTACATCAATGCACGGGATCTAAGCTAGTAAAAGATTGCATGACACTTACTCATTCATCAACCTCATATTCCATTAACTTTATCATTTATCCTTCCCATTTTACATGTCTTCCTGCATCAACGGGGTTCCCAAATAATCTCTTTTTTTATCTTCATTTGCATGGCCCACCACAACTTTCATACATACAATCTAATATTAAAATATTAAATTTACATTACAAATTGTGGGTCCAAACATTTGGGAACACTCCCAAATTTGAAGGTCACTTTTCCTAAATTATGGGACACCTTCTCCATTAATTGACCTCCTCAAATTTCAATTAGTTGGCCTTTCTTGATCAATAATACTGGCTGGATGACCTTTGCTGACAATGCTGATACTACGGCTGTTGCCTATATGAGCTTTGCTAATACTGCTGTCGACAGTCGTTCTGTGAGTCAAAATCCGCATTATGCGATAACAAAGTATCTCTAAGGCGCCATCCTTGGGGTTCTTCGAGGAACTTTTCAGAGTTGATATAATCTTCAAGTCTCGTAATCACAGAATTTATCTCCGGTTTTCCACTGTCCTTCAGTTTATGCACAAACTCATGGGAGATGGCACTCAGAATCTTTTTAAATTGGTCCTTATATTTCCTATAAAGTGCAAATCCTGCCATCTGAATACAATTCGGCCAGGTTCAGAGGTAGTAGAGGTGTACAGATTATCGTATGTGACTGACTGTCTAACCATAACATTATCTAGAGCAAGGCTTAAAATATATCAAATGAACTTACAGTTAGTGACCCTCTCTAACAGCGTTAGGGATCATTTTGTCAAACTACAGCGTATAACCTCCTTATCAGTATAATAAGTGATATTTGATGACAAGTGATGATTAAATTTGTTATTCTGGCGCGATCTTACAAAAAATTTCTCGTAGAATTGATTTCTAGGAGTCTTAGAAGTTGTATCTAACCAAAAGATCCAAGTACGAAGACTTGAAAGCAGTGACTTACTCGTAAGAATGCCTCCAGGGCGACAGCGGTAAGAAGAGTAGCAGGTAGAGCATTCAAAAACCACGCAAGCCATGTCCAACCTTCTTCCAAACCATGCATATTATGGACGTTCTGAACCTCCGTCTACAAGAAAAAAAAACATTAATGTTTCTCAACAATGACAAGAAGAACCCTGGAATAATTCTAAACTAAACCACATCCGCCATCTTAAAGCATTCTTACAACAACATTCTACCAAGCATAATAATTTATACAAACCTGCACAAGGGCTCCATATAGTTTCATGTATGATCCTAGATACTGGTCCATTGACTCTAAATTCCCGTCTTCTTCCCGAAACCCAATGGTTTTGCAATATCTTTCTTTTGTTTGAAAAGCAGCCTTTGAGTTGACTACATGCTTCGGAACAGTATACGTACACACTTTATGGAGCTCAGCGAGGAGAAGGTTCATCACAGCTGGAACCTGAACAGATAGAAAATACGAGTACATAATTAATTTTAATTTTTAAGACTACTTATTGTTGAAAGTTGAAACTCATATCCGCTTTCTCATTCTTATAAAATTTGAGAGCATTCAAAGCCCTCGATTTGACCTGAGATTGCTGTGATTCATCGTGCAGAAAAAACTAAAGGAATAGTATCAATAAGAAGAATAGTCATTACGGTGTACCTGTCCACTAACAATAACTATCACATGGCCGCATGCAAAGGCAGATGTATTGAAGTTTGCATTTGGTGTTTCAAAAATGGAGACGACCTGTAACATCAAAATAAAATTGCTTCAGTATCCGTAATCATGATCAAGATACAGAGACAATGACTGAAATAATGTGCATAAAAGTTTTCAGATTTTGCTTGATGCCGCAGATAACATAATAAAAGCATTTACACATCAGAAACATATGCCAGATATCTACTGGGCTGAGACCAGCAACGCGGTCTCCATGCAGATTACACATTAGTAATGATCCTTCTAACAACATATTGACCATTTCAGTTATCGATAGTTTATAACTGTTCTTGACCAACTTCTCATCTGCTTCAACGGAAAGAAATATGTTCCTTTGAACTATTCGATTCTAACAGTACCTTCTTTGCAAACATTGCAACTGTAACAGATTGAGGAAGAGCAGGGTCATTGAAGATCTTCAATAGTTCACCAGCTTTAGACCTGCATTCAAGTATATAGGTAAAGCCAGAGTCAGAAATTACTATACATGTTACCAAGCCAGTCTACAGATCAAATGATTGTCCCAACTCTAACGTTTTAACAAAAGTTTGCACTGTCAGGTACGTATCTCCGTAGTTCCAGCACAATAAAGTGAAACATCGCTCTCTCACCCTCTTGCAAGCCCATCCTATTTACCAATCGAAAGAGTCATAAATCTCTCTACAATCAACATCGATTTTTTTGAGTGAACCCAAGCCAAAACTTACCAATCCATTTGAGCTAAGCAAATTTACAAAATGTTCTAAAAAGAAAACCAAATTAACAAAAACAAAGGGAAAAAAAAGGCAATAAACTTACCTTACACTATCTTGTGATCCACTTATTTGTTTAATAAGTCGAGCAATTTCCCGTTCCTTTGGACGCAAGTCCTGTCCACAAAATTAATGTTACAAGTGCAACATAAGTACAGGGTAAAAGAAATGCATCTGTTGTAAAATGCTGATGTTATATATGCACATGAACAAAAAATAAAAAAAACCCTCAATGACATATTGACATCACATAAAAATCACACACTTAAACAAAGAAAATGTCAGTAATCAACCTTAGCTGCCAATCTAGAAGCTGGGAGATTATAATCTATTTATCCACAGAAGTCAGCGATCAACTCCCCCCAAGCCCGTTGCAAGGGAAAACAAAATTCAACACGTAGAAGGGAATACATCCCAAAAGACACTCATCCATGCAAGTAAAAGTAAAACCTTAAAACACTGAAAAGTAAATAGAAACAGTAAGTAATCTAATGTTGTTGTAAAACATCAAAGGAATGGAAATTACCATATTGAAACCAGAAAGAATTGACTGGTTCCTTTGCTCGAATTCCTTGTAGATCTGAAGCCTTTTCTCCTCAAGCTTCAGAGCATTTTCTGCTGCCCTAATCAGATTGCCTGCCATTACATTAAAACTCGTCATATCAACAACAGACTATGTCAACAGGAAAGAATCAAGATAACCATCATGAAAATATTTATTCATTGGAACCTAAGACTCTGGGGGCAGCAAGATGAATCGGCTCAAATACGGCATAGAATCTGAAGGAGAAGTATCTACAATGAAGTATTGTCCCAGTAGTTACAACTCTCAAATGATACTGAATAACGGCTAGAAACATGACCTCACAACCATTTTTCACATCCTTATCTCTGATTATTTGAGGCATATATGTACATACACCAAATACAGCTTAAAAATTAAGTATTGGGCGCCCAGCAAAGTAACATTCAAAACCTTTATAAAAAGGTCCAACACTTGCCAAAATATATTATGAACACATTTTCTAGGTCAATAGCAATGTTGTCTATACAAAAATGACATTTGAAACACTACTAGAACACATCTTAGGCACATATACCAAATAGCCATAATTCCTCCCTAGAGACGTAAGCAACACCACTATGATAGTAATCAATTCAGAAAGACTAATACCTGTAGACTGTACTTCCCTCGGGACATTTGTTGAAGGTGTAGTAGATGATACGTTTTGAGTAGTAAGGGCAGCTGCTGCAGATTTTTCCTTGGCCAGTTTCTGAGCCGCTTCTTTGGCTCTCTCCTCTTCCTCTTTAATTTTTAACTCTTCCACTCTTCTAGCTATTTCACGTCTAGCCTGTAACCACAAGCAAGAAGACAACCCAAAAAGTCAAAGACATTTCACAACAATGGCACCAACCCACAATAAGCATAAACATCTACGAATTCTATTTAACAGGAAGCTGATCGGTAAGATTTTAGAAACTCCAGCAAATTGTGTACATCCCAAATCCCAACACCCTAAAATAACGTCTCTTATCCACTAAAACTTCAATAATATAGATGTATTAACTAATATCAAATTATCAATCTTATAACAAACCAACTTGCTACTCACCATATACTGTAACGAGTAGAAAATTAAACCATTTCCATTTCACACTTATTTTACAAGTGTTGCCTATTATGTTTTCAAAACACCTGTTCAATATAGATTGGATTTATATACCTCTTCCTCTGCCTTTGCTTTCTGTTGGCGTAGATTTTCTTCATGTAGAACCATCTCCTTACGTTTAGCTTCCTCAACAGCAGCATCATCTTTAATTCTTTTTTCTTCAATTTGTGACTGCTGTGCATGAAGTCTCCGAAACGCTGTCAAATGGTTATCAAGATCTACAGCTCTGCAGTCATTGCAAATTTGCAATAGCTAATTAGCAGAAATATGGCAGTATAGGCAACTTGGCATCACAGATACATAAACGATAAATTTATAATGTTTAGTAAGACAAATTCTAATATAAGACCATCATACGCTGAGAATCACATTTGTTATTTGTTATTATCAGTAAAAAAAAAAAAATAACCAATCAAAGGATCATTGTATGTTGTACAATGATTTTACAGTAGACTAACTCGCAACTTACATCTTACGCTGATAATGCATGTCACGCTTTTTATCCATTTCACAATTAGCATGTATATACTTCATGGACTGGGCATATTCTGAGGTATAATTCTCCTTTATAGCCTCTAACTGTGCCTCGATTGATGTTAATTGGTTTCTTTGCTCATCCTGTCACAATCAATCAAAGAAGATAAAATACGCCGCATGACTATTGAGTAGATGCAGTGCAGAAAGTAATTGCAATTGTTGGAATTTTGACAGTGGAAGTATTTGTTTTGTGGATCTGAAATTCTCGAACATGGTTCTTTTACATATTTTGGCAGTGCAGGAATGCTTACAAAGATTGCAACTTAAGCTTAAATCTACGAGGTTAAGAGTGGATATGGAATCGCTCTAAATCAAGAACTTGGAACACAAGAGATAACAGATGTCTCATCGGAATCAACAAGAGTTTCGTTAGCAAACGTTTGTCAGTCTCAGTCATCGACAAATAGTTAGCAACAATGGCGTGATTACACCACCCTCAATCAAACTACAAACATAAATTTCTCAATTTCATGCTTCATATAAACCCTAACTTACATGAGCAAGAAGAAATTTGAGGTAAACAACAATGCCAAAGGAAAACCCAACAAAAATTAATCAAAATGAATTACCCAACAAAATTAATCAATATAATCAAATTAAGGGTTTTTTTTTTAACACAAAAACACAGAAAAGTTACAAACTTTAAAAACAAAACAATTAATTAATTTAGCAAATAATTACCTGCCAACAACAATAATGACCACCTTGTTCTGCAATCATCAACATTCTCTCCCCCAAATCTTTTGCAATCCCTTTTTTTGTCGACATAATGTGTAAAATAATTATCAAAAGGGAGGTTTTATTTGTTTTGGAAAGGTCGGCTTTTTAACAAGGAAGATATAGCCGTTTCTCTTGATTTATCTTTTTTCTTCTAATCTAAAACAATCAATTTCGCGCTCTCTCTCTATATATACGAAGGTTTTTGGCATATTCTATATGGTACACCTCAGTTTTTTTTTACTTTCTACCTGGTACCCCTAATTGTTGTCATTATCCGTAAGTATCCCCTGAACTTTGTTTCTAGACAATTAAACTCACTTTTAAGCGTTAAATAATTACTTGGGCGTGTAACGAAGCTTGGTTTTTCATCCCATGACAGAAGAACTCTATTAGGCTTAGTATTTATCTTAGACGTGATAATTTTGTAGGGAAACAATAACTTATTTGTCGTAAAATTTTATAACCCATATATATTACGGAGTAATAAATATTAGATTGTTGATGGATATTGAGTTTAATAGAGTTTTTATGTCATGAGATAATAAATGACAAGTTTGGTTACGCATCCAAGTCATCACGTAAGCCTAAAACTGAGTTTAATTGTTTGAAAACAAAGTTCAGGGGTATACTTATGGATAATGACAACAATTAAGGGTACCATGTATGTTTTAAAAAATGTAGGGGTACCATGTAGAAAGTCAAAAAACTGAGAGGTACCATATAGAATATCCCAAGGTTTTTTCAAGTATTCTCCATAATTTTAGGAGGTTTTAGCCAATAAAAAAATTACACCTAAAAGATAGATTATATTAAATAATTTAAGGTTCTGTTTGGAAACTTGGAATTAATTTGAAATTCTTGAATTCAAATGTGAAATTTGAAATGTTGTATTTCAATTCCAAATCCTTGAATTCAAATGTGAAATTCTTGAATTCAAATGTGAAATTTAAAAAAAAATAGCCGAAAAGAATTCTCCCGAGTAAACAATGGGAGTTCTTTTGAATAATGCTAGAACTACGCTTGAAAAGTGAACCCACAAACAAACAACAAATGAATTTAAAAAGGGTGTCATCTTGTACTTTCTGATGATGCCCTGCTAAGTTAATCTCCAATTACATAATACACAGTAAACCATTGGTCATAAACTCAAGTAAAGTACCACATTACGAACACATTCACTAACCTCAATGCAAGATATTGCGGCGTCCCTAACACTGACATTGGGATCATTCAACATATGAAGTATCTGAAAGTGCAAGTAAACCTTGTAAGTCACATAAGGTAACAAACTTGAACCGGATATTTCACGGCTTGATAGAAAAAAAGAAAAAAGAAATAAATAAATAAATAAAAGGATGCCAAAAAATATAGGACGACGAAGGATTTCTTCCAAGTAAAAACAACTGTTTCCTTATACACGAGGCATTACATATGATTTAGAATAATAGAACATGACATGTATTTTACTAGATCCAGCATCCTTCACTCGTGATTGAGAAGTTGAGGCCAACAATGAATGCCTAAGAAATATGGATAGTAGAAATCTGAAGCAACGCGGGTCTAATTGAGATAAAAATATAAATATGGAACCGCACAAGGCAACTGGACGCTGAATAAGTTTTGACATTATTTTTGATAATCAATCACAAAACATTTTAAGAGTAAATCACAATATAAAATTAGGGCTTTTATAAATGAAAACATACAGGAGGAAGTATGGCTCTCTGGAGAGGAAGTTCTGTAGATGCAGATAAATTGATTGCCGATGTCACAGTTCGTGCAAATTCTTCTCGAACTCTCCAACTTTTGTGCTCCCATGCATAAGAACCCGCTCTTTCAACAATAATGGTTGGTGAAGAAACCTGTACGTCAGTATATTGCAGATGAATCAGTTTTACACCATTATACAGTGACAAAGATGCCATCAGTTTTCATCAAGAGAGGATGATACAAACTCAAATCAAGACAAGGCTAACATTTTAACAATACAAGATAGGTTCACAGATTGAGGCCATTAAATATAGTGTCAAATCTCTTGAATGCATGGTACTAAACGTATGTTGCGGCGTTGCAGGTTTAATCTCGGTCAATTGCGCCATCAACACGTTCATTTCCGCCTTAATATGTGGTTGCATAATTGCATAAACCTCTAGATACTTTATCTAATGCGAAGATTATATATGACCGCCCATTAAGCCTTTGATTTAATACAAGTCCAAGATACTTGGCTCTTTAGGGGTCAAAAACATACTATTGAGCGCTCATTATTTCGGTGCTGATACGGGCATCAATTTTAGGAAGTGATTTTAAGTTATCAAATCAATGCCAATAATTCCAAAAGGAGCTAACCGATCAATGACAATATGCCATAAAATTATGGTATTCAATTTCATGGCAATTGAAACAATTTACTTCAAGATACGATAACGTCACTCGTATACAACCGCCACATATATAGATAATAATGTCAACATAATAATGTTTGTCAACAAATTTTTTAAGGAGCTCGCCAAAAACAGCAAAACAAATGTATTTGAATTCCATATCAAATGAAGCATATAAAAATTACTTCAGAAGACGTAATATCGTTGAGATAGATGACTCGTAAGTCATATTTGCATTCAGTTCTTACAAATGACACATTTAAAAAATAAAACAAAATAAATAAATTACTTGCAACAAATCCACAATACCACGAAGAAAGTATGAAATCGTGTGAACAATTTTTAAAGCTCAACAAATTTTTGTCAGCAAAATAATGTTTGTCAACAAATTTTTTAAGGAGCTCGCCAAAAACAGCAAAACAAATGTATTTGAATTCCATATCAAATGAAGCATATAAAAATTACTTCAGAAGACGTAATATCGTTGAGATAGATGACTCGTAAGTCATATTTGCATTCAGTTCTTACAAATGACACATTTAAAAAATAAAACAAAATAAATAAATTACTTGCAACAAATCCACAATACCGCGAAGAAAGTATGAAATCGTGTGAACAATTTTTAAAGCTCAAGCACCTAATTAGATACTATCTCCATTGAAATCCAACTTATGCATTTGCTTTTTCACATTTGTTTGGCGCATTTTGTGACAATAATATGATATTACTCTTGTATTTAAGGAGACGAGCCAAACTAGATCACTCATGACTATATTTTCACTTATATATTGCTTGGAATTTCAAAGATTCTCTACACTCATGAATAGTGCCACAAAAAGTGAGGTGCACAAATTGAAATTGAATGGAGGGAGTATTTTACATACCGAAAAACTAAAAGTAATCAAAGAGTACCAAGATCATAACACTTCAGCATAGGGAAAAAATGTTACATTAATATATTCCAGCATCTGGAACTTTCTACAAGAGTATATCTGAACAATAATATGATCTCAATAATCGATGGATAAGCAGTCGTAGTCAAATTCGAGCACAGCAAAATACGGAGTAGATCTTGACATCTCATCAGCCCAACAACGGTTTAAACTTACACTTACAAACAAAACAACAACAAAGTGAATATCATGAGCTTATTAATATGCCATATGATATGAACACAGCCTATATCCTACGACCAACAAAAAGTCCTCCCATCCAAGAAACACTAATGTGAAGGATTTTTGGCACATATATCGTCAATAATTCCAATACATTTCAACTCACGCCTATAGGCTACAGGCTACTCATGTTACTTTCACACTTCACTTAGTCGCATGATGCGTGTTCAACACTCCAGCTTTCTCAGCCCGACACGACACGCCGACAACTCATTTTAGTCTGGAACAAAAAAAACTTTTCTTTTATCTTAATAGCCATGTTATATACTGTGCTTCTGCGTCAACTACGACACATGCAACCGATTCAAAGTAACATAAATCCAAACTTACTCCAGTATGAACGGTCAATCAAATAACTTCAGGATGAAAGATACTAATAATCTATACATATTTATGCATCTAGCGAATAATACAAAGTTATTACATCAGAAGAATTTCAATATATCTCGACTAATTCTAATTCAAACAGTCAATAATATCATATCATCGTCTCATATCTGATAAATTCCTCTAATTTTCAGCGAACAAAAACCAAAATGATTTTGAATCCTCTCATTTTCATATAACACGGAGTACAATTTGAAATATAAATTCGAATATATCTCGACTTATTCCAAATCAAACAGTCAATAAGATCATATCATCGTTTCTTACCTAATAAAATCCTCTCATTTCCATATACTACAATTCGAAACACGAACTGAAGAATTCCAATATATCTCGACTTAAACCAAATTAAACAGTTAATAATATCATATCATCGTTTCATATCTGATAAAGTGCTCTCATTTTCATATACTGCGATTCAAAACAAATAATCCGCGAACAAAAACCTCCGAATTTCCACAAACAAACATGCGCTAACAAAAAAAAAAACCTAATAAATTTCAAAACCTACAATTCAAAAATCAAATACCTCCGAATTTCCACAAACAAAAAAAAAAAGAAAAAAAAAACCTAAAATTGAACGAAAGACACAAACCTGCATGAGAGTGACAAGCAGTCGACGCGCGGCATCTCGAACAGGCTGTTTACTATCACCAAGGCGGTCAACGGCGGCAGGCACGACGGAGTTGAGGTGAATTTTGAGGAGGTCGCCGGAGACGACGGCGGCAGAAGCGAGAGCAAGAAGACCGCCTTGAGAAACGCGGAAATTGTTATCCTTGAGAAGATCTAAGCAAGTATCAACCACAGAAGTGACTTCCGACGAAGAAGAGAGAGGTTTTCTGGAAGATTCGAGAAGTTGATGGAGACGTTCTACTCCCGCCATTCTCACCTTCGTGTCCTTTGATCGACATAATTCTATGGCTTCCTCCATGGAAATGGCGGTGTTACGGTGGTTGCTGCGGTGGTGTGTGGTGGTTGCTGCGGTGGAGAGAGAAGTAAGGTGGCTGACTGACGACGGAGTAATGTGAAGGGAGTTTTGTGTTTTTTTTGTTTTGTTTTTTTTTGTTTTTTTTGTTTGAGTGAGGGATTACAGTGCACACACTGTCAGTCTGGCATTCGTGAAGTCATCATTCCTTCAATAATCAAATCAAATTAATTGATTAATCCTATCAGGCTATCACTGTACCATCTCGCCATCTCCGGTATAAGACAGATATACTCGTATCTGTTTTATATATAAAACGGATTAAATATAACAATAAGTCTATCATGAAACGGGTTATCCGTCTTAAGCTTAAAAGTGGAAGATATAGCCGTTTCTCTTGATTTATCTTTTTTTTTCTAATCTAAAACAATCAATTTCGCGCTCTCTCTCTCTATATATACGAAGGTTTTTGGCATATTACATATAGTGACACCAGGTTTTTCTTTCTATTTCAGTGCACTCAATTGTTGTCATTATCAGTAAGTATCACTGAACTTTGTTTCTAGACAATTAAACTCACTTTTAGCGTTAAATAATTACTTGGCGTGTAGCAGAACTTGGTTTTTCATCCCGTGGAAGAAGCTACATTAGGCAGTATTTATGTTAGACGTGATAATTTTGTAGGGAAACAATAACTTATTTGTCGTAAAATTTTATAACCCATATATATTACTGAGTAATAAATATTAGATTGTTGATGGATATTGAGTTTAATAGAGTTTTTATGTCAATGAGATAATAAATGACAAGTTTGATTCTGCATCCAAAGTCATCACGTAAGCAAAGCGAGTTTAATTGTTTGAAAACAAAGTTGAGGTATACTTATGGATAATGACAACAATTAAAAGTACCATGTATGTTTTAAAAAATGTAGAGAGTGCATGTAGAAAGTCAAAGCGAGATGCACTATATAGAATATCAGAGGTTTTTCAAGTATTCTCCATAATTTTAGGAGGTTTTAGCCAATAAAAAAATTACACCTAAAAGATAGATTATATTAAATAATTTAAGGTTCTGTTTGGAAACTTGGAATTAATTTGAAATTCTTGAATTCAAATGTGAAATTTGAAATGTTGTATTTCAATTCCAAATCCAATTCCATAGTGATGTTTGGTGGCGCATGGAATTGGAATTGGAATTGACAACTTTAATAATAAAATTTTGCTAAAAATTAAAAACAATAGTAATTTGGAAATTTTCACTCGATATTATTATCGCTTTTTTAGTTTTAGACTAATGACACAAATAAATTAATAAAGTTACTGTGGATACCCGTATCCGTACCTCCCACCAAAAACCCAGTGATGTAACCACGGACTTTTACATGCATGCTTTTACGTTAACTTAGACGGTACTAACTAACTGTGTCGAATTCAAGTTAAGTTGTTTAAAATGCAAAATGAGGTTTTTATGGGTCATCACGCTTAGGTAAGTGTCCTTAGGTCTTAGGATAGTCCAGAGTCAAGCTTGTCTCGAGTTGGTCCTAATCGGTATGCGCTTCCCCTTTACAATTTGCAATTGATTGACCCTTTTACATTAACAAGACCCAATTCAATTATCCTAAATTCCTAAATTTAAGCCCGGTAACTAAAACCGCTATTTAGCATTTACAAGCACAAAATACTGCCTCGCGGGCCTTCTCATTGCAAAATATACAACAAAATGCACCTAACTTGCGTTTTTGGGTCTCGGGCCCAAATCGAGCCCAAACGAACTATTGGTCCGCTTCCCAAGGCCCAAGAATTCACCCACAAAGCCTTTAGACTGATTATACTCAGCCTTCTTGAGGCTTAAGCAAAGGATATTACCAAGATACGTCAAAACGGATTAAGGAAATACAAGATCTCGAGATTTTACCCGACGAGCAAGCCGCATGGAGCCTTGCAGCGGTCCAAATCGCAACACATGTTATGGATACCCACCCTAATCGCATGATGGCTTGCGATTTCAACTGTCGGCTTTATCTCCCGAGTTTCCTAATTCTCTTCGGCAATTCTCCTATATAAACAAGCCTTTGCACGACCCTCACACACAAGTTTTTCATAAGTTTTCCACACAAGAAAAATACAACTTCTCAAGCATGGTTTCGCACCATTAAGCACCCACACATGGGTCTTACACACACACACACACACAAAAATACATCCACAAAAGCCTCACGCACAAACACTTGAATTCTTCACACATCTCGTGTCGAATTCTCCCCTTTAGAAGCGAAGCGCTGCCAGATTTCTAGCTTGAAATAGGTAGTTCTTAATCCTAACTTGGATTAAGGTTTTTTCTTTGCTTCTTTAGACTAAAAGGGTCTACATTCTAGTACCCACCCGACTTTGGTACACGAGTCTGCTTTGCATAAGGCGGTCATGCACCTCGAATACACACCCTATTCGTAACACCTTTCCAAAGTCGCATAAGCAACTGACCCCCCTTAAAATGAACCAAAAAATGGACTTTATTTTAAGTTTATGCATCTAGCAAATCCTCATCTTGCATTTAATCAACTTAACAATGAATTTGACACTAGCATAACCGTTTTCGTTAACAAGTTTAAGCATGTTTAACTGATGGTTTTAAACAATTTTTTTGCATATGCATTCATACATTTTACAACTTAAATCGCACTTGTACGTAGCGAATTACTTAAGCTCACATATCTTTTGCATTGTTCTCAAGTTAGTAGAGACTATTTTTAAATAGGCTTTTCCAAAAGGTTTTCATAAAGCATTATTTGAATCGATCTTTAGAAAAGTACCCTCACCCGAATCCGAATCTGGTTTCACAATAACCTTAGACGGATAGGTGTCGACGTGCCTTGAAATCTAAGACGTGTCTTAGAGCTAAAGACACGAAGGCGGGATCTAAATTTCCCTCATAATTTAGTGGCGACTCCAAAGCAGTTTTACAAGGTAATTCCAACTTAATCTTTTTCAACTTTTAACGTCCTTAGGCAAAACGTCGAGTGGTCCCCTAAACCCCGGTACCCACAGTTAACCGTGCATCGCACGGGCGTTTCACCTAGTATGTATATATGTATATAAAACAGGGTTTTTTTTTCGAGTGACGTGATAGTCTCCAACTTTTGCAGGACTCTATTTAATTTTTCAAAATTATTAATTACTAGTATGTAAGCCCGTGCGATGCACGGGTTTAAAACAATGTGTTTCAATAATTCATATTTTGAATATTAACATTTAGTCTCGAATGTATCCAAATAATTAGAAAAAATACGTATACCAAAAATGTTATAATACACCTAAGATGTTATGGTCAATTGGTGAAAGTTATTAAATTTAGTTAGTCGTCTATTATTGTACTGCTCTTGTGCCTAATATTGCCAAAAAAACTCCCTTCGTCCCACTTAATAAAGGAGTATATACATTACATTCCAAAGTAATTTACACTCTCTATGTTGCCAATTGACCTTAATCGTAACCATTAATTTATAAGTACAGATTTTTGTTCTTATAATTAAGGTAGATATGAAAATTTAAACTTTATTGATAACGTAAATTTTATAATTTTATTATAACATATTTTATATTTATGATTTCTATGTAGTAAATAATGAATTGAAATTTCATCCCACCTTAATATATACATGCCCGAATTTTAGCTCTTACATTTCATTTTCATTATTTACATGATTAATAATGAAATTAAAATTTATTGAAAATTTATCTCATCCAAACAAACCCACAAAACAAAAGATTGAGCACAATATTATCGGATATCTAAGTTGCATAGGGTTATAATATAACATCATTAAGTTTTATATGAGACCATTATTTTATATTGAAATGGTATTTGACTAACAACCACCAAGACTCATAATTTTATAGGAAAAAAGGTAAAATTAAAAAGAATAACATAATCTTATGTGAGTGGTCTGACAATAAATTTATCGTAAGTCTGTTTCTTAATAAAAGTTGTAAAATAATACATCCCTCTATTTTACCGTATTTTTCGCATAAAAGGTCAAACAATAGAACCGTAGATTAATATATATAACCATAATTTAGGAACAGAATTATAATATCAATAGATTTTGTATAATCTTGATTATACTTTTCTCGTCAGTCGTCACATGCTAATTTGTTTTCCTCATAGTTTTGCACTTAGGTTGTTTAGATGAGATTTTCAAATTTCCAATCCAAATTACATCTACAATAGACATGGGAACAAAAACATCATTATAATTACATTAAGATATGTTTAAATGTTAAGCGTGTTATAATTAATTGAGAAGACGGAAAACATCAATTATTTTTGAGTCGTAATTAGTCTTGTTGTATAATTATTTGATAATGTTTTATGGAATTATGGTGATACAAATTTCATTTTAATTTAATATTTTAATGTATGATTATTTTTTAAGTCATAAATATATATCTTCCTTGGATCCATTTATTTTTCTAACTAATTAATTATTTAAATTAATATAATAAATGCAAATCCATGCACAAATAAATTAAAAGGGAACGAAGACCTAATCCATACATAGCCTGATGAAAACTATGTATAATAGGAAATCAATATTAGTGAGCTCGTCTAATCCATACACACTAAAATCACCAATTTAAAAATAACTTAATATTATAGATATGGAAATTTAAATTTTTATACCTTTATCATCAACATGTAATCTTCTTCGTTGAATTTATACATTGACTTCTTCTAGAGTTTTTACTAATACAAATTATATATGGATTTCTACTTTTTATATTCATATTTATATAATTAATTATTTGCATTTTATCTTTTTATATTTATATTTATATAATTAATTATTTGCATTTTATCTTTTACCTTCACCCCTTCAACACCTTCAACACAACTAAGTTACGAAATATCTATCTCAAATGACTGCTTTTTTAAAATCAAACTTTTAATTAATTTTGCATACCTTAATTGTGATTTTCAATAATTGTTTTAGTTGTGATGAACATATTCGCTTGTACTTGCTGTCGATAATACATGCTTCTCATTCACCCAAAAAAAAGACAGTACATCTTCTCATAGAACCTTTAGAAGTAAGAAGAAACTCCCATCGATTTTAACGTCTTTTCTCCTGAAATATAGACATTCATATACAAATTAATTTCTTTATCATTAATTACAAACAAAGCAAAAGATTCAAATAATAATAATGAAGCCAAAATAAACAAAATAAATTAAAATCAAAATAAGCTAATGCATAACAATCAATTGGTGTTGAAATTATCATATTATCATGGTTTATATACTACTCCTATACGTAACTAACCTAATATTAGTAGGATTTACAATTTTTTTTCTAATTAGATTAAGCTACGTAAAATTTATATTAATTATAAAAGATAATATTAATATTAAAGTGCACATCTATTTATTTATCTTAAAATAATAAAATAAAAAAAAAGTTAAAAAATATCAAATAAAGAGTTTTACAAAAATTGGATTCTCTCACGTCGCTCGAAAAAACCTCCAATTATATAGATATATTGATTGATTAATAAAAATTAAATAGCAAATATAAAAAATTATATTTATACAATATTAAAAAAATATGATAAAAATTATCTCATATTATAATAATAAGAGAGTTCAATTTTTGTTAATACTCTATTTTTTTTTTAAGTTTGTGGTTAAATTTATGATAATTATTAGAGTTTGAATATAATTAAAATACTAGCACATACAACCTAGGAGACATCGACCTACAAATATTGATATCAAAAATGTGCTGCCCTAAATTTCATCTGTTTATTTGTTGAATTTAATCTTTTTTAAATTTGATTTGATTTTCATTTATTTGTTCCTAATTTTGTGATTATAGTTTGGTACGTCAAACATGGAGTGACAAGTTTTTTTGTTGCATAAAATTTTGTTAAATATACTATATTTATGCAGAGCGATTAGGTAACGCGGAAAACAAATGCACTCTTCCGTTTTGTACGTTGATTGGTATTTTTTTCACAATTATGTTAATCATGACGTTGATTGTTATTATATTTTTATGCACTCTTCCATTCATTTTCCACAATTATTATGTTAATCATGACGTTTAAATCCGCTCTTACTCTGTTGCGTCCATCATTTATGCCATCATTACTGATTCTCTCGACCCATATTTTTGAAGGTCATTCAGGTATCGTTCGTTTTGTTCGTTTAAATTGTATACGGAGTAGTATTGTTCGTTTTGAATGATTTGAATTGTTGTGTGTGAGCACGGTTTATTTTGATCGTGAATTAGCTGCTGTTTTAGAAAGTCATTGAAGTATTGTTCATTTTGTTAAACAAAATGGTTCAATTGTTGATTATCTTGATGCTTTTGAGAATTTGAGGGCCTTGATGGTTCAAAGAAATCTGTATCTGATAGGGCTGCGTCGGGGCCGTAAAGTGTCGTTATTGCTGCTGTATAGTCGGGGCTGCTGCTGCTCATTTTTCCCTCACAAATTATTGCTATGTTTCGGGGAGTTATTCTTTGAATCGATATTGTGACATTCATAAAAAATTTCTTTTTCTACGGAAATTCTATGTTCAATGTTCCTTTGGTGTGCTTTCATACATTATGACACTTTTGTGATATGGTTTTGGGTAGCATCGACCCATTTCTTGGGATTTTTGGCAACTTAGGATGAAATTTACTCATGAGGGGAGGAAATTGGTGCTGAGAGGAAATTATAAATGAATTTGTTTTAAAAGATTAACAATTACGAAATGCACAATTAGGGGTGGCAATGAGCTGAGCCGGCTCATAGAGCCCTCGGGCTCGGCTCGGTCAAAGCTCGGCTCGAGTTCGGTCAAATATGAGCCCGAGCCGAGCTCGATCCCTAGTTTTTGAATACGAGCCCTAAAGAGCTCGACTCGGTTAAGCTCGACTCGGCTCGAAGTTTTTTATACCAATAAAATATTAAAAATATAAATAAATTTCCTAAAAATCACAAAGTCACAAGTCACAATTTCTATTCAAAACTTTCTTATTAACTACTCCGTATTGAATTACTTTAAAACCTGTTATAAAGCTTGAGCTCGAAAATATTATACGAGCCGAACTCGAACTCGAAAAAATTATACGAGCTGCAATTTGAAAAGCTCGTCGAGCTATGAGCCGAGCTATGAGCCGAGCTTGAGCTCAAATAATTTGATACGAGCCGAGCTCGAGCTCAGTGTTCGATATCATTTCACTCATTGCCCCGCACAATGGTAAGATCTTATTAATTTTGATTTCGAGGAATTATTTGTATATCAATGTTAAATTCAACGGGCCTGGGCCACACCCGAGAGTATGAGAGAGTCTGCTTATAAGGTTTAGGAGGTTCCATCCTAAAACCAATTGGCAATAGGAGGACTATATCCTAGACTTTATAAACAAGAGCAACTCTCATCTCATAACCGATGTAAGATCGCAATGTGGGAATTTATATTTGGTGGATCCATCTCCAACAATCAACCTACTTTAAAATATTGTTTTTGGAAACCCAAAACATGATTTAATTCATTTCACGAGAATCATCAAGAGCAACATCACCAATGTTTTGAGGGAGGCAACTTGGACCACAGAAGGCATACCAATCACAAATCGACAATTTTTTTTATGGATAATATAAGTTAATTCAAAATGACTATTAATAGTATAACTACGGAGTATCAATTAATGTGACTTGTTAAACCATCAATTTACGTATAATATGGGAAAAATAGGGAGCTTAAGTAAAATACTGGCCTGGTGGCCTGATGATATGGGTAATTTATCATTGTCAAAAGTTAAACAGTAACTTACAAATAAAAAGTACGTCGAAAATACACGATGATCGACCGTCAACTCCAAAACCTTACTATTATTATTATTAAAAGTCATATAAGACCAGCAAAAGGCATATAAATACACGATGATCGACCGTCAACTAACTCCAAAACCTTACTTATGAGGCCAAACGCCTTTCTTAATATACTGTAATTTCTTCAAATTATATAAATAAATTCCGTCATCAAGTACTTTCCAAAAACAATGGCGTCCACCGCATTCTCGATTGATAAAATACGGGGTACTTTGAAAGGAATTAATTATAACCTGTATTTTATGATCAATAGACCAAGTAAGATAGCATAAGATACAATAATCCGATAAGAAAGTGCTTATTACCGTATAATTAAAGTTACTCTGTCGTGGGACGTGATACGTCCCAAATTTTAAAGTTAAGTTATAATTTTGACAATTTACGTCTAAAACGCTGTGACTTAATTCATTCTCTATCACCACCCAATATCGAGCCGAAAACGGTGTGTAACCTTGCACAAATTTATGGCTACTAAGTATGAAAATTAGACTTAGTATTATGATTAATAGTTTTTTTGACATTTTTGTGATGATTTTTCTTTTTCTTGAAAGAATAATGATATGATGAAATGGGGAGATAGAATGTTAACTTTAATTTTAATGAATCTACTTTATATTTTAAATAAGAAAGGTAATAAGAGTTGAGTTTGAAAAATCATTTATTACTATATATATAGATTTGATTTTGAATTTCAGAATTAGTAGAAGTATGTCTATTTAAAAGAAAATATAATTTAATTGGTCAAGCGAAAAAAAATACTCTTAGGACTTTGAAAAGAACTATAGACCTCCTCGTTGAAGACTATATCAAGAAATAACGATATATCAAGAAATAACGATATATCAAGAAATAACGATATTATCACAAAAATCATTTTTGTGATAATTTTAATGAATCCCTACTTTGTTTTGTTAAATATTTACTTTGTTTGATTCATTTAGATTTGGGTATTTTGAATTTTAACGTTTATTTTGATTAATGAAATGATTTTTCCATTCAAAAAAAAAAAAAAAAAATACAATAGAAAAGTCTCCTAGCTTTTATTTCTTCTATGTTACTCCTATTATTTAAAAGTACACCTAAATAAATGCATACTCCGTATTATTTTTGGTTATTGATTTTTCGTATACGGAATTTACTCACGTTATATACTTTTTTCATTATTATTTTTAATAATACCCTTTTACTCAAAAAATATACGAAACCAAAACTACCACAAAAATTAAAAAAAAATAAAATAAAAAGGAGCTGAGGTACCACCAGCCACGTACCCTCCTAACCGCCGGCCCACTACCGACCACCACCATGACGACCGACACCCATCCAGACCAATTGATTAGACCCATCCTGGGGCAGCCCCACCCTGGCCTGCCCCACTGTCGACACAAACCACCACAAACAAACACAAACCACCACTAAACAACCACTAAACCCCCACCCTGACCAACCGCCCCCCTTCCCAAACCGCCACCGCCCTGACCCACGCCAACGCCGTTCCAAATCATCCCTTTACAAACCCTAATTTAAAATTACAATCAAATCTATTTAAAATTAATAAAATTCAATAATTTAAACACAAAAATTGAAATAAAAAAACAATTATTACCACATTGAATTTATTATCGGAATTCGTGATCCGAATTGAAAATTTGCATAAATTTAGTTCCAAAAAAAATATTCTATATATTTTTGAGTAAGAAAAGGGTAGAATTAAAAAAATATTAAAAAAAAAAAGTATACAACGTGAGGAAATTTTGTATACAGAAAATCAGTTACGTTGTTTTGTTATTACAAAAATATTAGGATTTACTTGGTTTGTAAATTTGTTACTCAAAACAATCCTACTTGGGACAATTATTTCGGTTTAATGCTCATTTCACATGATTTTAATTACTCCCTCAATTCCAAATTAATTGTCCCCTTTTCTACGTAAATTACATAGGAAAGGGGACAATTAATTTGGAATGGAGGGAGCACACTATTATGATACAGAAAACCAAACAAAATATACTCCCTCCGTTTCAGTGAATTGTTTACAGTTTGACTTTTTTGTGAGGGGAAAAAAGTCAAACTGTAAACAAATGACTGAGACAGAGGGAGTACCATTATACATAAATTTTTGTATACTTCAAACAGAGATCATACATAATATACCATCGGATTCTTTTAAGTTTGTGAGACTGAGGAATTTGTGGTTAGAGAGTTTGTTAATTAGTTACTCCATCCATATTAAAATAAGTGTTCTCTTTCCTATGAAAATTACATAGAAAAGATGGCACTTATTTTGGGATGGATGAAACAGACTCAAAGTTGTTACATTTTGAGAGCTGTAATGAGTGAAGTTACATGCACTTTTATTTTCTACTTTTTTTGTTCTCTTCTAAACTTTATTTAATGGCGTACGCAATTTTTCTCTCAATTTTTCCTCCTTTAATGGCACTTGTTACCTTCCTTTTTTTTTTTTTATGACTAACTAACAACCTCTCCAACCACAAGTTACTCATTCTCACAAAGTTTAAATTATTTAATTATTAGATTCATAAATATTGTTAATTTATTCATAACAATCAACTCAAATACGGAGTATTCAAAACATTGAACAATGTATTTATGATATGAAAAGGATAAATTTATATACAGTATTAAATTCACAAATTAAACGTTTTTTTTATAAAAATTAAAATAAAATTGACGTAATTAGGTATTAAATACTCCGTAACATATATATTTGTTAACAAAACTGATCGCCAAAATAAACATATTTATAATATACTCCGTATAATACAAAATTAGTGTACTCTAGAATACTTGGTCATATTTATTTTCTTATATCATAAGTTCAATTACAATATATGTAAAATGAATACAAATACGACTATATGAGCTTAAATAGTATAAATGTATTTATTCATGAGAGAAATGTTCGTCTATGATTGAATTAGTAAATATATTAATTCTAGAAATTGAATAAACAATTTTCACACAATTTTACGAGTATGCGCTTTTTTAAGTCACCTTCAGAAACTAAATTGAATACAACTTCATACGAAGTAATAATTTTATATCTTTTAAATGTTCGTTCTTTTTGTTGGTAATTTAAGTGTAACTAGTGGTGTGCCCCGTGGGATCCACGGACTGGGTCGTTCACATTTTAATACGTATTTGTTGTGGGTTAGCAATTGTGTTTGTGCATGTAAATATTATAGTCACTAATAATTATTAATTTCCATCTAAAATTTCAAAATAATCTCTTAAATGGATAGAGATAATATGAGTTTTCGGCGACAAAACATCGAAAATGTTACATATTATGTAGACTGCATATTACATATCATCGCAAGAAATCTTTTGATGGGTTTGGTGATGACTTTTTGTGCTTCTTTGTTGAAAAGCACAACGGTTGTTGTTTCTGTTTCATCTGTCGCAAATTTGGAAAATTTTGTCGCAATTTAAGGCGCCAAATACATTCTTCAGCCCACCAAAACAGTCCGTAGCAAAATTGATTTTCCGTCGCAATTGTAAAAGACGGAATTTTTTTCCCGTCGCAAATTACCTCGCAAATAGACTGTTTTTTTAGTGTGTATTTTGAGTTGTAAGACAATTATTACTGGGTTTAGAATTGAATGGAGGGAGTACATTTTAGTTATAAGAAATTTAATTAAATTAAAAATATTGACAATATGTTTTTTTGGTTCAAGTGTAAATTTATGATATTGTAAATATATAATTTTAAAACAATAACTATAAAAATCACATTAAAACACTATAATTTCTCATAGATTTTTGAGTGTGTAGAAATAGCAATTTAAATGAATATATTTACATTATTCATCTCCTTTCATACTATAAAACCCTGATAAAAAAATACATCGCAATTATATTTTAACACCCTTCTCAAACATCATCTTAATATATTAAAAGTTAACAATTAAAGTCAAAGATGAATGAAACAAATATCAAATAATCCGCCTTGTATTTATCGCTTCATTCAAAAAAAATTAACCAAAAATTAGCTACACATCGATTATAACTTGGTAAGTGTGTATTTTTTATTTTCCGATTTGTTCCTGCAAAGATAAAAATTAGTTAACATTGTACTATATATAACGTTAGAGGGAAAAAAATCACAGCCACAAAATCAAAAGCAAAATGTATCTAAATATAAAATTTTAAACATAATGAAAATAAATGATGCATGACTTATAAAATTTTGAAAACTCTAAAATAATAAATTTGACCCACCTTATATTTATTTTCTCATTAAAAAATAATTATCTAAATTTTCCTCAAAAATAAAATAATATAATATAATTGAATAAACAACACATAGATTATACCTTGATAATTATTTGAGCTTTGTTATTTCCCGATTCATTCCTGCAAATATAAAAATATTAAACATTGTACTATAAAACAACATTACGGAAGGAAAAAAAAAATCAAAGCTACAAAATCAAAAGTCAAATGTGTCTAAATATAAATTTATAAAAATTATTGAAATAATTTGTGCATGACTTTGAAAGTTTTGGAATTAATTCAAAAAAATTGGCGGACAAAAAAAATTAATTAAAAAAATGAGAATGTAATGACAAATAAAAGCGATAGATGTAGTTGGAAACTTTGACTCTGTGTTTATAATTATTAAAATATTTGTGTTATTACATGTGTTTGATGAATATATTTTAATTTCATTTGTATTGTTTCAACTTTGCATTCTATGCTAGTAAGTACATACCAATTAAATGTTAAATTTTTTTAGTTTCATCTATTTTTTGGGCACTCTAAATGTTGTTTGTCGTGAACGGTGTAAATGAAAGTCGGAGAAGAAAAACGACCATGTTGAGATGGGAGTTGTTTAAATTAGAGGGGAAAAAAAAAGAATCAAAGCCACAATCAAAACCTAAATGTATCTAAATATAAATTAAAATTTAAAAATTATTAAGATAATTGATGGATGACTTTTAAAATTTTGAAAACTAAAATAATAAACTTGATCCACCTTGTTTTTATCCTCTCATTAAAAAATAATTATCAATCTTTTCCTCAAAAAAAAAAAAAAAAAAAAATTAATAGTACAATCAACACATAGATTATACCTTGATATTATTGTGAGCTTTGTAATTTCCCGATTCATTCCTGCAAATATAAAAAATAGTTAACATTGTACTATAAAACAACGTTACGGGAGGAAAAAATATCAAAGCTACAAAATCAAAACTAAAATGTGTCTAAATATAAATTTATAAAAATTATTGAAATAATTTGTGCATGACTTTGAAAGTTTTGGAATTTCTAAAATAATAGAAATGATGCATGATTTTGTAAGGTAACGTATATCTTTTTGTATTTCTTTATATTAATGTAATAAGAAATAAATGACGATGTAGTTGAAAAGTTTGACTCTTTGTTTATAACTATTAAAATTTTTGTGCTATTTTCATTTGTATTGTTTAAACTTTGTATTTTATGTTAGAAAATACATACCAATTAAGTAGTCTATTTTTTAGTTTCATTTGTTTGTTGGGCACTCTAAATGTTGTACGTACGTCGTGAACGGTAAAATGAAAATCGGAGAAGAAAAACGGTCATGTTGATATGAGAGTTGTTTAACACGATCAATTGATTGCGAGCAAATGAATATTAGTATTCAATAAGGGTCTTTTCAAATCCTCAAAATAATTACAAATGAAAGATGAAAAGACGAAGAAGTTTAAAAAAAAGGTAAGACGAATTTTGAGCGAAATGTCACTTGAGAAGTCAAGTCTAACGTGGAATACAATGGATGGCATGGCGGAAAAAGAACGCAATTAATAAATGTTTTTTAGTGTTTTTCGTGAGCACACTTATGAGTTATTTAGTTTTAATATGTAACATGAACAATTGATTGATTGCGAGCAATTGAATGGTGGTATTGAATAAAGGCCGTTTGAAATACTCAAAATAAATACATGTGAACAACGAAAGGACGAGAAAGATGAAAAAACTTGAAGCAAAATTTGACCCGAGTAAGCAATTCTGACGTGGAACACAATAGATGACGTGGCGGAATGAGGGCGTTCTTATAGTGTGTTTTTGGGTGTTTTTCACATGCAAACTTATGAATTTTTTTTTTTAATATATAATATAGATATAGATATAGAATATATAGATATAGATATAGATTTGTTAAAATAAATTTTAAAAAATGAAATTAAGGAAAAAAATGAATTATTATTTGATAATGACTTAAAAATCATTCTAGTTATAAGAAAGTTAATTAAATAAAAAATAATGATAATATATTTTTTGGGTTCAAGTGTAAATTTCTAATAGGATTAATTACCAAGAATAATGCGAACTGGTCATCTTAGTTCATAAATAATCCGAACTCGAATTAATCCACGAATAATTCTAACTATTGAAATAACATTCCAATAATGTACTTTGACCAATTTTAACATGCTTTAATCAATAAAAAAAAAAGTGAAAACGGTTTGAATTATACTTAAAATAAGAGTAAGGTAAAGTTAGAGTCGATTTTGCCATTTTTTTTACGTGTTAGAGTCGATTGAAATTGGCCAGAGTACATTATTGAAATGTTACTTTAATAGTTGGGATTAGTCATGGCTTAATTCGGGTTCGAATTATTTATGGAATAAGAGGACCAGTTCGGATTATTCTTAGCAATTAATCCTTTATAATATTGTAAATATATAATTTTAAAACAAATACTATAAAAATCACATTAAAACACCACAATTTCTCAAAGATTTTTGACTATGTAGAAAAAACAATTTAAATGAATATATTTACTTTACTCATCTCCTTTCATACTATAAAACCTTGATAAAAAAATCACAATTACATTTTATACCCTTGTCAATCATCATCTTGATATATTAAGAGTTAATAATTAAAGTCAAAGATTAATGAAACAAATATCAAATAAACGGCCTTGTATTTATCCCTTCATTGAAAAATAGTTAAGCAAAAATTAGTAATACATCGATTATACCTTGGTATGTGTGGATTCTTTTATTTTCCGATTTGTTCCTGCAAATATAGAAATTAATTAATATTGTACTATATATAATCTTAGAGGAAAAAAATATCAAAGCAACAAAATCAAACTCCCGCGGTTTGAGGCTCCGGAGTCTTGTTCCGGTTTTCAGCCTTTGAAGAAGGAGTTGTTGCCCCATCTCTTTCAGCAATCCCGCACATCCCGGCTATACACTGGACAGGTTCAAGAAGTGGCACTTGACCAGAGGGAGAGGAAGTTGACTCTCCAAAGCAAGACCGTCGTCGCGTGCACGGATCTTTCACCTTGCATAAGAATAATCCCCTCGGGAGCAAATTTGCTTCCTGACCTTTAAACACCCGGCCACAAAATGTATCTAAATATTAAATTTTAAAAATTATGAAAATAAATTATGCATGACTTATCAAATTTTGAAAAACTCTAAAATAACAAATTTAATTAATAGAATAATCAACACATAAATTATACCTTGTAATTATTGTGAGCTTTGTTATTTCCCGATTCATTCCTGCAAATATAAAAAATAGTTAACATTGTACTATAAAACTATAAATAAATATGTAAATATTTACATATCTATATCTATAGTACATATTAAAATCAAAGCTACAAAATCAAAAGTAAAATGTGTCTAAATATAAATTTATAAAAAGTTTTGAAATAATTTTTACATGACTTTGAAAGTTTTGGAATTTATAAAATAATAGAATTGATGCATGATTTTATGAGGTAATAACTTATGTCTTTTGGTTTTCTTTATATTATTTAGTTGACATAAAATAATTAAATAAAAAAAAAAAGAATGTAATGATAAATAAAAGACGATGTAGTTGAAAAGTTTGATTCTTTGTTTATAATTATTAAAAAATTTGTGTTACTATATCTGTTTGATGAATATTTTTTAGTTTCATTTGTATTGTTTCAACTTTGCATTTTATGTTAGTAAGTACATACCAATTAAGTAGTCTATTTTTTCGTTTCATCTGTTTGTCGGACACTCTAATGTTGCACGTCGTGAACGGTGAAAATGAAAGCCGGAAAAGAAAAACGACCATGTTGAGATGAAAATTGTTTAATACAGACAATTGAATGCTAGCAAATGAATGATGAACTTCAATTATGGTATTCAATTATGGCCTTTTCGTATCCTCAAAATATGAAAGGACAAGGAAGCCGAAAAAACAATTGGAAGACAATTAGGCAGGGAATTGACCCGGGAAGTCAATGAGGACGTGGGACCCTATAGATGACGTGGCGGAATAAGGAGGAAAAAAATGCTCATTTTTTAGAGTTTTCCACGAAAACACTTTTGGAGGTTTTTCTTTTAATATATAATATAGATATAGATATAGATATAGATATAGATATAGATATAGATTAGATTATCGGTTCATTTTTGCGTTTTTTTGGGTTTGGTTCAAAGACAGTCGAACTTATAAATAATAAAGCAAGTTCGGGAAGTACGAAGTGTACACTCCCTTATTTGTTTACGAGTTCGCAGTATAGTTGCCTTACGAACGACTATGCGGGGGTCTCGCTGCTCGGTTAGCGAGTCGGGGTCCAGGGGCGACGCGCACTGGTTTAGGGGTTCGGGGACGCAACGTGATCAATTTTGGCGCCAATCAATTTCCCGAATAAAAACGAATTTTGGCGGGCTAAATTCTGAAGAGTTATACCTCTTCAAGAATTCTGATTCCCTGTATTTCCTCCCCTTCTTTATCTATAAATAAAGAGGTGATGAAATCAGAAATTACATAGAAATTAAAAACTGATTTACGTTATTTGTCATTGAACACAAATACTCTGAAATTATATCTCTGTTTTACGTGCAAAAAACCGAGGAACACCGTCTTATCTCTGTAGAAAATTCGGAACAAACCGGGCACAAATATACGGGTCAAATTGTTCTATAAGGAAAGCGCAGGCGATTCGGTGTATTTTTCATTGTTAATTTTCGTTTCCAGTGATTTTATACTAACACTTTCCGATCATGTTAGAACCACAAACGGGTCTAGGCCACACCCATAACAACGAGAGTATCCGCTTTATAAATCGTAGGAGTCTCCAACCCAAAATAAATTGACAATGGGTGAAGTGACTATTTAGTATATATAAGCTAGACAACTCTTTAGTATCTCACGATGTGGGACCTTACATGTGGAGCTCTTTCACGGATCATTTGAAATTAAACTTACTTCGTATCATTTTTCTAAGTCAAGAACGTTATGAGTTAATTGTAATAGAAAATACACATACAACTGTATTTTGGGAAGAGTTTATTTTAATAACTCACACATAAAACTGAAATACTACGAAGAATCAGACAAAAAAAACGTAACGGAAGAATTCTAAAGATCGATTCATCACTAATGACTACATAATACTCTTAATTAAACTCCTTAAACTTTTATAACGACACAAACTTAATAATCATAATTACTAGCAATGAATTTGAATCAATTCTCAACATTTAAAAAAAAAAATTTTAAAAAAAAGAAGAAAAAGACAATAAAACATGGTAATTGGTTCAATTCAATTAAGTCATATAATATAGTAGGAAAAAAAAAAGTCTTTTAAGTGAGCTTATTTATGAAGTTAGATTGTACTCCCTTCTATTTTTTGTATTTTTCCTACTTTTATATTTCTTTTATTTTTTCAGTAATTCTCCTGTAAGGCACAACTTACACAAAATTAATGTGAGACCAAAGTACAAATTGCAGTTAATGAAATGTTGTTTTATAATAATAAAATCTAAAGGAAAAAAATCTCAACCATAAATATTACCGCGTATATCTTATTAATGAATAGAAAATTTTGATTTCTCAACGAGAAACTTCTGATTCCTCAATGAATAGAAAATCAGGGATGACAAAGTTGAAGAAGAGACTGTCAGTAAGGATAACGACTTGAAGAAGAATAGGTTAATCGTAAAAGTGTCATGTGTCGGTTATATTTGAGCAAGTCTATATCCACAAACAAAAACCCACCTCCACACCTGCCCCATCACCCATGACGGGAGACCTTCCGTCCTCCACCACCCGCTTGACGGTGGAATTTTTTAAAAACGCATACAAACACCAACATCCTTATCTATAATACATCGTCTCAAGTAGGGATGTCAATGGGGCGGGTATAAGTGGGTATCGCCCTGCCCCCGCCCCATATGGTATTGGATGGTATATGTTGGCAGCTGGTGAGGCGGGTATGGGTATCAAAATTGTACCCGCCATGGGTAGTGGGGCGGAGATGATTTTTGCATACCCGCATAATATCCGTCTACCCATTTCTTATAAATGTTTACTATATCACAACATAGTAATTTTATAGTGTCTTTTAACTTTACTTAATGAAAATTTGTTAGAATCTTTAAATTGTTGTCATAACTCATAATCAAAGCAAGTCTATATTATAATTATTTTTATTGACTACCCGCCGCGGCAGTAGAGCGGATACAAGTTCAGAAACCTCTATCTGCCGTGGGTGGTGGGTGTCCCAACCCTAACCAAACATGAGTAAACCGTTAATTAGCCGTTTGTATTGTTTCATACATAAATTTTCACCCTTTTTTTATTCAATTTTTCACTCAATATTTTCACCATTCCGCGGCAAGAAATCCCTCACTTGCTAAAGCACTTTTTGGGGCTACGAATACAAGAGAATCATGAGGGGTAGTTGGTTTGACCACGTATACCAGATTCACATACTTTTTCAAGATAACCGAATAATACTAAATACAATATTTTTTCTTTTAAGGAAAAAGTCTAACATTCTTCCACTTGGGCCATTTTATGAAAGACAAAACATACGAATCATAGCGCAAATTCTCTTAGAGTGAGAATTAATCTTCCATGTATTACGATATACTTAATCTCTCAACCACACACACTTAAATTGAATGAGCAAACCTTATGTTTATTCTTGGTCGAAAACATAATGATATTTCTCGAAAATGTGCACATAAACTCAAAATGAATAAATAATACATCATCTATTTTGTGAGAAGGAGGGTTTGGAACCAGTAAATTACTAACGTTACGGATTTACAAGTCAGATCTGAAGATTATCATCATTATTATTATTGGGGGTTTTCTTATTATTATTATTTCTTATTATTGAAGACTATGTCTATTAATTTATGAGCAATGGCTGGTGGTAAGTCTCGATCCTTTAAATCGCTTCCGCATATTCATCTCATAATTATGTAATTGGAATGAGATTAAATTTATAAGTATTATCGTTGGACACTTTGTTTCTTATAATGGAGGGTGAAACAGGGTATTTAATGAAAAAGATGGACAAAAAAACTGGAAAAAAAAAATTCTACGGCGTATCCTCCAACTTTTTAATTTTCTATTGTGTACCCCTATTTTTTCCCTTACACCAAGTACCCTTAAACTTCAAGACTCATTCTATACCGTGACCAAAAGTCACTAAACTGTTAACTAAACACTAACACCGTTAGAATAAACTCCTATTTCCCCATTTTTTATATTTTTCCTTCAAAATTATGAAATATCCCCCTCTTTTTTCAACTTCTCCACTTTTCTTCATCCTTATTCATTTTTTTTCCTACTATATATAATTACTTTTTTTTTTTTTTAAATTGTTGCTGAAAGTCATAAACTTTACTGATTTACTTTGTCGTAGAATAATTATGAGTAAATTCAATTCAATCCAATTGGATTAATTAATTCCTCGTAATAGATGATACATGATAAATGATAATAATAAACGGGTATCTTTTGCCTTTTGTGCAAGAGAATAAAGTGGAAATTGAAAGCCAAAATCAATTTTGGACCTTCTCATCACCTTCTTTATCATGCTTATTTTGTTGGATTTGATTTAAATGAAGTTCATAATTTGCTTGAATTGTTGAAAATTGAAATTAAACTTGTCATTTTTAGTGTTAGCCTAAAAGAAAAAGAAAAAAGATGAAGAAAAGTGATGGAAGTGACAAAAAATAAAAAATAGAAGAAAAAAAGGGAGGGAAAATTCGTAGATTTAGAATGAAATATTAAAAAGTGGGAGAAATAAAAGCTTAATGTAACGATGTTAGAGTTTAATTAACAGTTAAGTAACTTTAGGTCATGGTTGAGAATAGGTAATGAAGTTTAAGGGTACACCGTGTAAGCGAAGAAAAAAATAGGGGTGCATGATAGAAAACATAAAAGTTGGAGGGTACATGAAAAAAAAAAGACGAAAGTTTATATGAAACATAACAAACGACTAAATTTTACGATTTACTCTATTTTGATTACGGTTGAGACCAACTTTATAAATTTAAGGGTACAAATGGTAATACGCCGAACGTATGGAACTCTCCACTCTTTTTTTCTCTCCTCTGAAAAAACCCTAAATTTTCTTTGTTTTAGGATTTACACCACAAGTTTTCCTGATTATTATCTCTATATTTATTTTTTGTAAGAATTTCAATAATAATCTATCTCCATATGAGAGTTTCGTTCCCATCGATTGATGGAGTTTCGTTCTCACCTATTAGTAAGTTTTTTTGTTCTCACTTAGGTTTACTTCCTAATAATTCGTCCTCTGGTGTCTCAAAGTATGCAGAAAATCAAGGGTCGTTTGAGTTTTCATATGGTGATGCAATTGGTAATAAATTTTCATCGTATACAAATTAATTGATCAAACGAAAAATCTATTCTTAAAATTTTGGGAAGAACTATAAACCCCCACGTGAAAGGCTGTAACAAAAAACAACGATATAATAGAGAGTATGTAAACGTAGTCATTATCAAGTTTTATGCTCTTTATTTTATTGAATATTTACTTTATTTGATTCATTTAAATTTGAATATTTTGATAATGAAATGATTTTTCCTAAAAAAAAAAAAAAAAAAGAAAAAAAATGTAAAGTAGAAAACAAGAGAGAAATAAAGTGTGATACCCACCAACTCAACTCAATTTCCCTCTCATTTCTCAATTCTCACACTCCTCAGCAAGACTCCCCCTCAAAACCCACGAATAAACCCTTTTCTTCTTCTTCTTCACTAATCAATTCAATTTAATGTGGGTATGTTCTCTCCTTCCTTAAATTTCCCCTAAATTCCCTTGCATTTCTACGCTCAATTTTGTTCTTCGATTTTTATTCTTCTTTTATTTTTATTTTTTTTGTTTATTCTGGGTTTTTCTTTAACTGCTGACAATGTTTTTGGGTTAAATTATTGTACTTTGTAATGCTTGCATGTATATTTCGATTTATAGTTCTGAGCTGCGATATAATTAATTGCGGAAAAATCCTCCTTCTTTGTGTTACATAATGTGTAATTAATCTAGGGTTTTGTTTCATTTTGCAGTTTTAATTTTGTTCTGTAGGAAAAATTCAAGTTTTTCCGGGAATCTAATATAAAGGGTACTTTTTTTTTTCACTTTTTCTTGGATAAGTTTTTCGTTTAATTTCTGTAATTTTGGTATTTTAATTTGGGGGGAGAAGGGTTTAGTAGGGTTGTTCTAGGGTTGATCATTCCCCCAGAATTTTGAACTGTGAGCTTGTAATGCTTAAACTTTTTGGAAAAATCGAAACGAATTTGAGCAGCCTTGGTAGGTGTATTGATAGTTGTTCAATGCCTTTGTGTGTGTTACAAAGTTCAGATTGAGTTTAGAGCACGATTTTGCGTCAATTAGATGTATTGAGAATAAGGTTATGGGTTGTCTGTTTGTAAAGCTAATCACAAAACTATGAATTTCACCATTAGTTTCGTAAGCGTCACCTGACTCGTAATTTGTCACTTCTTAGCATTTCAGTTTCTTCTGATGTAGCTGTGGAACCTTAGTGTGTTACATGTTCGTACTCAATGAAATGAAGTTTTGTTTTTCTAGTATTTCACACTTGTTACCCTATTGACATACGCGTTCAGAGCCATTTATTTGTACTTACTGCGTCTGCATTTGAGAATTAAGCAATATTAGGACCTTTTAATTAAGCAATTTTAGGACCTTTTGAGTTCCTGTAATGTTGGTGACTGCGGAAGACTATGGGCTTGTGTATACTGTTGCTTAGCTACTGTGTAGGTAATGGGTCTTGAGGTCACACATGTTTATAAGCAGTTGTTTTTTTGCGCTACTGAATTTGCTTGACTCAGAAACTTTTATGTCGAGATTCCGTAAAGAAAAGAAATAAAGAAAAACTACTTAAAGTGATTAGCTAGGTTGAAGATTTAGCATCCTAGAGAGCAGACATGGCACCGACTTCTAAAGACAGAGTTAAAAAGGCTTTTAGAGCAATGAAGGATATTGGGATCACTGAAGATAAAACTAAACCTGCATTGAAGAAACTTCTCAAAGTGTTCGACAAGAACTGGGATGCAATAGAAGAAGAGAACTACAGAGTTCTTGCAGATGCTATCTTTGAGTACGAGGAAAATGAGGTGTGTTTTTTTCGTATTCTCTTTCGTGCATTTTTCTCCAACCTCATTGTTGTACCTTATCAAATACTCTATCAAGTAAGGACTTGTTCTTTTCTTCTTGAACTCTTAAGTTGTCTGTTAGTTATTCACTTATTCATAAGGCGTCACTTTGCTGAAATTTTCGAAGTTGTCTGAAGGTGTCTAAAGAAGTCATTTGAAGTTTTTCAAAGTGTTAGATAAGTGAAAACGAAAAAAGATGAGGAGAACAGATCGTAAATTTGTATGAGCTAATATGGTTTCTGTTTCAATGGTGATTTAGGCTAAGGAGAAAGAAAAGAGGTCGTCTGAAAATGCAGAAGTATGTAAATGTTGTCCTTTACGTTCACAAATAGTTGTTGTGGACATTTCTAAACAATTTCTCTCTTAACATTTTTTATTAGCGAGGGGAGGCTGCCGAGGTAGCAGCGGGGCTGGATGGGCCCATGCCAGATGAGGCTATTGAAGATGAACCGGAGAGACCTTTAAAGAGGTTGCGTCTAAAGCACCAAGTAGGCTCATCGTCCAACGGACAATCCGGTTCATCACTTGGTGGCGGTGCTTTGAAGATTCCTAAACCCGAGCCTGGTGAGCCCACAACAGCGTCTCCACCTCAACCTCTTTCGAGAAATAAGGGGAAGCAGCCTGTTTCCTCCAGTAACCCCGTAGCTAACAACGGAAGAACTCAGCCACCTACGAGAGAGAAAAGAGGACAAGCACTGCAATTGAAAGAGCCAAAGCAAATTTTAATAAAGCCCAAAGATGAACCATATGTTGACGGTGTGGTTTCTATCGAACCTCTTGCTGTTGTCCACCCTGGTAAATTCTGGTCCTTTCTAGCTTCGTTTAATGATATGAGTTGTGTGCCGTATCCTCTGTATATCTTTAACTGACTACATTAAAAAGATCAAGAACTTAGTGATGGTTTCAAACATACCTTATGAATAGGGAGATAAATAATATTAGGCGACTGTTTTTTTTATTGCTCATTTGATTTGTTAGTCATGTTCTTTGCCCTGAAATCGACTATAATACTGTAATTAGGCAACCAAGGCAACTTTTGCTAATTTTTCTTACCCTTTGTTTTCAGAACTTGTGAAGTAGGAGTAGTGATTATAGAAATACTGTTTCCCCTTCGTTACTCTTCTTCAATTGTTTATGCAAATGTTAAATCTTTCCGAGTTATTCACTCCAGACCTTTGACAGACCTGCTGCGCATATTTTCTACTGAAGGGGTCGCTTTCTCTCTATAAAAACTTGTCGATAAAATATCATTGTTCAAGAGGTCACTATTGTCCCAAATTGATATTAGGATGACATACGAAGCAAGTTTGACAGATCATACAGATTTTGTATGATTAAATGGCTTGATGCCTTCACTCAATCAACTTTTGTTACGCCATACTTTCACCCATATCTGCAAATTAGTTTTTCTCACCAGTTTTTAACATCAGATTTCTGCTTCAAAGACCTTGTTTGAACAGTGAAGTTCGGAGGAAAAAGGAGGGACGTGAAAAGGAGATTGCAGGTTGAAGGGAAATGGAATGGAGGAGGGGGGGTAATTTTGTATTTAATTTTGGAAATCTTTAGTGAGAAAACAACTTATGTCTCTTCCCTCTCCTGCCCTTCTCAGTACTCCTAGTATCGTATCCAATAAAAGGGTTAATAATAATAATAATTGTGGATTTTGCAGAGTGCTTAAACAACGAATCCTCTGCAACACCTGGAGATCAAGACCTCCAGAATGGTGAAAGACGTGAAACTGATAACGGCGTTGACAACGGAATGCCATCAACTGCACAAGAAGACGGTGTTTCCGACAAATCTCCTGAGAAAGTAGACATTGCATCGTCAACACTAGGAGAGGTCAAGATATCTCTGTCCTGTAACCCGGGTTTCAGCGTACAGTTCCCTGACATAGCAGCAATTTTAAAGAAGGTTAACGAAACCTGTCGTAGCTCATACAACATCACGGACCCAGAATTTTGTGCGTCGGAGGTGATGAGAGAGTTCTGTGATTGTGTCGTGGAGCTTGGTAGAATTTCCAATGCTGTTCCAGAAGATTCCTAGGGACAATGAACCTGTTAGTGAACGTCTGTGGATTTTTTTTCATTTAGAAAACTAGTAGTATCTGCTCTTCGTCTGTGACACCCCTTGTTGATTCTAGGAGACTATACAGGGGCCGTTGTAGCTGCTTGACAAAAAGCGGAACTGTGATCTAATTGTCTTTTGTTATGAAGGCAGCCAAATTGTGTCTAAAACTCCCCACCAATTTACCATCTAATGTCTAACTCCTCTCTATTCTGTGTTTGCTGCTTTTGTTGTGTTATCAAGTTTTTAGCTGTTGATTATTGCACATTTGAAAACCCGTCATATCAGTGCCCAACTAATAGGGGTTTTAGCTGTGATGAGGTCTTTTGCCTTGACATACCCAACAACTACCGATTCTGCACGACTCCGATAGGAGGCCAAAACGAATGTTTACATGATATGTATGTGTTGGGATTGAAATGTGACCACGGCCTTGCCGTGGAGTCTCCCTGGCTGGGCTGTGGCCTGGCCGCAAAGGCTTCTCGGTCCATCTCATTTATTATACCGAGTATTTCTTGTGTTTTATTTTTGTCTTTTTTTTTTCTCTTATAAAATTTTCCAGATTATCATGTTTGGGTTGTTGATTTTTTCAAATGTGTAAATTTTTTAAACGATAATTATTTTTGACATTTTGTTGGTTCAAAAAGTGTTGTTTTATGAATGTCTTTGTTTCGATTACCTACTTTTTTTTTTGTTGGTTTTTAAAACCATAATAACTATTGTAATTAAATGTTGCTTAGTAAAATTAAATGTCGATTGCATTTGGTATAACGCCAACTGCGAATAACACTTTCTAAATGAATATGATGATATGTGACACAAGTTATATATAGATAACCGGAGTACTTTTATCCATTTGATCTATTATATTTTTTGTTTGAAAATAATTCATTTAATTATATTTGTACTCTATTTCGACTAAATTTTAAAACACAAAGAGTAAGGGTATCCTTAGGGCATAAGAAGAATTGGATTATTTTGGATAGCTTCTCCTTTCACAGTCGATTAAAATATTACTCCGTAATTGTTTTGCATCATCCCCTATATAGAAGAGAAAGTGCGAAGAAGGCAGATAGCGACATACGAGTACAGTTTAAGGAACACCGACTTAACAGGTTTGAGTCGGAGTCGTGGATCCATTGTCATCCCTAGTAGACCGACATAGGCTTCACAATGGGGGAAGCCAAGTGAGAAAGGGAGTGGTCAAGCGTGGCAATGTCGTCTTCGAGCATACAAATCCAAACTTCAACACCTTCTCCACATGGTGTGCTCAACACCGTGACGAAATTCTTGAAAAAACTACATGGAAGACAGACCCATATGGGCTTACCTATGCCGAAATCCGCCTCATACACCGAAAACTTACTCAGATTCGAAAAATAGAGACTACTTCCATGCATCTCATACGCCTCGTAAATCTGCTTCTTAAGTTTCACCAGTGACTTGTCGCTTAACATTAAATCATGGATGTAGTCACTGTTAATTTCCTTGACACTGTTTTTCAAATCATTAATTACACAAGGAGATGACGAAGACGACGATGATGCTGAACTAATGGTTAAATAGACAAAACTTCTGAAGGAATTCACCGGAACATGTGACACCATTTTTGTCCTCAGGTTCACAACTTGCACGACGTAGGAGAACTTAGCCAAGTGCTTCCATATGAAGGCTATCACAACCTCGTTGGTCGTGGGTTGAAATATGGTGGTGCTGTTGTCACCACCATTAGTAGCGGCTTCAGCCTTCATTTCGTGTATCGTCTTCTTGTCGAATATAAGTCTCCTTATTCCAATTCTCTCCTCTTCATTAACCGGTAAGTCTGTAATTATGTCGTCAAATTCTTTCGAGGGAGGGAAAATGGATGCACCATTGAACTCTGGGGGCGATACAATATGGTTAGAATCACGCGTTTTTGCACACCATGTCTTTATAAAACTTGTAAACGCTAAGCCATCTACGAGTCTGTGTGTACTGGTAACACCAAGTGCCATGCCTCCACAAGCAAAGTGGTTCACTTAAACACGGAGAGAAATAGATAGTACTCTTATGATTAGGATTTGGAGACGACGGTTTGATCAGCTCTCTCGATGTTACCTTCACACTTTCGGCAATATCTGAACGATACTGTTGAGCTCTGTTCCCGCCTGTGTAGGGGAGGACGGTCGAATTAGAGTACCATCTACGATTGTTCAACGATACCACTCAGATCTCTATGTAATAATCATAAATGACATTTTAAGTAGTTGTAATATTAAACTTGATTTTCTGCATGTAATTAGGAGCAATATCGAAAAATTCAGTGTAGCAACTTGCAAGAGTATCTGTTGAAATCGGCAACCCTCAATCGTGTGTATTTCATTCACTGTAAACGTTACCATAACCTAATCGTCTGCAGTGAAAGACGTGAAACTGAGAACGAAGTTGACAAGGGAATGCCATCGACTGCACAAGAAGACGATGTTCCTGACAAATCTCCTGCGAATGTAGACATTGCATCATCAATACTAGGAGAGGTCATGATATCTCTGACCTACAACCCTGGTTTCAATATTAGCAGCAGTTTTGAAGAAGGTTAATGAAACTGTCATTGCTCATACAACATCACGGATCCAGAATTTTGTGCGTCTGAGGTGATGAGAGAGTTCTGTGATTGAGTGGGGGGATTATTGCTCATACAACTTGGGGTAATTGCTCATGTCGTTTCTCTTCTCAATTAGATCATGTCGTTTCTCTTCTCAATTATGCTTTCACTCTTAGATGGTATAAGTTAATCTTGAGGGGGGGATTCAATGACCTTTAGTGAAGTATAGTGTTTTATATTTATAAACTTTTTCCATTAAAGCGTCAGTTGAAAAGAACGTCAAATTAGTGGGTGGTTTATTTGACTGAATAGCAAGAGAAAAGGGACGAATACCCTTACTCGTGCAAAATCTTCATGATCTGCCAAACTTGCCTCGAATATCATCGTAATTTCAATTTGGGACAATAATGAGCGGTAAGACAGCGGGATTATGTCTAACAAGTTTTCATACAAAAAAACAGTAACAGCTTCAGAATAACAACTGTGGTTGATCTAAATTGCAATATGAAACTATGATCTTATCCACTCATACCACATGAATGCAATGCAATATTCTACGGAGTAGTAGAGAGTATGCATAGCAGGTCTGTCAAAGGTCTGCTGTGAATAACACAAAAGATTTAACATTTGCATGAGCAATTGAAAACGATTAACAAAGGACAAGTTTTACTCTATAATTACAATATCAGAAGTTCTGGAAAACAAAGGGTAAAACACATAATAGCAAAAATTACATTAGTTGCCCAATTACCACCGAAAAACTAGATTCTTCAAATAAACTCATGAGTCACCCTAAACGACATCGCCAAAAACTAGATTTTTTGAATCTATCACCCATTATAATAGTATATCCATCTCGAGGGCCAGGGTGAATGACTTTGTCGCCGCATATAAGGCACCTAAACCCCAAATGATTGCCTGCAATAAATTATAAAATCCTTGTCGTTAGTAAATAATACTCATTCTAATAACTCGTTAACATATTGAAATCTCCATAGTTTGAGATTACTTACCTCTATCGGTTTGCATCAGCATTGAACAGCCTTTGATCTCGACTTCCTTCTCAGTTTTGCTGGCCACATAACAAATTTTTGCTTCAGCATAGAAAAGTTTAGGCTCTTCATCTTTTATCGATTCTGCTATAAAGTTAAGGTGAATAGTAGATTTCGGACCATGGTTAAGCCCAAAATCACAAAACTCCTTGAAGTGGAAGTCAACATTCTGCAATCATCACCAAATACGGTATCAATAATAATAATAAATTGAATTTTATACCAATTCATTTGTAGTATATTATGAAAAGACAAAGCTAAACCATCATCCAGACACGCATATACTTTGTTCATGTCACTGATACTAGCTTTGAAACATTGATCGTCAATGTATTAAAGTAAACAAAAAAAAAATATTATACAATAAGTACGATATTTACTAGAGGCGGCAATGAGTGACACGACACGATAACACGACACGAACCCGACACGAAGTTAGCGGGTTTGGGTTGAGATAAAGTGACCCATTTAAGTAATTGGGTCGACACGAACACGACACGAAATTAAATGGGTCGGGTTAGGGTTGAAGTCTGCCGACACGAATTTGACACGAGTAACCCGTTAATTATCTAAAAGTGGCATAATTGGATTAATCAGAATAGTAAACTATCTAAAATATTAAAACAAAATATTTAAATTTAAAATTTGGGTTAATGACTCATACATAAGTCGCCCAAGTTAGAAATTTAAATGGGTTAGATGGGTTAAATAAGTTACAATTGATCTGCCAAAAGATAAATGGGTTAAACAAGTCGGGTTGGGTTATGGAAAAAAATAAATGGGTCGGGTTAGGGTTGAGGCAATTGACACGATTATGTAAATGGGTCAGGTTAGGGTTGAGAGGATAATGACCCATTTAACATTGACACGAACACGAACCCGACACGACCCGATCTGTTTGCCAGGTCTAATATTTACATTTGTCATCAAATATTATCAACAAAAATAGAGACAAGCATAAAAGGTACTCCGTAACTGGGATGAATATAATGGAGCCTACAGAGTATAAGTTTGTACAAGTCACTGTTGACGTCATATGTATGTGGCAAATTTGTAAGATCAGCTGCATTAAAATTTACTAACGTCCTAAACATATCTTTAGAAAAAAAAAAAAAAAAAACCCATAAATTGTAGTGCATTTCATCGTCTCCATGGTCATTAATTCAGAGATTTAGCTATTAAGCTACGTAGTACTTTTCCAAATAAAATCAAGATTCAAAAACATAGATTCAAAGAACAAGATAGGCATTGAACTTGGTTTGAAGAGGCACAAGGCGCACCGAGGCATTACGGGGCCGAGTCGATAACGCACAAAGCTCATGGTGAAGGTGCGTGCCTTTTAGACACGAGGTGCACTATTTTATTAGTAAAAATTTTAAGCGAAAATACATTTTTCATGATTTGTCAAACTAACAAACATGTAAAGGAATAAAAGTTGGGAGGAATGGGAAAAAGGAACAGCATAAGTAAAGATGTAGTTGAAAATGCACCGAGGCGTTTTGGCTAATGCCTAATCCAGGGAGCGCCTTAGGTGCACTTGAGAGGCGTGCCTTTTTAAACTAAGGCATCGAAGTTCGACTGGGTCAAACTCAAAAACCAGGTAACTTGCAAAAAGTGATATGTGGTAATACCTGTTTTGAATTGAAATAAGTAAGAGCTTGTTTGGCAATGGAAGAAACATATGTTCGATATGATGGCGAACAAATTCTTTTCCGAGAACGAACAGGCTCCAAAGGACGAGGAGGTGGCCTGAGGAAACTCAACAATTAATTCCAAAAAGATAAATAAAAACAGACAAAGTAGTGAAGATTAAAAAGAGAGAAACGGAGGCTCACCTATCAATCTTCTTGTTGAATGGATTGTTTGGATCCCCTTCAAATGACAAATCACGCTGAGAAAAATCAACATTTTCTGCAAATAAAAGACGCCAAACATGAGCCAATAACCGAAGAAAGTTGATAAACAGTCGTACGGCACATAAGTCAAAATTAGACTGGTGTACAAGTCGTAAACATAAGTCAAAATCAAGCAGTAAACACAAGCATGTACAAACAGAAAGCATACTTGGAGGAGAAGATAAGATTGGTGGCGGAAGTAGCGGTGGCTTGAAATCAACAGGAAAAAGCAGACAATCTTTATCCCTCCCACCAACACCAACACCAACACCAACACCAACTGTAGAAACAACAATGAATTGAATTAGATTTGTTTTACGAGTCGTAATTGTACCAATTTAATTAAGTTGTAATAAATCAGCATATAGAATATAGAATAACTAATATTTCAATTTCAATTTCAATTGCAAGAAATTTAGGATTTAGGAAATACTCCGTAGAAATCAATCAAAATACCTGGGGATTCAAAATCGTCAAAAATAGAAGGCCAAACTTTGGAGACAAGATCATCATAAATAGGAGCACAATTTATTTCCAGATTCTTGTTACTAGAAGAATCAACATTCACTGCTTTTAACAATAACAATATCAAATCAAAAAAAAAAAAAACAGTAGAGTAATCGTATTAGAATTTTCAATTGAAAACAGAAATAGAGGAAACATACTTGTTCGTTGAGCGTCCTTAAAATCAGGTAACCAAACACATGCATTCAAAACCCTTGCTGACGTTACTGATTCCCCCACACCCCTTTCGTCTCCCATATTTGTTGTACAACAATATGCCTCCTCCATTCTTTCAACCTTATTATTGTTGTGAAATAATAAGAAAAGATAGAGAATCGAGAAGAGAGATGTGTGTATTCATCCTTTAGGAGGGCATGCATATTTATAGTACATCAGTAATGAGGGTTTCACCCAAACCCTAGATACATAAAGGTAGTAATGGGCTTTATACCCAATGGACATCCACACTAATACATTATTCATAACACTCCCCCTTGGATGCACATTACTAAAGAACGTGCCTCATTAAAACCTTCCTAGAAAACCACATGGGAAAACACTAACGAAGGAAAAAGAGTACAACATTCTCGAAACACGCATAAACGATAAATTCGCCGTTAAAACCTTTCCGAAACCCGGTGGGACAAAACCAGTTAAAAAGAAAGACAAATACAAGGTCTACTCCAGACGATTTATCGTGATCCGTTGCTTGACTTGTTTTGGCCCATAATAATGGAACTTTTTGTCTTCAAGAAATAATCCTTCGTAGTAGATAAATTTGAAGTAACCTTTGATCAAATAAACCATGACCACCATTTTTCCTTTCAAAGCTCACAATATGCAGAAGACCGTAATGTTCTCGACTTCATTTGAAATAATAATTTGATTTTCTTGCTTGAGAATAATTTCTTTCCACCATTCATAGGCATACGTGCAATTGCGTATAACACTTGTCGTCTAGACAAAGTGATAATCACAAATATCGCCAATTTGTGTGTTGACCTGCTGCCTCGTTAAAAACCTTGCTAGGAAAAATCCATTGGGACAAAAAACCTAGTCGAAGGGAAAAAGAGTGCAACCACCATTTGTACATCATTGAATAATTTTATCTCTTCAGGAGATACCTTTTTAAAATTATGATAAGAATTTGAAATCCGCAATAAGTATTACAAGGGGACTTGGCCTTACGGCTAATAAACTCATCATAAATCGGATTTACCCCTCCAATATCATGGTTCTTCCAAACCGTGAATTCCTTTAGTTTTGTAACCATTCAAAACACTTCATAGTCTCAAACTTCAGGTTGAGACAATAAGAAATGAATTTCAACTCTTTAGGAGTTTTAGAATTCCTCTATATGAATTCAAGCCATAGAATTCAATTATACTGCTCCGTAGTATTACATTGATGCGTCCTATAACCGCAATCATTATAGAGGTTCATGAGTTTCCCGAAAACTCAATTGATTCGTCATTACCAGTTTGACGATCATCCACCATATACTCCTATACGGAGTTGCCATCTTAGGAGCATATATCTCCAAATAAACATTAGTATATAAAGACACCATAGACAATCATGTGCATGCATATGTTATGAACTAAAAGTTAAGGTATGTATCTACTAATGTATACAATAATGTAGTATCGAAAATAAAATCTATATGCAAATGATAAACTTAGTCTATATATGCACATGATGACTCGATAATGCAAACTGTACAGTTTTCAAACCAATTACCATGATTTTTAATGGACTTCACGTCCTTGATAGACTTCAAGTCTATGAGCTCTTTTCAAACCATATATCATGTCGACAAACAAAATGGACTTATGTATTAGATGCCCATCATCTAGTCCATTAGTCATGCGCGCAAATGCAAATGCAAATCGGTTTCTTACACGTATCGATACTATTTTATCATCTCATGATATAGACAGTACTGATTAATGATATCTGAATATATGCGGTACCATACTACCATTTACTTTCCAATATAGGCCATCTATTGTCATTCAGATATCTATGTCACTTCCAGGACATCCCAATAATATATATAGATGTACCAACTGCTTATTCTTGCCACCAAAATATTTAAACCGATATGACTTTTATACTACACCCCGTGTGTAGGTATTGGCAAGAATTTCAATGTTCATTACAAATACTTTTCATAACTAATCTATAGCTCGATACGCCTTTGACCAGGTCATACATGTCTATAGTCAAATCATAAATTTCAATGAATGAACATACCACATTTCGATAAGGTGATCGAGCCGGTATACTTTAGTACATCCTCATAACCAAATGAATTCCATCATTTTCATTTTACAGACCTCTATTTGATGTACATTATATTTCAAATAAATCACTGAACTTTTGGTTCAGTTGAGGATCAAAAACTAATTGTCCGTTTTTACCAGCTTTCCTTATCATCCTCCTCCTAAGGTGGTAAAACTATCAACACCGGATAGATTTAATGGGCAACCGATCACTATAACCACCTTATATCACATCACATATCCTTTTTATGCCATAATCATAAATTTATTCCAAAAGGATAGAATATGGGGAGTTAAACCGTAATATGCAGTTGGCACAAGTGCTGAATATAATGCCCATTTTAGGAGATCAAAGATTTCATGTCATAATCAAACTGTGATAATCTCCGATCACATAATTACTCGTAGGTGACTAAATGTCACTTAATATATTCAATCCAAGCGTGAACAGTTAAGTTCTATAATTTAATTTCGAGTAATATATTCAGATCTCCAATATCAACATACTCAATCTCCATGTACAGTCTTGCCATCAATAAATTTAATGATACATGAGAGAGTTTCAGCACTTTATTATTTTTCCTTTAAGATAAACTCCACGTTTATCAATACGGGTACGTATAATTAGAACCCGGATGGCCTTTATCGTCACATCTTAAGTATTTCATGTCAACATTTCTTTGTCAAAACCGTGACAAATTTTCACAAAATTGGCTACGACCAAACCAATTCGCTTATTAAATACCAAACTTGTTGACTGAAATTATAGTGCTAAACTTCCAGTTAGCAATAATTCATCGTGTTTAACATTTGGCCAAATAAACCACCGATGTGACTTAAGACACTAACCGATGTGTCTCATTTATATGGGCAACACTTATATGTCTTAATATTCTTTTGTGAATAAATCACATTACTTGTTTTGAGTACCATCAAAACTGATTATTTGAATAATCTCAGCTCTGTTAAATTAATTTATCCATCCTTTTAATGGATGTAGCGATTTCAATGATTTTTAGTGATTATTCCCTCACAATATATATTGATTGCATATCGCTTGCATTTATCTCACACCATTGTTGGTGGATTTATAAATTATAAACCAAGATCCATAGATCTTTGTGAATGTTTAGGACTAGCCACTTAGTCCCTTAACCACTTTAAGTGATATAATATTCATCCATTTCAATTTATATGTAATGTCATATTCGCTTCGGGGAATAATGACCATTTATCAATCAAAACATTCACATTTTCCAATAAGAGATCAATATCAATTCAAATAATAGTGGAACCCTTTTGTTCTCACAATGTATCGTCCTTAAGACAATATTATTTACATATGAGAAAGAGTATTATGTTTCTCCCATTTCTCAAATTTCAAATTTCACATAATGAGATTGACACGACCATTCGTGTTATGTATCTTTTTAATATATAGTTTAGGCTCAAAACACCATAACATTAGGCTCAATTAAGGCCACATTGTTTAATTAATTAATACCGCATTACTTATCCTCAAAAGAGGTTTCATGAATTTAGCAATTCATAAATTACACAAGTGGAACTCCGGCCACTGACATTTACATGTGCACTTCTAGCCACGAACAATATTATGTGATTTGATCAGTATTTCTCAAACTTCGAACTTCAGGCCAAAGTCTTACTCCACAGGATAAATATTTGGAACTTCAGGTCCAAATTTATATATATGTCATATTTTAAGCCTAAAACTCTTGATCACCCATGTCAAGAGTTTTAATAGTGATATTATGACAAATTTATTTGCTCATTTATGGGATCTCCGGCCCAAAATTGGATTTTAATTAATTGTATTTCAAATAAAAATAGTCCATATGACTAAATTAAATAACACTCATGGGATCTCCGGCCCAAAAATTATATGAACATATCATATACAGTCGGCATGACTGATTTGTACTTTGAGCATTTTTCATCATCCCAATTCCAGGGGAGAGAATTTTAAAGTTTATTTGCTCAATTTATGACCAATCTCGAGGTCATATTATCCTTAGCCACTTCTGGTGGAAGGACAATTTTAGTTAATTAGTTGTCACTTTTGACCATAACTGTGGTCAAACTCTCAACGACCTTAACCCTGGTCACATTCTCAACCTCCCTCTATGGAAGAAAAACTTTAACCAAAACTATTAGATCGTCTCCGCAATCATATTCTCAACTACTACAAGTAGGAGAAAAGATTTACACAAAATTTTAATTTGTTAGTCTTTCTTGCGGCCATCCGCGCCACGTCCGTGCGTGGGGAAAATTTTAAATTATAAGTCAGATCTCGATAATGACCACTTCCGGTGGAAACAACGATATTAGATGAAATCTGATTTAGACCGTCTCCGCGGTCACATCCTCAATCACATCCCGTATGTGGGAGGAAATATTACATTCGCTTCCGGGAATGTCATTATATAAATCTCATAATATTTCAGTCAATTTATGTCTCATGACTTTTCTCTTTCAAATCAATTATAGGGAGATAAAGTATATAACTTGTACCAAATATTATTTGACAAAATTATAATCATACTAATATAACCAACCAAACATAATACGGAGTATATCATTGCCACATATCCATACAAATAAAATCTTTACTGTATAATTCAATAAAGTATAGTATATCTTTTGTCAAAATCATGATACAGTCTAACAAATACTCCGTATTAAACTGTTTTGCTAGAGGCCTGACCATTCATAAATTCATTAACAATTAACAATTTACCTTTAAATTAAAAAGGTCAAATAAACTCAAGAACTCATAACATCATGCGTAGTCAACCAATAACCGAGTACAGGCGTACAGCAAGTCATTAACGAGTTTAGCCACCGAAGCATCATAATGTCATCAATTGAATCATTAAAACAATATATATACGCCTTACAAAAATAAATAACAATCCATGAGATACCAATTATTATCACTATCAACATGTATTACGAGGTTAATAGCATAAACTCACGAATACCACAAGTCCACAATACATATCAAAATTACACCTTAACAAACTATATGGATTTTGCTTTTGTTATATAATCAAAGTGGTCACCTGTATTACGGAGTTATATATTAAGATTCTTAAAGAAAACCATATTGTGTGCTTACCATAATCAATTTAATAATCAACTGGTGTTACCAACACCATGGATAATTTTATTTTATCATCTATTAGACTATCACAAGAGGCTATAAGGAGTAAAGGGACAGACCTGGTGGCCGGCAAACTTTGGTATCAACATACTACCGTGATAAAAATATACTCCGTAACAAACTTAGCAACGAGACCAACAAAGTCAACATGGAATTAAGATGGCATCATGCGAATTGAGCAGTACTCTACTTCTCCGTACCAATTATCAAAGTATCAAAGTATCAAATTGCAATCAGATTATGAGAAGTATACATACCTTAATTACCAAAATAATAAAGTTAGATCTAATACGAACCTCCAAATTATTAGATCTTGTATATAATAAATAAACCTTACGCCGTAATAGCTGTGAGACAATTCGTGCTGATAACGTGTTGTGAAATAATAAGAAAAGATAGAGAATCGAGAAGAGAGATGTGTGTATTCATCCTTTAGGAGGGCATGCATATTTATAGTACATCAGTAATGAGGGTTTCACCCAAACCCTAGATACATAAAGGTAGTAATGGGCTTTATACCCAATGGACATCCACACTAATACATTATTCATAACAATTATTATTATTTATTTATTTTTTCGATTATTTTTTAGGGCTGTTTAGAGAGAGAGAGACACACACAAGAGAATATTGACAATTGACGCCTTGACGGATATGTTTGGCTGTTTGCTACTTCCTCCATTCCGTTTGGTTCTATACATTTGACCAAAACACGATAATTAAGGGAGAAGAAAATAAAGTGGGGTAGACAATAGAATTACCAAATTACCCCTACTTTATTCTTTAAAAAAAGACATTGCAAGTGGGTTGAGTGGGGTATTAATGAAGGGTATATTGGTCTTTTAGTTTAATAAAGTACGGACCAAAATAGAAATGTATAGAATTGATTGGAATTTCCGAAAAAGGAATATGTATAGAATCAAATGGAATGGAGGAAGTATATCGCAAACTAGTTTTAAGTTTTAATAATGTGTATTTAATAATTAATTCATGATTTATCGTTAATATAGAATTATGATACTAGGTTGTCGTTATTATTTTCATAGTATTTGTATTTCATTGCTTTATACCTAAATTTTCTTACTAACCTTGTGACTTTAGTTGATTAATTTTATAATTCTATACCCCTTTAACTATGATTAATTCTCTTAGATGCACGATAAATTAATTTGAGACTGTCTCAAAGAAACTTAGCTTTGAATTAAACTTTACTAGTTGTAAAGCCCGTGTAATGAACGAGTTTTAAAAATGAAAAACTAAAAGAAGAAAATAAAAAGTAAATGTAAAAGAAATTGATAATAATATTATCCTGATAGAATAAAATCACAAAATTTTCACGATATATTTTTTTTTTTTTTTTTTTGAAGAAAGCACGATATATTTTCTTTTCATCTAACTATTTTTGTGAAACATATCTTTTATTTTCACGAAAGAGAAAATTGTAAGATCTTGTATATTTTTCGTAAATTTAATATTTTAGCATACTGAAATATACATTAAAGGTTATGTAATGTTAACCATCTCCTTTTACTTTTCTACACATAAAACATTAGATTATTGTCAAAATATGTAGAATCTATAAGATTATAATCCCTCAAAGAAGGGTGATAGACGTTTATACAATATATATAGGGAGTACAATGATTTGGTTACCTAAAATACATCCAAAGATCAAGGGTTTACAATATATGCCAAAATATCTACAATATTTACTAATACTCCCCCGCAGTCGGAGCGGGAGGTGGGCGGACGCTCAAGCTGGACCGAAAACGGGTGAAAAGATGGCGCGGCAGACCCTTCGTAAAAATGTCGGCGTATTGGTACTCCGAGGGGACATGCAGAACACGAACGGTGACAACCTGGACCTTTTCGCGGACGAAATGAATATCTAACTCAACATGCTTCGTCCGCTGATGTTGAACGGGGTTCGTCGACAGATAAACAGCAGAGACGTTATCACAATAGACCAGTGTGGCATGAGTAACAGGAAGACGAAGCTCAAGAAGAAGATTACGAAGCCAACTAGTCTCGGCAACAGCATTCGCGACGGCCCGATACTCAGCCTCGGCACTAGAACGGGAGACGGTAGGCTGACGCTTGGATGACCAAGACACCAGATTATCGGCAGAAATCTGCGATAACTGTGAGGTAAGCGGCGGGAATCGGGACGACCACCAATCCGCGTCGAGTAAGCGATGAAGTATGAGATCGCGGCCTTGATGAGGTAAGGCCATGATCAAGAGTACCCCGAATGTAACGTAGTATCCGCTTGAGAAAGTGCAAATGAGGTTCACGCGGAGCATGCATAAACAGACATACCTGCTGAACGGCGTAGGATATATCCGGACGAGTGATCGTGAGGTACTGCAACGCACCGGCGAGGCTGCGATATTTGGTGGGATCAGAAAGAAGAGGGCCCGCCGTCGCACTCAATTTGGAGCCGACGTCAACAGGTGTAGTGGTGGGGTTACAGTCGGACATGTGAGCGCGCGCGAGGATGTCTACAGCGTATTGTTTCTGACTGAGAAAGAGAGCATCCGCGGAACGTGTAACTGTAATACCCAAGAAATGATGTAGATTGCCCAAATCTGTCATAGCAAATTCCCTAGAAATCAGCAATAATGCGGCGTATAAGGGAAGAACTGGAGCCCGTGAGTACAATGTCGTCCACATACAGCAATAAGTAAGCAGTGTCAGAACCATGATGATAAATAAAAAGAGATGTATCACACACACTGCTACGAAACCCCCGCGAAAGAACAAAGTTAGCGAACCGCTGATACGAAGCTCGTGGGGCCTGTTTCAGGCCGTAAAGTGATTTGCGCAGGCGACACACAAAGGTGGGAGCCTTGGGATCCACGAACCCGGGGGGTTGATGCATAAAAACTGTTTCAGCCAGGTCACCGTGCAGGAAAGCGTTCTTTACGTCTAGCTGATGAATAGGCCATGAACGGGACACCGCGAGGCTGAGAACGGTCCGAATAGTAGTAGGTTTGACGACGGGACTAAAAGTCTCATCACAGTCGATGCCCACCTGTTGAGTTTTACCATTTACGACGAGGCGAGCCTTATATCGCTCAAGGGAGCCGTCGGAGCGAAATTTGTGGCGAAAAAGCCACATACAACGAATAACAGAGGCATCCGCAGGGCGTGGGACGAGATCCCATGTGTGGTTCTCTCGTAACGCAGTAAATTCGGCCTGCATAGCCGCATTCCAGTTCGGGTCACGGAGGGCGAGGTGAGGGTTTTTCGGGATGGGACTAAGTGGGGATGGTGGGGAAACGGTCAAGGCTTTGGGTTTGAAAATGCCATTCATGGCACGAGTCGTCATGCCGTGGGTGGGTACGGGAGCAGGGCGAGTTGAGGTGCGGGTGAGGGGTGGTGGTGGGGCTACGGCTGTGGTAGGATCAGGGAGGAGGGGAGTGGCCGTGGGATGTGGGTTAGTAGAGTGGGGTTGCGCAGGTGTGGTTGGGCTCGGTTGTGGAGGGGAAATGGGTGCAGGGCTCGGTGGTGTGGCAGGGTCAGGAGGTGGGGCTGCAGAAGGATGGCCAATGTGGTCAAAAAGGTGAGCAGGTAGGGCGTGGTCAGTAGGGTGTAGGAACTCATAAGTGGTAGACTTAACGGTAAAGGACGAAGCGAACGGGAAAACGGATTCATCAAAGGTCACATGCCGAGAGAGTATAATTTTACCAGTGGAAAGGGAGAGACATTTATAGCCTCGGTTTTCCGTGGGGTAGCCGAGGAAGACACAAGGGGTAGACCGGGAATCAAGTTTGTGACGCGTTTTGGCGGATAAATTAGGAAAACAAAGACAACCGAAAACACGAATGTGGGAGTAGGATGGGTCTTTGAGGTAAAGAGCGGAAGTGGGTGAGCGATAATGGAGGAGACGGGAGGGAAGGATGTTATGTAAGTAAGCCGCCGTATGGACGGCATCGACCCAAAAACGAGGAGGGAGAGACGCATGACACAGGAGGACGAGGACAATTTCGTTTAAACGACGGATCATGCGCTCGGCTTTGCCGTTTTGTGGAGATGTTTGAGGACACGAGAAACGAAAGACAAGGCCATTTTGGTGTGCAAAGGAACGAAATGAGTGATTGTCAAATTCCCGACCTAAGTCACATTGGAATGATTTAATAGACCGTTGAAACTGTGTTGTGACAAATGCATTGAAATGAAGAAATTTATTGAATATTTCGGACTTAAACTTGGTGGGATAAACCCATACAAACTGCGAAAAATTATCAATAAGGACTAGATAGTATTTAAAACCGGTGTGACTCACTATAGGTGAGGTCCATAAATCGGCATGAACAATATCAAAAGGTGCTAAACAAGAATTATTAGACTCGACAAAAGGTAATCTACGATGTTTACTAACTTGACACGAAGGACACAAATGTTTATTATGCTTAGAATTGAAACTAATACAGGAACGACTACTAAGTTGCTGTAAAACGGCAGGGCTCGGGTGACCAAGCCGGTGGTGCCACGTAGAAGTTGACAGGCCAACGAAAGGAGAAGAGGCAGACGCAGACGACGAGGGCACAGGGTACAACTCTCCGTGACTATTGCTCCTCAGAATCCTTTTCCCAGTCTGAATATCCTTCACAGAAAAACCAAAAGGATCAAATTCGACAGAAACGTGATTATCCTTAGTAAATTGTCGAACTGAAATCAAGTTTTTAATGATGTTGGGTGTGTATAGGACATTCTTGAGGTGAAGGGTGCGGTCGCAGGTAGGTATGGTTGAGGTGCCCGTTCCCCGAACTGGAATAGCGTGACCATTACCAACGTATATAGACCGAATATTAGAAGCGTTAGTGGAGAGAGTAAGCGTACCTGTGTCGGCAGTTAAGTGCGATGTAGCCCCTGTATCCATGTACCATTGTCCATCCGTCGGGTTAAATGCCATGGCGTGGAGTGCTTGACTCAGGTCCGTGGTGATGCGTCTCGGTGTCGACTACATCTGGCGTGAGCGGAAGGGCAAGAACCGGAGGAGCGGCAGCGAAGGTGCGGCCGAAGCGCCATTGGTAGAGGCACGGCGGTGGTCCGTTGGGCACGCGGCAGGCGAAGCGTGGCCACGCGGTGCACCCTGGCTGAGAAGGGTAGGAACACGGTGGTGGTGTGGGCCAGGCCTGGTACCACGGCGGAGGGGACCACGACACGGGAGCCCACCGTGAGTCAGGCTGCGATGATTTTGAGCCACGATTGTTTTGCTTACCACCATGACGACCTTTGGAGCCCGAGTGACGACCTCCACCGTTTTTAGACCGTGGAGGGTTGGGACCCGGAAGCACATCCGGAGGAGGTGAGGATGGCGCAAGCAAGGCTGTCGAGGGTTCGTCCCGACTAGCGTGACGTCGTTGTTCGAGGTCCAACATGTCACACGCAGAGTCAAAGTCCGGAAGAGTTTGATTAATATACGCCGCCGTCGTATCATACTCCGCAGGTAATCCACGAACCAATTGAAGGACAAGACGTTTGTCGTCAATGGTGACGTCTACGTCCTTAAGTTGAGCAGCGAGCGTCTTAAGTCGCTGACAATACGCCTCAAGAGAGGGCATGGCAGAGAGACGGAGTGTGGTGAACTCGTGCTCAAGAGTGGCTGCACGGGAGCCCTTATTATTGGTGAATATATTCTTCACTCGGGTCCAAGCCGCGTATGCTGTCGAGTCGGGGACGAGGACACGCAGGAGAAGATCATCACTGAGTGTCCCGTAAATCCATTGGAGGACATGGGAGTCGATTTCGCACCATTCCTCGTAACGAGCATCGGTTTTAGCCGGTGCCGCGGTGCCGTTGATATGATCAAGCACCTTGTAGCCGCGAGCGTGGAGGGTGAAAAGATTGACCCACGTAGAGTAAGCAACCTTGACGCCGTCGAGAACTCGTACTTTGTGTTGGATATTCGTAACAGAGTAGACGGGGTGAATTGAAGTTTGGTGGGTGGTGGGTCGGTTTTCGCACCTCCGGCAGACATGGCGGCTGGATTTAGGAAGACTGGTTTTAGGGTTGAATATGGAACTTGGTCTTGATACCATATAAGATTATAATCCCTCAAAGAAGGGTGATAGACGTTTATACAATATATATAGGGAGTACAATGATTTGGTTACCTAAAATACATCCAAAGATCAAGGGTTTACAATATATGCCAAAATATCTACAATATTTACTAATAGAATCTTTAAATAAAAATAAATAGCATATACAGATTGAAAAAAGAATTACGTCTAGACTTTTTTTTAAAGTAAATTATTTGATTATCATGTTGCTTGCAAAATTTAAAGAGTATATAATTATTGTTTAGTATATAATTATTGTTTAGTATATAATTACGTCTATACTATGCTTTCCGGGGCAAACTGAAAAATTTGTCAAATTTCGTAGGGTTTTGTACTTCAAATTCCTATGAAGTTAGTATGCGATGTAACTTATATTCCTTTATTTTTTCTTTGTGAGAAAGAAAGATCTCTTATTGAAGAGTGGCTCCTTCAGACAAACAAAATAAGTAAATATCGCTATTGTTGTTGACTATGTTATCAACTAAAAAGTTGGAATAAGAATTTTTTTTTTTAGTACTCACATTATTAATGCAATTAAATCACCCCTACATTATACACTATGTTGTTCTACATTACTACGGAGTACTTTGTATGTACATATACCTATACTATAAAAAAATTGTAATTTTTTTTCCAAATCTCTTAACATTTTTTTTTTAAAGAATAGCATTCATAATTCATTAATTCATATATATATATATATGGAGTATACACTAATCTATAAAAGTTTTCACAAACATTTTTCACCATTTCTGTTCATATTTCGTTTCCCACATATGACAAGTTAATGGATTGACATTTCAGAATAAAATTTGACGGTTAATCCCTCGAACAATGACAACATTTACATTCCAACAACAAATTACATGATACCAACTTTTACAACTTACAATTACACTATTATTCGATAAAAATAGAAAAATTACTAGTAATAACACAACTTTAAGACACAAATTCAACTTCTTTTGCTTTTCCAAAGATTTTCAACGAGAGTTCACTAAACTTATTTCCTTTTTCATCTAAAGCTACCTTCATCTCCATTTGTGAGGCAAGTTACGACTGCAATCAACCCATTTTAGTCACCGGCTCAATAACCACTTAAAAATATTTGCAATCACGCCTCAATGTTTACGGATTTGAACGACAGTTTGATCATCTCCCTCGATGTTACCTTCACACTTTCGGCAATATCTGAACGATACTGTTGAGTTCTGTTCCCGCCTGTGTAGGGGACAACGGTCGAATTAGAGTACCATCTACGATTGTTCAACGATACTACTCAGACTCTATGTAATAATCATAAATGACATTTTAAGTAGTTGTAATATTAAACTTGAGTTTCTGTATGTAATTAGGAGCAATATCGAAAAATTCAGTGTAGCAACTTGCAAGAGTATCTGTTGAAATCGGTAACCCTCAATCGTGTGTATTTCATTCACTGTAAACGTTACCATAACCTAATCCTCTGCAGTGAAAGACGTGAAACTGAGAACGAAGTTGACAAGGGAATGCCATCGACTGCACAAGAAGACGATTTTCCTGGCAAATCTCCTGCGAATGTAGACATTGCATCGTCAATACTAGGAGAGGTCATGATATCTCTGACCTACAACCCTGTTTTCAAAGTACAATTCCGGACATAGCAGATTAGCAGCAGTTTTGAAGAAAGTTAACGAAACTGTCATTGCTCATACAACATCACGGATCCACAATTTTGTGCGTCTGAGGTGATGAGAGAGTTCTGTGATTGTGTCGTGGAGCTTGGTAGAATTCCCGATGCTGCTCCAGAAGATCACCAAGGACAATGAGCCTTTAATCGTCTGTCGATTTCTTTCGTTTAGAAAACTAGTAGTGTATGCTCTTTGACTGTGACACCCCTCGTTGATTCGAGGAGACTACACAGGAATCTTAATAGCCGCTTGGCAAAAAGCGAACTGTGATCCAAGTGTCATTTGTTATGAAGGCTGCCAAATTACCATCTAATGTCTAACTCCTCTCGACTTTGTGTTTGCTGCTTTTGTTCTGTTATCAAGTTTTTAGCTGAAAATTGTTGTGCGTTTGAAAACCCGTCATATCAGTGTCCAACAGCTAGAAGTTTTAGCTGATGAGGTCTTCTACCTCGACATACCCAACAACTACCAATTTAGCACGACTCCGATAGGGGACCAAAAGGAAGGTTTACATCAAATGTATGTGTTGGGATGAGTAAGTCTTGTGACATGCGGCCTTTTTTTTTTCCTTTTTACCACTGTCAGATAAGAGTCACTAAATACTCAATGGTGGTCACCATACACCTAAATATGGGTGGAAAAAAAGTGGTCTAAAAAAACCCGTCTTTTTTAAGAGTAGACCTTTAATTTTAACCTATTCTTGATTAACCTTTTTGTCTTCCTAAATGTTTTGCATTTTTCAAGAATATTTGAACAGAAAAAAAAAAGAAATGAATAAGATTTTTATTGTCTTTTTTCTTCGGGAAAGCGGTTACTTTTATTTATCGATCTATTTATTCGAAATGGTACATATACTTTTGCTACTCCCTTGTCTCATAATTTTAGAATACATTGCATTACCAAAATAGATTTTAACCATACTTGCAGATGACAACTAATTTTAGTATCCCTCACATATAAACTATGAAAACACTGAACAAGAAGTTGAAAAAACTATACAAGACGTATATATGGAGCGTAATGGTCGATGTTTAGTACCAAGTGATAGACGAAGTTTAGCATCACGCCTAGCTACGAATTAACGTTGATTTTGCCATATACAAACCTCGGACGAACTATCTTGAGGTTCTTGAAGCTAGACATTGACTCAAGACAGAGATGTCTGAACGGTTTTATTCGCCGGTGATAGTGACTCCCGATAGTGAGGTGTGCAGAGAGCTTCATGCGTGCAGGCAGACGGCATAAGTGGGCGGATATTACCCGGGTTCAGAGGAAACAAATACTTGTAGTACCCATCCATCATTGCTTCCATGTTGCAAGTTTGAGCCACCTTTGGTATCTGCACGACAAAAGCGCGTAAGCACCGAAGCAAAAGAGGAAGAAAAGTATGTGTACAATACACCCAAGTTACCCTTTACGAGTTAAAACACGATCCTAAAATAACGAGAACTCGGAACAAAGTGGAATTAGAGCGAAGGAGTACCTGATAGATGTCTCGCATATATCCGTGAAGGTTGGGATATTCCACCAGCTTCTTCTTTGTGCATTTGAACATCACGTTGTATACGAGATCAAATCTAATCAAGGTAGTGAAACAGCAGACATCCGCAAGCGTCAGTGACTCTCCACACAAGTATCTGGATGTCGCCAAATGATCGTCCAACATGTCCAAGGTATCGAACAAGTCCCTCACCGCTGCATCATAGGCTTCCTGAGTTTGTGCGAACCCACACCTAAGCCCAACAAAAGCCTCGTTAGCCAGTTGATACTCCTAAAATCACTGAATTCATTACATCCAAGTTACGAAGAACAAGTTTGTTGGTCCAACACTAGTTAAGATAACACATTATATGATCGAGTTATCGAGCTTTACTACTCAAGCATTTGATGAACATGAACAAAAATTCTTGAATACAAATTTGGGAATAAATCGGAGAATCAATGATCAGCTAACACAAGTACTTGCAACTAGAAAAAGCACATTCAGGTTGAATCAATGGATGCAACTCTACGAAGCAACTGATTGTGTTAAAAGATAACAACTTCTAACCCTATCATTCACACTTTAACAAAACACAATTCCACTCCTCAATCGAAAATTGCAGAAATCATGTACAAGCCATAAATTTCACACTAAGGTTAACAGTATAATACATAACTGAGTCCAACTTTGTAGCACTCCGTAATATATAAAGGATAAAAGATAAAAGATAAAAGTACGGGATTTCACTCCTCAATTACAAAATGCACAATCATATCAACTTACCATGCAACATAATTTACGCTAAGGTGAAGAGTAGTATGAAGAATTGCATAACAAAAAATTGAATCAAACTTCTAACAACATAGAACGAATCAAAGTTAGCAACCGATATACTCATATACCCCATCATTAACATCATGATAAACAAACCGGTTCCCCTCCTCAATGGAATTGCAGTCATCGACAAACCATATAAGTACAGTTCACACTAAGGTTAGTGTATAACCCATAGTTGAATCCAACTTTTCTCGTAAAATAAATAAGGTTAAAGATTTACAACTACATTCCACTCCTCAATCGAAAATTGCATAATCATCGACATACCATAGACTAATACAATTCACACTAAGCTAAGACTATAACACAACAAGTAGTAACAAGATGGATCAAAGATAGCAACCTACAAACTCCATTGTTAACATTACGATAAACAAACCGATTCCACTCTTCGATAGAGAGCTAGCGCAATCATCTACATACTATACACTCCGTGATACAATTCACACTAAGGTAAGAAAATAACATTATGTTGAACAAACCGATTCTACTATTCAATCGAAAACTTGCACAATCATCAACATACCATATCATACAATTCACACTAAAACATAGAGTAATGGAATCAAACATAAGAAAAGGATCAAAGAGTAACAACCTATAAACCCCATTATTAACATTAGGATAAATAAGGCGATTCCACTCCTCAATCCTCGCCACCAACGAGGGAGGCTCGAGATCCAAACCCGGGTTACGACCCAAATCATTAAACCCACAATTCAAAAACCGAATTATATCATAACTCTCATTACAAACAACCTCTCTATTCTTAACATCCCACAACATTGGCACCGTGGACCGTCCATCGTACCCGCCATTTCTAAGCCTATAAACCTCCTTCAAACTCCCACACCCATACACATTATCCCTCCCAACCCCACCCCCACCGCCACGGCTTTCGTCGAAAACCCAAAGCCCGTCGACACCGGGGGAGGCGACCGACATGGGAACGGTCTCCTCAAGCCCCTTGAGGGCCCGGACAATGAGGGCCCGGTGGGCCCAGGGACAAGGAAGCCCAACATAGAGGTGAAGGGTGGTTTTGGAAATGTGAGGGTTTGGGCCGGGTTTGACCCGGAATTGGGAAGCGGGTCGGGTGTAGGACCCGGTGGTGGGGTCAGAGGGGGCTAGTTGGGACATCATAAGCTGCCACGTGGAAGTCCAGATTGTACGGACAGTGGAGATGAGGAGTTGAGGTGGTAGGGTTTTGGGCCATAGGGTGGTTGCTAAGGTGGTTAAAGGGTTGTTTTGTGGTGGGGTTTTGAGGGAGGATTTAGGGTGGTAGTTGCGGTGGTTGTGTTTGAGTTTGTAGGGTTTTACGGTGGTTTTTGTGGTGGTTAACGGTGGATGTGGGTGGTGGAAACAAATGGTGGACATTATTAGATTTTGTGGAGTGGAACATTATCTTACGGAGTACTCCGTAGTTTTTAACGTATTGCTCAATTCATTTCAATTCGATTTCTGCATTTACTTTACCTTCAAACAAAACTTGGCTAATCTCAATGACCAAACTATCAATTTTCCTTTCTTATTTTTTTTCTAGATTTTTTTCTTTTTAATTTATCATCGACTGATCCGTCTGATTTATCCGTGGATGACGGGTAGGGTGAATCAGGTGATGGGTAATTCAGGTGATGGTTATATTGGGTGAAGTCGGGTGATGGATTCGGGTGAGGTTTTACCCAACCGGAACCCGATCTATTGTCATTCATAATAACTAGTTTTATCCAAAAAAAATTCCATTTTTTAAAGGGAAAAACTAATTTATTAGTATATCGCCAAACTATGGTTACAAATTATCAAAATTATCAAAAAGAAACATGATAGAACTAAAAAAAAAAAAACATGCTTTGATATAGCTCGATTGGTAGAGGTTAAGATGTTCGATTTGGTGAGGTTCGGAAGCTTAATGTAATGTATTTTGAAGGAGAATTATGAAGAAATGTTGGAGATGGATCCAGCCTAATATAAATTCCCACATTGCGTCCCACATCGGTTATGAGATGAGAATTGGTCTTGTTTATAAGGCTAGGGGCTACTCCTCTTATTGCCAATTGGTTTTAGGATGGAACCCTCTAAGCCTTATAAGGTGGGCTTTCTCTTCTACCATTTGTGGGTGTGACCCGGGCCCGTCTCTGGTTTCACATGGTATCAGAGCCCATGATTGTGTGACCTGGGACTCTCGTTAAACTGGGCCTTTGTGTGCAGTTGGAAGAGAGGACAATTTCCCCCAATTTGCGTTGTACAGCTGGGCTTTCTCTTCTACCATTTGTGGGTGTAACCCGGGCCCGTCTCTGGTTTCACAAGAAATCAAGTGAGTGTTACTTTAGTGGGTTTGGATTTTTTTTGCGTTGTGTTTAGGTATATTATGTGTCGAGACGAGAAGGACAATGTCGGGAGCGAGTTTTTGAAGTCAAAGAAGCGTCAAAGTCGAAGATCAAATCAAAAAGTGAAGAATTCGCGAAATCAAATAGTTGCATTCGTGTTTACTAACGTTTCTTGATAATTCGAGATCGGGCACTTGCTCCAAAGGTTGATTGGTTCTTGCCAATCAAGTACTCCGTATTCTACTCGATCCGTACATAAATAGACCGTCAAAACATTTTACGTAACACTACTTAACTTTTGTGGATAGATACAAAATAACTTCATATCAAATTCAACTAATTAATATCATCACCGGATCATGATCATTTCTTTTTTTTTTTGAAATTGTCATCTCATTAATTTTTAAATAAACGTAGGTTACAATGAAGATAACAAATAGACAAAAGAAAATCAAGATTGCTAACGTGAAAAATACATTCAAAATAACTATCTAAATATTGGTAATGGCGCCGCTCCAAAATCATAAATTTCTTGAATCTATGAATAATCGATGTCTTTGCATCCTTCTTGATGGAGGGAAACAGTGTAGCCGTCTTGATGTATTCATCCACGAAACAAAACTGATAATCTCCCCGTCGATTAAAACTTATTATATCGATATCAATCCCGTATCGAGAACAACTAAAACCCCAAAAACAAGGGACGGAAAACTCCATGGAAGGAGATGGAAAACTCCCACATAAAAGGAGACGATTATTAAGCGAAAAATATAACATAATAATAATAGTAATTGTAGAAGAGTTAAAAGAGAAAAGAACCATTAACGGGGCTTACCATCAAGCAAAAGTATTGAAAGATGGCAGCCCCAAATTTATTTTGGAGGCTAGGTTTTTTTTTGGAGAGGGTTTTTTTTGGAGAGGATTGTTAAGATTAGGGATCATGATCATTTCTAATTAAACTCAAATAAATAATTCACTACAACTAGTTATGATATAAATTAGGGGGAAATGAACATTCGATACGACGATCAATTAGAAAAATAAAAATTTACCGTTTCTCAAAATTTGTATGGATGAACTATGAATATCAACAATGTCGCAAAACAAACAATCGAGAATACTCCGTATGTCTCATGAAATGACGTCAAGATTTAATTTGAATTGATTTATTATCATTGTGCAGCTTTTAGATTAAAAAAAATAGGGTTTAAGAGAGGTTTTGTAAGGGTTTGAACTTTGAAGTTCATCCTAAGTTTTTTGGATTTAATCATTAATCTAATCAACTACTCTCATATTTTTATTTATGCATTTGTCTACTTTGTACTAGTTGATATAATCTCTCATTCCTAATCTACTTGTTGCATTTTGATAAGTAGAATTTGGTGTCTTAATCATTAGCTAGTCTTTTACTCCGTATTAATTATGCTTAGTGTAGTAATTCTTGTTTAGATTATATTTTTATTGTTAATTTCAATCATTTGGGTGTGATTGCATGGTATAGGTTCAACCTTTGTCTATGGGTATATTTGGAAAGTCACTTATGGTGCGTTTGGGAACATGGATTTGATTTGAAATGTCGGATTTGGCTCAAATTAGGTGTTTGGGAAGTTGGAGAATTTGGATTTGTATTTGAGTCAAATCCAACCCAAATCCATCCCTTAAGAAAACTAGCTAACCTCAAATGACACCCTAAATGGTGTCATTTCCAAATCTTAACTCAAACAACTAGTAATTTGATTTTAAAACCCTCAATTTCAAATGTCTAATTCTAAATCCTAAATTTGAAATCAAATTCGAGTTCCCAAACGCTACCTTAATTAATTGTCTTATGTGTTGGTTATTAATATGATGAATGAGGAGTACTATATTTATAGGGTAGTAAAATTTCCAGGGAGAAAATAGTATGGGCCACGGGATTATGAAGCATTGAAAAGGTGGCCCACTTGTTGCAACACTCACAATTGTGGTTCATTACTTCATTTGTCCCTTGGAATCATCAACACCCTATTTATATGTTGGTTTTTCAACCAGTTGTGTATCTCTATATTATTTATGTTTCTTTTTCCTAATTATTTCCCATAAAAGTTAAAAGATTGAGTAATTCTCCTGAAAGATCGGACTCACACTAAATTAGTGTGAATTAGTGTGAGTCACAAGTAAATAAATCAAGAAAAAAAAATAAAAAAAAAATAAAACTAATTACCCCTTGTGTGAGAGAACTCACAATAAACTTATTGTGGGTCCCATCTCACACAAGTATTTGCCAAAAAGATTAGAAGTTTTCATGCAAGTCTAAGGCCCTTCCCATTTCCTTTTTTATTTTTGGGCTAAACTTTCCATGTTAAAGTAAATTTAATATTAAGAGAACTAGTGGTTTTAAGTTTAAAATAGAAAATAGAAATGTAGGTAGTTGACGCATTCTTTTATTTCGTTACTAAAAGAGGGCCAAATTAATAATTTATACTCCTAGCCTAAGCACTAAACAATAGTAGATAGTGGTAAGATAGGGTCGAACCCAAAGGAATGACTAAACAAGGCTAAAGCTAGAGTAATGTCACGAAACAAACAAATATAAACAGGGTGTTAAGAAGATTGATTTAGTCGAAAACTAAAGACACAAGTACTAAAACAAATGTAAATAAGACGAGAAAAAACACTTTTGATGCAATCACAAAGGTTTCAACACTTTCAAATGATCAAGTGAGTAAAAAGATAAAACTATTTCATTTAAATAATTCCACAAACACCTTCTATGCATAAAGGCTACCCAAGCATGAATCGGCAAGCAAAGGCATATATCGCACTCAAAACACGATGAATCGGCAATCTAATGTATTTTATGCGATCCATACAATAGAAAACATAAGAGGAATATATGGAAACATAATAAAAACAAATTCAAGAATCAACATGGAATGTTTTACATTAAAAATCCATACTTTACTTCTCCAAACACGATCAAAGCGTGATGAATCGACATATAACACCATAATACATGATAATGATGCAAAACATGAGGGATTTAAAACATTCAAACATAGAATACACAAAATTCTCAAGCATGTAATTAAAGGCAATGGAACAATTGATCAATATAAGTCACAAAACCAAAGATTACAATAACAAGCATCAAGAGAAGTAAATACTTAAACAAAATAGATTAGATTAAAAATTTCTCAAATTGATCAAAAGGTTGGGATGAGAACCCAAGGATTACACCAAAAATTAGACAATTAGTTACTCATAATCACCCAAACATTGCCCAAAATCTTGAGAAAATTCATAAACATTGAATTAAGAACTAATTATTAAAGAGTAATTAAATGAAAGTTGAACCTAATCTCTATCCTTAACTCTCTCCAAAGCTGCCTTTCTGAGGGTTTTTTACAAAAAGGAGTATATATACTCCCACAAAAACTAAGACTCGAAATACAAAATGCAGAAAATAAAATACGTAGGCAGAGGAGTGGGTAGCTCTTGGTGACAGAGCATGTCGCTCTCCTGGGAGCGGGTAGCTCCTAGTGACAGAGCGGGCCGCTCTCCTGGGAGTAACCGCTCTCAGCTAGGAGCAGGTCAAGTTTTTCGGCTGGAACTTGCACGATTTTGCTCGTTATTTGCTCCGTTATCACGTCGCTTGCACTCCGTCTTCGTGGGTATGTCGTGGGTCTTCAAATAGGGACATGGTGGCTAGAAATTCACTCCGACTCATCGCTTAAGATGCACCAAGAAGCCCGGTTTGACACTTGCTCTCGATTTCGTTCACAATGTCCCTCGATTCTTAGCTTCACATGGCACAAAAGGCTAGAATTACGCAATTAGAACATCATAACGAGTTTGCTAGTAAATCATGCTAAGTGAGCCTCAAAACTCTCACAAAAACCAATAATTCTAGCTCGTTAACATAGTAAATTCGCTTCTCATCAACTCTCTCATGCTTAGCTTTTTGCTTGTCCCGAGCAAAAACAAGTAACACGCCTTAACACAAGGCTCATTCCACTCTTTTCTCTTTTCTCTCACACCCCAAACTTCTTATAACTCCCTCACTATCATGTTCCTATCCTCACCTCTCCCTTCTTATACTCCCTCTTAAGCCTCACTTAAATGTCCACCAACTCCATTCCCCTCACTCTGGCTTCCCTCGACAAAAGACCTCCTATCGCAAACCAAAATACACCAAAACGTATTAGGAATGCCTCACCTTCACCAAAGCAATCCTTAAATCCTTCTCCTTATGTCTTTCCATTTGGTGAGTGCCATGAAAAACATATACAACCCTTCTTAGCATCCAAATGACCTCACCAAATGCTCATACCCTTCCGCCCTCCATACTCCACAACTTATACCTCCACACATCATATAATAAGTAAGCAATTTGCACAGATGATATAGTACGGGATATTAGTATTAGCCCCATACTTAAGGGGTAAATATGGCCCCATTTTTTTCATTTTGCGACTCTTTTGACCTCAATTTTTCTTGCCTAAAAGGATACATACTAAGGCATCCTTAAGGCGTGGCCCCCCAAGTTTTGTATAGGCTGCCCTCTCGGGTTTCAACTTGTCGGGGTTTTGTATTTTTGTATTTTTTTTCTTTTTGTATTTTTTCGGTTTTTTTTTTAAAAATAACATAAGTAAAACATCAAAGCAAAGCATAAAATACGTACATATACCACATATAATACAAGACAAGCTCACTACATCACTCATAACCCCTCCCCCATGCTTAGCATTTGCTTTGTCCTCAAAGCACATAATTAATTATAATCAAAAACAAGCTAGCGGGAAAGGGGGAAAAAAAAAATACTTAACTCAAGTCTAAACTTACAAAACTTACAAAATAATTCAACGCTCTAAGTAATTTGTCATGTTCACTTGCAAAGAACCGTGATGAATAAACATAACAAATTGTAAGAAAGATAAAGTTGAACCACAAGTTACCAAAGTCAGAACAGGCATACATGAAACCATCACCATGTTCATCTTCTTCAAAGGTGTAGCTAATATCAATGTATGATTCTTTGGAACACACCTTTTGTCTAGGCAAGACCGGATAAGGATAAATCAATTCCAATTTTTCAATCTTGTCAAGTCTCTCTTTCTCGCCGACCCCGTCAAATGTTATCTTTTGTTGCATTTCATCTTCCTCATCTTCATCTTCATCAAATATAATGCACTCGACATTAATGTGAAATGGTGAAGAAGTGGGGTTATCACATATTTACATATCATCAACTTGACACTCTTGAAGGTCAATAATAAACCCATCCTCAGTCATTTTCTCATCAACCATCTTATCTAAGTGACAACCTTGACCTTCTAACCTTACATTAGGCATGGTCTTAATATTTTGGGAAGTGACTTTTATACTGTCTTGTAAGGTCATGACATCGGTGGCAAGAGCTTGGACCATGTCCTCCGTGGACACATATAAGTCATCATCAAAGTATTGGGGTTGTGGTTGAGTTTCTCGAGGGAGTAAATGATGAATTTCCCATTCCTTAGTCTCATTAGCCAAATACTCAAACAACCCCCAATTGTACTCTTAATTGGTCTAATAGAATTGACCTCTGCTCAAAGAGTGTACGAATCCCCAAGTTTCATTATTCATCCCATCGTATATCACATGACGAATATCCGAAACATCGTACGAATACCGAGAATGAGTTACATATGCATGAATTTGATTGAAATAACGATAAAACAACTCATTCTCATATTGGGGTAAGTTAAATGGTGTCATTGAGCATGAAAAAAAATTCAACGAAAATCAACTCTAAGCTAAAACCAAAAATATTTACAAACTAAACTAAATTAAACTAAACTAAACTAAACTAAACTAAACTACTCGAGTCTACTCAACTCTACTCTACTCTACTCTACTCTATGCCTAGCCAATTACCTTCCCCGGCAACGCCACCAAAATTTGACGCGCTCTTTTATGTCGTTACTAAAAGAAGGCCAAATTAATAATTTATACTCCTAGCCTAAGCACTAAACAATAGTAGATAGTGGTAAGATAGGGTTGAACCCAAAGGAAGGACTAAACAAGGCTAAAGTTAGAGTAAATGTCACGAAACAAATAAATATAAACGGGGTGTTAAGATGATTGATTTAGTCGGAAACTAAAGACACAAGTACTAAAACAAATGTAAATAAGACGAGAAAATACACTTTTGATGCAATCACAAAGGTCTCAACACTTCCAAATGATTAAGTGAGTATAAAGATTAAACTATTTCATTTAAGCAATTCCACAAACACCTTCTATGCATGAAAACTACCCAAGCATGAATCGGCAAGCAAAGGAATATATCGCACTCAAAACACGATGAATCGGCAATCTAATGTATTTCATGCGATCCATACAATAGAAAACATAAGAGGAATATATGGAAACATAATAAAAACAAATTCAAGAATCAACATGGAATGTTTTACATTAAAAATCCATACTTTACTTCTCCAAACACGATCAAAGTGTGATGAATCGACATATAACACCATAATACATGATAATGATGCAAAACATGAGAGATTTGAAACATTCAAACATAGAACACACAAAATCCTCAAGCATGTTACAAAGGTAATGCAACAATTCATCAACATAAGTCACAAAACCAAAGATTATACAATAACAAGCATCAAGAGAAGTAAATACTTAAACAAAATAGATTAGATTAAAAATTTCTCACATTGATCAAAAGGTTTGGATGAGAACCCAAGGATTACACCAAAAGTTAGACAATTAGTTACTCATAATCACCCAAACATTGCCCAAAATCTTGAGAAAATTCATAAACATTGAATTAAGAACTAATTATTAAAGAGTAATTAAATGAAAGTTGAACCTAATCTCTATCCTTAACTCTCTCCAAAGCTGCCTTTCTGAGGGTTTTTTACAAAAAGGAGTATATATACTCCCACAAAAACTAAGACTCGAAATACAAAATGCAGAAAATAAAATACGTAGGCAGAGGAGCGGGTAGCTGTTGGTGACAGAGCGGGTCGCTCTCCTGGGAGCGGGTTGCTTCTGGTGACAGAGCGGGCCGCTCTCCTGGGAGCAACCGCTCTCAGCTAGGAGCAAGTCAAGTTTTTCGGCTGGAACTTGCACGATTTTGGTCGTTCTTCGCTCCGTTATCACGTCGCTTGCACTCCGTCTTCGTGGGTACGTCGTGGGTCTTCAAATAGGGACATGATGGCTAGAAATTCACTCTGACTCGTCGCTTAAGATGCACCAAGAAGCCCGGTTTGACATTTGCTCCCGATTTCATTCACGACGTCCCTCGATTCTTAGCTTCACATGGCACAAAAGACTAGAATTACGCAATTAGAACATCATAACGAGTTTGCTGGTAATTCATTCTAAGTGAGCCTCAAAACTCTCACAAAAACCAATAATTTTAGCTCGTTAACATAGTAAATTTGCTTCTCATCAGTAGTTGTTAGGTTGTTGTTACTTGTGGAATGAAACCAATGGTTGATAGAGAGAATTCTTGTTTGCTGGCTAAGAGGGTGCGGACGACTGGACGGGTGATTAAAACCCAATTGAAGTCAAGAAGTTATGGTGTGTGGAAGTTGGACATTTTATATGCAGGGCATATTTTTGCTGCAGTAGATCGAGGATGTGGAATTAGGAAGGGGCTATTATGTATACACACACTTATATATGTTTGCTTTTATATCATTACAACAAATAAGAACTTGTACCACAAATTATGTTACAGAAATTTGTATAATGTGGCATAATTTTCTTTAGCCACATAAAAAAGCAATCTTAATTGCCACAAAGCAATTTTATGCCACAAAAGAAATAATTATGTGGCAAATAAACACTTGTGCCACAGAAATAGTTAACCTTGTGGCAAACAAATCTATTTAGCCACAATCAAGTTATTCATAATCAAATATATTCATGTGGCATAATGGTTAGTATCATCAACTGTTAATACTGCTTTTATATGTTACATTTTGTTTTTTTCTAGTAGTGTATGCTCTTTCAACTGTTAATACTGCTTTAATATGTTACATTTTGTTTTTTTTTTCGTTTTCATTTATATAGGCATAACTATGGCAAGCAAACTTCTCGATTATTTGCCCGAGCTGTTTCATGAACTCCATCTTTCGGTCTATCGTTAATGAATGGTGACCTAATTGATGACCAAGATCGTATATTAAGGATAACTTGGGAGTATTGTTGGAGCCATTTGAATGTTTCTCATAGTGACAAAAAAGGGGATGGTTTTTGTTGCTATATACCAGCTGCTATCGACACTTTGAAGGCAAGGATGCAAATCTCCGAAAGCCGCAAAAATCCTCCTAACTATCATGGCAGCCTGGTTGGTGACAAGCTTTCTGGCTCATATTTGAATGAACTTATGAACGCTACAAAATCTTTAAACGATGGCGAAGGAGTTTTTTCAATTATTCAAGAATTTAGGTTAACCACTCGCTCCGAATATAACTTGCGAAAGTTGAATATGTTGAGGAGTCCAGGTAACCACGATCGATTTGTAGATGAAAAGGGTGTTTTAGACATTACCGGGTGCAGTTTTCACACAATTAAAGGATTTGAGCCTTACACTGATTGTTCATTTGGAAACAAGAGTAACGAATTATATGAGCATCTTAGCACTAACGGTCTATTTTATGGGGCTTTTAGCACGGATGCAGATCTTCAAAGGAGTATCGAATCATCATTCACTAATAGAAAATGACTCTTGTGCCACAGAAAAATGTGTGGCACAAGTACGAAATTTTCGTGGCTATATAACTTTGCCACGAAATTTTGTTGTGGCGTTAAAATTTCTTAGGATATTTTTTAATATATAGAGTTATTTATCAACAAAATATATCCGCACAATATTTTTAATCATGTCGTCGATTTAATTGTAACTTACTTTTAATCTTTATGAAAAATAGATAACAAGATTGCATTAATTTAAAATAGTTCGAGTTTTGCGATAAATTTTGTAACCAAATTTTTGTCACACAAAAAAAAATTACGATGAAATTTGGATGTAATTTATTTTTCCGATAACTTTGTTGCTAAGGGAAATATATAGTTAAATCAAGATGTCAAACCTATAGTGTATCCATGAAATTATTTCGTCTCAAACAATTTTCTATGTCACAATTTTTTTTATCGACATATCTATATTCCGTTGTAAATTTCCATTGTATTTTATGCATTTTATAATAACAATGTCTATAACTTTTTGCCACATATGTGAATAATTTGTGGTTAAATAGGTATTTTTTGCCTTATGTGTGGCTTGATATGTGGCTACAAAGGTGTTTTTGCCACATGAATAACTTGATTGTGGCTAAATGGAGTTTTTTTGCCACAAGTTTAACTATTTATGTTATTTGCCACAGAATTATTACTCTTGTGGCATAAAATAGATTTGTGGCAATGAAGATTGTTTTTTTCTGTGGCTAAATAAAATTATGCCACATTATACAAATATTTGTGGCATAATTTGTGGTATAAGTTCTTATTTGTTGTAGTGATTGTACCAATTGACGCTGCCAAGGGAGACACAGAAGAGGCCCATGTCGTAATGGTTTACGGATGTGGCAGTTGTTATGCAGTTGATGATCCTACTAAGGTGCTTTACTATTGGCTAGCACAAAATTCGTGGGGAAACCGTTTGCCTCAAAGTATCAGATTCACTCTTAATTCCCTTGACACTGCAGTCGTTCCTCATGTATAGGTAATAATGTAATATAAGTGACCATTTAGATTTTAGAATATGCTTGAATTACAAAAATCAATCATGATTGGTAATGGTGCATGATTGGTAATGTCCAAACAAGTACGATTTGTTATGTTTAAACAAGCATAATTTATACAGTCTAAACATTTTGCATGATTAAATGGTTTAATGTTTTCACGCAAACAGCTGTCACTATGCCACTCTTTCGACCCACTTATCCAAACGAGGTTTTCTCACGAGTATTTAATTGTTATTTCTACTTTAAGACCGTGTTTGAATGGTTGATTTCTTACTTTATACAGCATCAACACGAGGAGAGATAAGGATATCACGCACTTGGTTCTGTGATTGTGTTATGGAGCTTGGTAGAATTTCTGCGGACAATGAGCCTGGAAGTGAAGATTGTGTTATTGCTGCTTTCATTTTCTTTGTAAGTTTTAGCTGTCGATTGTTGCGCATTTGGAAACCTAGCTAGCATAACAGGTCCAACTATGTAAGCAAGTTTCGTGCTCTATGTTGGTCTGATGGTCTGACTTCTTTAGCTTTGGAAAAACGTATCATTGTTAAGGTTAAAACATAAGTTATTATTGTTGAATGTTGATATTAGTAGTTCGAAACTGATAATATGATAGAACGGAGATAAAGAGATGAACATGTTTTCTCTTCAAAAACTCTATTGGTACTCAGATTAAAACATAACTTTTTTTTAATATGTTTGTGCAATTGTTTGATGTTTGCATTTATAGAACTCATGGTCTAACAATTAATGCAAGTTTTGTTACTCACTTATCTCATAAAGTCATAAACTTAAATTACATTCTATGGCCATGTTATAATCATCTACCAAAACTTATTACTCTGTATAACCTTATAGACAAGTAACGACTAATTTGTACTTACTCTTGCGTTTGTTGGTTGTTGTTTGTCATCTTGTTGTCGACAGTTGAGCTTATATAACCATAATGAACTAGTTGTGCTAGGTTGTATCAGTTATGTATTTGTTGGATGTTTATACACCGATTATAGGCCATAGGCCAAGTGAGTTATATGTTGTATTGTTGTTTATATCGCTTATGTTGAAATATGACTGGAAAGCACCTAGTTACTCTCCACTGATTGTGGCTGTTGCATTCTTTTGTGACAGGTATACTTGCGGGGATGGGTTTATCGGTTTAGTATAGTCGTTTATCGGTTTATCGGTTTATTGGTTATCGGTTTAGTCGTTTACTATAGTCGTTTATCGGTTTAGTCTTTTTCATTAGCTAAGTTAGCCTTTGTTCACGGGTATTTATTCCCGCTTGTTTAGACTTTAAAATCTAGACCGTCGTAGTTAGTGTAGGGATCGGATCCCATTCACTAATCAAGTATTAGTGTAAATCAAATTACTCTAATTTGATTTAGCAAGATCTATGTAGTACAAATTTACATTGTTAACAAGTTTAGAAATTTTATACCTTTCTCAAAGGGAAATATGGGCACAAAACTAGAACTCCCTTCTAGTTTTGTTTCTTGAGCTAAAGCTTTGGACGATCCTCCAAAATACCGAGTTTCCATAATAGGAAACCTCCTTCTTGTTGCACCCAAGAAGTACACCAAAAATACTAAGGATTTTGATCTAGAAATCACTTAGTAATACTTGATAATATGTGAATAATATGTGAATGATAATATTACTACTAACTCTTAGTAGTATATAAAATATGAGAATCATATTCTAAGTTTTTAGAGAGAAGAGAGAAGAAAAAGATGAATGATACATGCTCTCCTTTTCTCTATAGCCTTATGTTTTTATCACAAAACAAGCAAAACAAGTGTGCACAACACACCAAAAATTTCACCACTTGAGGAGAGTCATGGGAAGAGTTTTGTGCATGCTTTCCTTGTTAAGAACAATTCCTTTAATTGTTATCATTGTATAAAGATGCATTTAATGATGTCTTAGTAAACAAAATAGAAAAGACAAAGAGGAATCTTTCCTCTCTTCCTTCCCATTCGTATGGACCATATGGGTCTATTTTGTTTTCCAATATTTGTCCATTAAATACTTATAATTTATCACTTGATTATCTAATATAATAAAGTGTAAATTAATTAAACTCTTCCTTAATATACATGTACACTTACACATATATTAAAATTGTACTTTTACTAATCTCATTAGTAAAATATACATGATTAGTGGATTAACGATTAATCACTAATTCTCATCTCCACTAATAATTTTATCGATATAAAATTCAATCATCCGAGTTCACAACTCGATTTCTCTCTAAATTAATTCACTGACTAACCGTTAGTCGATTTATCAAGTTACTAATTTAATCGTATCCCATACAATTAATTAGCTCAGATATTTGGAGTACGTTCCTATAGGTGTGACTTAAAGGGATCAATTGATTACCGCCGTTCTCACGACAATAACGTCAAACTCTAGTCAGCCAACCGTTATTGATTTACGTTAATCAATCAATAATACAGGATTATCCCCACGTATTCCTTAATTGAGATTTATTAAGTAATCGCACTATTGTGGAGGACACTTACTCCAACAATCTCCCACTTGTCCGAGACAAGTTGTGCATTACCAATTCTCATGTCCGTTTCACATCTCCCACTCAATGCAAGGTGTCTTACAGTCGATTTGCATTCTAAAGATATATATCATGAGTGGTTTCCTCGATAAGGAGAGTAGCTGTCTGACCGGGGAATCTACCGTAGATTCTTACCGAGCGTGGCCACGCATTTTCAGCGACTACTCCTCGAGTGGCCCAAAGATGTTTTACCCTGACGAGGGTGGACATTTCCTTCCACTCGATTATCTTGTATAATGCAGATCACCATGACCCCAAAGATGCCCTTATAACCCCTTTCACGGCATGGCTTAGGACAAAAATGAAAGTCACTCTAAAGCGCACCGACTGCATTAACGGCCCACCAGGTCAAAGAATCGACTCGAAGGAATACTATAGAATTCCCACCACGACCAGTGTTTCAATCTCATTGAAAAGGAATTTATAAGCGTCATCGCCTCGACAGTGTTTTCACGATCTGTCTATGCAAACGATCGATCATCACATATGACCCTATGGTGTTGAACCCCACCATCGATCGACTTGCAATCCGGTCTCTACGAGACGCCACCTCCGATAAGAGACCAGGGGACCAAATACTTAGTTTATGCCGCTCACTTGAATATGTTCAAAGTTGTCGCACAACTATTCGGATAAGCAGTATGCATTGAGAATGACTTAAAAGAGTAAATATACTCTAAACAATGAATGTTATATTCATATATGTAATAGGATCTGTATTCAATTACATATCACGAATCAAAAGGAAATCTAGCATACGCCGCAACCCCATTGAGGTGGTGTGCGGCGTCACGCTAGCCCTCGAAGGGGCTTGGTTAAGGGATCCCGATATCATCGTGCATCCCAACCTTACAAATATCTATTTCCTTCCTTTCCACATTATCTCTAATAACGTGGTATTTCCTCAAAAATGTGTCTAGACTTATTACTTGACATGGGCTCCATCGCTTGGAAAATAGCCCCACTGTTATCACAATAATCAGTGACAGGATCCTCGGCACTTGGGACTACTCTTAGTCCATCCAAGAGCTAGAATCCACACAGCTTCTTTAGCGACTTAAGGCGCCAAATATTCGACTTCGTTGTAGAATCGCGGTGACACTTTGCTTGAAACTTTTTCAAAGAAATAGCACCCCATTCAACATAAAGACATAGCCGGTTTGGGATTTCAAATCATCCCCATCAGTTTGGAAACTTGCATCCGTGTAACCCTTTACACGTAGCTCAAGTTCTCCTCCAAACACTAGAAACGAATCCTTAGTTCTTCTCAAGTACTTAAGGATGTTCTTTACAGCTATCCAGTGACTCTCACCAGGATTAGCTTGATACCGGCTCGTCATGCTCAAAGCGAAAGCGACATCAGGACGAGTGCACATCATAGCATACATGATTGATCCTACAGCGGAAGCATAAGGGATCAATTTCATGCGTTCAATTTCCGCAGGTGTCTTAGGTCATTGGGATCTCTCCAATTTTATTCCTACACTCATCGGAAGAAAGCCTCTCTTGGAGTCTTTCATATTGAACCTATCAAGAATCTTATCGATATAAGTTTCTTGACTTAATGCTAGTATCCTTTTGGATCTATCTCTATAGATCCGGATACCCAAGATGCGTTGTGCCTCTCCCAAGTCCTTCATTTGGAAATGGTTTCCCAATTCCACCTTTACCGAGTTCAGACTTGGAACTTCATTTCCAATCGTAGTATGTCATCTACATACAAAACAAGGAAGGTTACTTTACTCCCACTAAACTTCATGTATAAACAAGGTTCCTCAAGACTTCGAGCGAATCCATTTTGTTTTATAACATGATCGAATCTGTGATTCCAACTCCTTGATGCTTGCTTAAGACCATAAATGGATCTCTTAAGCTTGCATACTTTCTTAGGGTTAGATGTATCTACAAAACCTTTAGGTTGTGTCATGTACACTTCCTCTTCTAGAATCTCATTCAAGAAGGCGGCTTTACATCCATTTGCCATATTTCATATTCATGAAATGCTAAGAATCGCTAAGATTATCCTTATGGATCGAAGCATAGCAACCGGTGCAAAGCCCTTTGCCACCAATCTAGCTTTGTAAACATCAATATGTTTATCTATGCCGAGTTTGATTTTGAATATCCATTTACACTGAAGGGGTCTCACTCCTTCAGGTAAATCTACCAAGTCCCAAACTTGGTTCTCGTACATAGAATCCATTTCGGATTTCATGGCCCCAAGCCATTGTTCGGAGTTAGGACTACTAATAGCCGCCTTGTAGGTTGAGGGTTCGTTGCTTTCGAATAACAACAAATCACCCTCCTCCTCGATGTTACCGAGGTAGCGATCAGGTTGATGACTAATTATACCTGACCTCCTAGGGATTACAACCGTGTTAGAAGATGAGGGAACCGTTTCCTCATTTTCTGCTTCGGTTTGTGGCTCTTGAACTCCATTAAGTTCAAATTTTCTCCCACTCTGTCTATTAGAAATGTACTCATTTTCTAGAAAGACAGCATCACGAGCCACAAACTCTTTGTTCTCGTGAGGGTTGTAGAAGTAAAATCCACACGTTTCCTTAGGAAAACCTACAAATAGGGAACCTTTCCCGTCCATATCTCATATGGAGCCGCTTTAGTCGGACTTCGATTTAGTGAGAAAACAGCAAACGATAGCGTAAAGCCCCAAATCGATCCAGGAAGCTCACTTTGACTCATCATAGACCGAACCATATCTAGCAAGGTTCGGCTTCTCCTTTCTGCAACACCATTCAACAGTGGTGTGCTCGGAGGAGTCAATTTGTGATACTCTATCACAATTCTTAAGATGTGAATCAAACTCATTACTTAGATATTCGCCACCACGATCCGATCGTAGTGCTTCTATCTTCTTATTCAATTGGTTCTCAACCTCATTTTGAAATTCTTTAAATTTCTCAAAAGCATCACTCTTATACCTTATTAAGTAGACATAACCATATCTACTTAAGTCATCGGTAAAAGTAATGATGTAATGATATCCTTCTTTAGCGGTGATGTTTAATGGATCACACACATCAATATGTATGAGTCCTAAAACTTCACTTGCTCGTGTCCCTTTACAACTAAAGGGTGCACGAGTCATTTTGCCTTAAAAGGCAAGCCTCGCACGTACCATATGATTCGCAATCAAATGGTTTGAGAACATTGGTCTCAACAAGTCTCTTTGTGCGTCTATCGTTTATGTGACCTAAACGACAATGCCAAGGTAGAATTTGTTTGATTCATTCGTTTTGAGCTTCTTGTTCTCTATATGATAAACATCATTGACATTATTTAAAACATGAATACCTCCAATCGAAATGGTTTCACCATAAACCATTTCATTAAATGAAAAAGTACGTCGATTGTTCTTAATCATAAAAGCCTTCCGTATCAAACACGGAGACGGAGATAATGTTTTTGGTTAGAGTCGGTACAAAATAACGCTTATTCAAGTACAACTCTAAACCAATAGCTAGAGTGAGTACAAAAAATTCCCACGGAAATGGCCGCTACTCTAGCTCCATTGCCCATGCGAGATCTACATCACCCTTGGCTAGTGCTCAGACGCTTCTCATCCCTCGCAAGTGATTGCAAAGGTGAGATCCACATCCCAGATCTCTTACCCATGTAGAAATGCAAGCATGATTTATGTCAATCATATAAAGTCTAGAAAGAACAATATCTTTGGATGTCGCACATCCATCATTATTTTCCTTCAAGAATTTGGGACAATTGCGCTTTCAACAACCGGGTTTGGGCTTGCTATTCTCAATAGCTTTCCCTTTACCCTTATCTTCCTTGAACCGAGCTTTATAAGCTCCCTTCCCTTTCTTAACCCCAAAGTTTATGTTCTTCAATCTCATTGAAAGAACATCTTTTATCTCAATCCTCATTCACTTTCGTGCTATCTAGGTCGAAGCACATCGTCATCACTCTAGTGAATATCTCATATGCACTTTAGTGAGTAACGAAGCGAAGTTTGAGAGAATGTGACATTGACCAAATCAATATATTTTTAATGTCATTGTCATCCTTTAGGTGCTCATCGTAGGCGGCTCGTGCCGCCGCGGTGGCCCTAAGTCCGGGTTCGGTGGGAGGTGGTTCGGTAAAGTTCTTAAGCACATTGTCGGATTGAGTGGCGCCCCCCAAAGTCGAATCGCATTCGACAAAGTTGCTACCGTCATCCTTTAGGATACACTTATCCATCACGGTTCTCAACCATGAATATATACCCAAAATGGGTGCGGGAGTTAAAGTTGTCATTGCGATTTCAAATAAAAAATTGTACAACAAATATGAGGAAATATATTAACATTCATAGTTCATTAATGACATTTGCTAAAACCCTTTTAAAACAAATGTCCATTTATATAATGATCTCACGAAATTATATAAATGATTCCAAGACTCGTTTTCATATAAAATTAGACATCTCATGTTTCCTTTTATATAAAAACGATAAGTCAACACTTGACTAATTCTACACTAGAATGCTTGGTTGATGATTTTCTTATAAAATGCATCGATTAGCCCCAAATAACTCTTATTTGGTCGAGTCCAAACCAAATTAGCACGGGACTTCCTCCCACTACTTACCCATGGTAACAAGGTTCCACGTCGCGGAGGTCCTCACGAACATGGGGTTCATAGTTGCTATATTTGGAAAGGCTTAATCTCAATTCATTTTTGTTGAAATGTGGGTGATCTTGTCAATTTTTAGTCATTTAAATTCTTTATAAGTGAACTAATTTAAGAATGGCGACCTAAAAACGACAATCATAGTGGGATATCGAGGCATGCATGGCGATTTTGGCATGTGTGCGGAAAATAAGCAAACAAACAAGCATGATAAAGCGGCATAAACCTAAGTATGGCCACCTAAAGTAATTAAAATACAAGGAGTTACAAATTGGAAACCAACTCCTTTGGTCCCTCTTCAAATGGACTTCATCCAAGGCACCTCCTTGCTAGCTTTAGAACACTTCTAAGGCTTCCATGTCGATCTCCATTGGTCTTCGATTTACAAATAATTCTGAAATATGATTTACAAATGAATACATAGCAATCCTATTATACATTTATAAATGAAATAAACTATTAAATTACAAACCGGCGATCTGAGATCGCATTTAATTACAAACCCACACGATATTCCCTTACATTACGCAATATCGGTAAAAATAACAACTATGGCCATACTAGTAAGAATAAACATTCATTCAATAATAAACATTCATCCAAACATGCATAATGTAAAGCTTATAAATAAAAACATGCCAAAATCGCCTAAAACAATAATCGCATTAATTCGTTTCAAACCGATCTCATTTTTAAACCGATTAATCTTATATTAATCAATAATGCTTAAAACACTTTTTAAGCTTGAACTAAAACTTCTAAACTGATTTTAGAACACCCAACATTAGTTTGTACTAACATATGGTGATTTTAGTTCATAACTTGGTCATTTGCTAATTCGATCTACTTTAATCATAACCCTTTTATGAATAAAGCTTTATAAAATCAAAATAAAATAAAATAAAATTATTTTTATTTTGAAAAAAAATTTGTATATTCTGGAACACTTCCAAAATATCAGAAAAGAAAAGTTTTGGTCAGAAAAATTTACGAATTATTTTATAATAAATAACATACGATTTCTTCGATTTTATCTCATAAAATCAAGAAAACGTGTAAAACAGTGAGGTAAAATCCCAAATTTATACGAGAGCATCCTCATAATGTGTAAAAATATTGGTATAAATTTCATGTCCAGAAAACAACATTTACTATATTTTTGGACATAAAACTCATTATATACCGATTTTAAACAAAAATATGAATAAATATTCAAAACTCAAAATCTGACTTTGAAAATTTACATGCAGAAAGTATAAATATGAAATGTCACTGTGTAAAAATTTCATGACCAGATTCGAACTATAACTATTTATAGAAATTATTTTAGCCAAAAACACACTTTTTGACTCGGTTTTGTATAAAAATCATTTTAATTAGCAAATAAATTCCAAAAATTACGAAATTTGACCAGTAACTTCATGAGACCAGAAACTTTGCATGCTATAAAAATCTCGTGTTAAAACCATTTTTAACACCATTTTCGGATTTTATGATATTTATTCTCAATAAATACATAAAACTCCAAAAACAACAAAATAAATTTGTAACTACAAGCCTTGGCTCTGATACCACTTGTAGGGATCGGATCCCATTCACTAATCAAGTATTAGTGTAAATCAAATTACTCTAATTTGATTTAGCAAGATCTATGTAGTACAAATTTACATTGTTAACAAGTTTAGAAATTTTATACCTTTCTCAAAGGGAAATATGGGCACAAAACTAGAACTCCCTTCTAGTTTTGTTTCTTGAGCTAAAGCTTTGGACGATCCTCCAAAATACCGAGTTTCCATAATAGGAAACCTCCTTCTATTGCACCCAAGAAGACACCAAAAATACTAAGGATTTTGATCTAGAAATCACTTAGTAATACTTGATAATATGTGAATAATATGTGAATGATAATATTACTACTAACTCTTAGTAGTATATAAAATATGAGAATCATATTCTAAGTTTTTAGAGAGAAAGAGAGAAGAGAAAAGATGAATGATACATGCTCTCCTTTTCTCTCTATAGCCTTATGTTTTTATCACAAAAACAAGCAAAACAAGTGTGCACAACACACCAAAAATTTCAGCCACTTGAGGAGAGTCATGGGAAGAGTTTTGTGCATGCTTTCCTTGTTAAGAACAATTCCTTTAATTGTTATCATTGTGTATCTGCATGCGTAATGATGTCTTTGTAAACAAAATAGAAAAAGACAAAGAGGAATCTTTCCTCTCTTCCTTCCCATTTGGTATGGACCATATGGGTCTATTTTGTTTTCCAATATTCGTCCATTAAATACTTATAATTTATCACTTGATTATCTAATATAATAAAGTGTAAATTAATTAAACTCTTCCTTAATATACATGTACACTTACACATATATTAAAATTGTACTTTTACTAATCTCATTAGTAAAATATACATGATTAGTGAATTAACAGTTAATCACTAATTCTCATCTCCACTAATAATTTTATCGATATAAAATTCAATCATCCGAGTTCACAACTCGATTTCTCTCTAAATTAATTCACTGACTAACCGTTAGTCGATTTATCAAGTTACTAATTTAATCGTATCCCATACAATTAATTAGCTCAGATATTTGGAGTACGTTCCTATAGGTGTGACTTAAAGGGATCAATTGATTACCGCCGTTCTCACGACAATAACGTCAAACTCTAGTCAGCCAACCGTTATTGATTTACGTTAATCAATCAATAATACAGGATTATCCCCACGTATTCCTTAATTGAGATTTATTAAGTAATCGCACTATTGTGGAGGACACTTACTCCAACAGTTAGTGACGATCCTAATTCCGCGGTATTTCCGCCACCGTGGCCCCCTTTTTATTCTTTAATTCGTTTATTTTATCGTATTTTATTTTATTAGAAAATCCGGGTTGTTACATTGACTATCGCATTTTCATATTCTACTTTACTGAAGCTGTTTTCTTTTTTTGGTCTTCTTTTATTTTTCTTATTTAGTTGTTTTCGAGTTTAGTGGTGTTGTAATGTGACGCGTTAGTAGTAGTATAAGTACACAAGGAAGTTTCACAAATTGGATGCTAAATTTTAAGATTTTAACAATAAAAAAAAAGAAAATATATAAACCAAGGAAAAAATGATTAAAGATGGAGTATTGTTGTTGTAGGTAGTGTGTCTTGTTTTGTCGTCTTTTCGTAGTCTCATTGACAATTGACAATTGACAATTGACAATGTGTCTTATCGTCTCATTTTTCCTTTAATTTACAATGTGTCGTACTCTAATTTTTCCTTTAGTTACCTTCACCAAAAATCCAAATGTTCAATGATTAGCAATCTATAAAATAGTAACTCACTAATTCACATTAAAAAAAAAAAAAAAAAAGAAAAAGAAAAAAAAAAGAAAAAAGGTAAATGCTACGGAGTAATCTTTATCATTCCAGTCTTGCACAACCCAATCGATATAAAAGCACGATAATTTTATACTCAATACAGTGTTAAACTTCATTGATATAAAAGCACGATAATTTTATACGAGTAAGATAATGTGTATTAAACTTCATTTGTTTCCAAAATTTAAGAGTTGTTTGGTTGATATTCTTTTAAAATTGTACGAGTATAATTAACCAAGCTTATAAGTTCATGAATATTTGGAGAATTACACTTTACAAATATAAGAAATACGACATTTGAAATGCGATGGGATACATTATCTCAACTACTACACGTAAAATTATGTAATTTCGTCATTATTGTATCCTTTTTATTATTACGAGCGATAGAAAATGAGACACGAAACAAAAACAAAGGATCTCAACTTTAGGAAGAAAACATTGTTTTACTTACTTGACTTTCAAAATGTCAATACATTTTGTAAACTACCACCATTGAAACTAAGGTTATACGATAATGTGATATCGGGTTTTTAGTAACGATGATGTACCTACGCGGTAATCCCTCTCAGTTTTGCCCGCTAGACATCGATGTTCTACAAAATTTATGGTACGGCAGAGAACAGTTATGTCTCGTATGATCAATATGAGTATGAGGCCGCCACATCAACTACAATATACTCCAATAAGTTATCTTGACTCTCGAATGTCACCGCAGTTGTGAGCAACACATAAACGGTAGGCATCAGTGCACCACGGTCACAGAAGTGTAGACGACATTACAACTCACTACTCACCAGTCCATATTTGCCTTCGGAAAATTCATGTCTCGATCAAAACCAAATAAGAGTAAATACAATGCAATGTGCACTTTGAAATTGAATGCACACAAGTAATAGCCTATGTTTGGCCTTCAGCGCCGAAACTAACTGTTGATTTCACAACAACATTTTTCGATTAACGAAGCATGGCTTTCTTGAAGGAGAAATTGATTGTCTTGGTTAAATTAGATTCTTACACCCCTTTTCGTTTTCAGGCTCTTCAATGGTATAAAAGAATTACATTTTATCTACACGAGAATGACGAGTCGACATGGGCAAGAATAACTTCCTCATCCTACCCAATCGCACGACAAACATAGTCATAAAGAAGCAATCTCACTCCAATTGATCTAAATGACAGCACAACAACAACAACAAAAAAAGCGGTAAAATATAAAAACTGACATGTCATGTTGCCGGAGGAAACGAGGTACTTGAGTTACACAGAATCGACTCCTTCGACTTGCTGTCTCGCGAGGTAAAACAATTAAGAACCAAATCCGTCATAAGGAGTAAAATAAGTCATAAATGTATGTCAGAATTTTAAAACGTAAAGTGTAATTAGTAAAAGTAGACACGGCAACATTTAGAAAAACTGTATGGAAAATTGTTTATCGGACAACTTAAGTTCAGAAGGTAACTGACCCATTCGTCGATGACAAGTCCTTCACCAATGATCTTGGGTCCAACGTCCTCTGCAGGTTTCTTCCGCGTTTCAAGCTCCGCTTCTGCCTCGGCTAAACGTTCCGTTTAATTTTTCAAGAGCCTGTGCAAATAAAAAAAGAATATACAAAACGACTAAGATGCTGCTCTCACATGCATGGCTCACTATTCACTACAAAGTTTGAAACTCAAAGACTCAAAGGAACCACAAAAAAACGTGTCAACGATTGCACTGAGGGTTTACGACTACTAAAACACATCCGACTTACAGCACTAGAACGCACCACGTCTAGAAAAACAACACGCAGTATCTGCTCCACGGCTACTTGTTCCTTCTGTTCATCAAACTGCTCAGACCACACCCACCAAAAGTCTTTAGCATGTCGATAAAAATTCACTCATTTTTAACATACAAGTAACCATTCAAGAAAAGTTGAATCATAAGAGCGTGTAAGAAGAATTGTATTCAGCAGGTTCTCATGAATCATGATATTAGATCTACTCGCTCTGTGCCATTTTCCGCTGGTATCATAGTACGTCAAAGCAGTCCTCTTGTCGACGGGATTGAACGGAAAGAAATGGACCTCCGTTATTCCAGCAAGTGCCTGAAAATTCGCAAAGAAAACTCAGGCAATTTCAGTTAAAATCAGAAAGTTCAGACAACTTAAAACGAAAAGAAGAAATTAATCCCTCCTTAGGATCAGCAAGCATTCCGACAATAGCAGCATCGATAGCGTCTTGGTTTTCAGTTCTCAAAACCCTAGCGGTAAGAAGCAACACCTGCTCTTTCTCGACACCCGCAGTAAACACTTCAGTCAAAGTCCTGTCGACAGTCAACTTGTTCAACATCAATGTCCCCGTCTTATCACTACACAGAACATCCATACCAGCCATTTCCTCAATAGCCGTCATACGCTTCGTGATAGCTCCCTGCTGCGACAGCTTGTTGGACCTAATAGCCATAGTGACCGACAACACAGTCGGAATTCCACCAATCATCATACTGACAGCAATCGAGCAAATACAGAAGTTTCCAATTGCTGTCATAACCTTCTGAAAGTGACCGACCTGGTTCGTGCTGTCGACAAGGTACGCAGCCTTAACGAAGAAAGTATGCACACCTGTCACAATCACAACAGCTTCGAGCTCACCTTGTTTACAGGTGGACCCTGAGAAGACCTCTTCTCCCGGGTTCTTAGTAACAGGCATAGACTCTCCTGTCAACGCAGACTGATCGATTTTCAGTGGATCACCCTCGAGAAGACGTGCATCAGCTGGAACAATGTCACGTAACTTGATGCTGATTACGTCTCCAGGGATGAGAATTGACGCTTCCATCTCGCTCCAACAATAACAAGCTAAACCGACTGCATGAAATCTTGTCAAATTGATTTTTAAAGGTTTTCAAGGAGTTTCATTGTTTGGTTTTTAAAGGTTGTAGATTTCATATGTCCATGTTTAATTATAAGGTGTTTAGCAGCTCATTTGTTCTTAAATCGACTGCATGAAATCTTGTCAAATTGACGAAAATGCCCCTAGCCACATCTAATAATCTAAAACCTAATGAAAATGACATTTTCGGGTGACGACGAAAATGATTTCGATGACGATTTCAATGACGGCAATTTTTCAGTAAACATGAAATTTGTTCTACGACGGTTGAAAAATGAAATTTCGAGCTAAATTGACGAATTAACCATGAAAATTTAGACCCATGTTTTCGTAAAAACCATAAAACTTGCAAAAAAAATTGGTTGAAAAAACCTTGACTTTTTCTGAAACTTGGTTTAAAAAAAACCATGGTTTTTTTACCAAAAATTTCAAAAAGACCATTAGTTTTTTCGACCAAAATTCTCGAAAAAACGTAAAGTTTATAAAAATTTTCAAAATTTTGGCTTGAAAAAATCATGATTTTTTTTCGACCGAGGTTTTGTCAACCAATTTTTTTAAAAATCATGGACGTTTAAAAAATTTTGATTGAGAAAATCATGTTTTTTCCGAAAATTTGACTTGAAAAAATTATGGTTTTTTTTTTTTCCGAAAATCTTGGTCGAGAAAACCATGGTTTTTCGAATCTATTTTGTTCTTTATTATTTTTTCTACTTCTAAACAAAATTTCGTACCAATCTATATATTATATTAAAGAAAGGTTTTCTAATGCTGATGTGGCAGCATGAGAAACCAGCATTCCTACTTTCAAGCCCTCACATTAATTGGGTAAAATCGTCCGCACAATCAGTAATTTAATTTTTCAGTACAAAATAGAAGGGTAAAATAGTCCATTTACTTTAACCTTTTACCATTTCCCAACAACCCATCAATAAAATAAAACCACTGTCACTTTTCATCTCCACTACCGATTCTTTTATCTTCAGATTCAAAAATCCATAAAAAACAAACAATTTCTTCATCTTCTTCGTACACCATCATTATCCATTCAAATAAAACTGGAAAAAAAAAAATCAAATACACCACCATAAACACCAGACGTGTTCACATATGACGGTTTCAACGCCAAGGCTGCCATTAGACGTGTTTATCTTCTCCTTTAATTTGTGAAGTATTTGAGGTATGAAATCAATATCAAGGGACATATTAGGGAGTTTTATTTTGTGAAGAAACTAAATAAGGGGCATAATTAAGGGGTATTAATTTAGGATTTGAAGTTTGTATGCAGTTGGCATTCTACTGCCTAATTGATAGCGTCTATTTTTTATTTTTTTTTTCCTTTTTATCTATAGTTAAAATTTTTAATTTTAATTTTGAATAATTGGGAAGAAACCACTGGTATATGAGAAGTTTTTTTTTTTTTTTTTTTTTTTTTTTTTTTAAATGTGGTATATAAAAAGATTAAATACTCCGCATTTTTCAAGTTTAAAATTAATTGTTTTTATAAATTGTTATCTCATAAACTGTATTTTCTATTTCGACATTATTATATCAAATCAATTTTACCAGATAAACCTAACAACGCATAACGAAATGCAATTGAACTATGATTCATATTTCTTTAATATAAGATTCAGACCTCGCGATCGGATTCAATCAATTTTGGCCTTTTCAAAAAAAGAACTTATTAATGCCTAGAATTTTTTATTATTTAAATAATAAACACACAACTTTTTTTGGAACCACTTTTTCTTCATTTGTCTCTCTATAAAGTGTTAGTCTCCCTTAAAACGGGTTACCCGTTTCTTGGGAGAAACGGGTCAAATATGGGGGAAAAAGACAAAGAACTAGTGGGGAGAACAACTTTCTCCCCCACTTGTCCTTTGTCTTTTGTGGGGTATTTGACCCGTTTCTTGGTTTAAGACGGGTTACCCGTCTTAAACAAGAATTTGTGCTCTATAAATACGGATACGTCCAATATATCGAAACTCATTGCCCATGGATAAAGAAAAACCGTTTCAACATCAAAAACAACAAAAACTAGAGCAAACATATAATAACGGATTCTAAATTGTAACTAAGCATCCCCCATGGGTTCTATACCCGATTCGTAACTAGAAAGTTTCTCCGGCCCTTTGCTAATCGGCGCTAAAATTCCGGAAAATAAAAATGCTAAAATAGGAATAATGCTTGATATTATTAAAAATACCCAGAAAATGTCATATTCATAAAGTAGAAACATAGACCGACTCCTTACGAATGTAGAAAATATTTAAAATTAGTTGATTCCGAATTGGAATTGTCAAGTTAGGCATACCTCTTTAGTCAAAACAACAATTCATTTTGAACGAACGACTTACATTTGAATATAAAAAAAAGTTTGTTTATCCTAGATTGGATAACTTTTCATTCGATCCAGTGAAATGAATGAATTTTTTTATGTTCCTGTATTTTTTTTTTTTTAAATGTGGTATATAAAAAGATTAAATACTCCGCATTTTTCAAGTTTAAAATTAATTGTTTTTATAAATTGTTATCTCATAAACTGTATTTTCTATTTCGACATTATTATATCAAATCAATTTTATTTATAAATATCTATTTAAAGCTAAAGATTTTGTAAGTATCATAATTATACTTTTATACTTCGTATTAAATTGATTATATGTGTAAATAAATAAGGAGTCCAAAGTAATGTCAAATTGTAATCGAACAGTAACTTAACAACAATGTAAATAATGAATATTTACTCAAATGAACAATTTTTAAACTTTACAATTGTATTGATTGCAATTAACGAGATTGAAAATATATGAAAAAAATTGATGAATAAAACACCGCAAAAATATTACAATGACAACAATTTCAATAAATCAATCTAATAATCACAAGGTTTTTCGTGATACTATCTCCAGATAAAATTCGAGTAAAAGTTTGATTGTAATGACTTTGTAAAATTAATACTCCGTATGTATTTCGAAAAGGTATAATTAAGATTACTATTTATTGTACTAATGTTTTGGATTTTAGTTATGTGCAAGTTAGACGAAATAGGATGAAGACTGTATTTTCACCCTCAATTAATGTATAAATTTGGCTCTCATAAAATCATACTCTCTCAATTCCAAAATAAGGATTCCCTTTTAGTAATTTTTTCAAAGGGGACACTTATTTTGTAATTTTTAAAAAATCAAAAGGGGACACTTATTTTGCGATGGAGGGAGTATCACATTAACATAACGTCAGGTATTAAACGAACCACAATATAGTTAATATAAGACCGTCTCACCGAACTATTAACCTATATATTTAATTAAAGAAAGGTTTTGCAATGTTGACTTGGCAGCCTCACAAGTTAGCATTTCAAATTAGAGGCTTCTCATTAATTTGGTTATTTTAGAATATTTTTTAGTATTTGATTTTTTAGTATTTTAGATTTTTTTAGTATTCTTTTATGATCTTATTTAGTTCTAAGTATTTACAGTGTACTACACTTCGTAATATGAAATCAAAGGCAGAGCATTTAACGGAGAGCTTTTAAAATGGCCTTGAAAACATAAAAGAGAATGTAGTGGGTAACTATTAACTTTTCAATCTTCCACATGCACGTTATTAACAATGACTTTTCTTTTTGGCAAGTTACTCCGTATTATTAACAATGACTTTTAATATTTCCATGAACTTTTAAATTCCAACCATGTTTCAAGTAGAAGTTTATATATATTGAATATGGAACAACCGAATCAATGCATTTGAAGTAATCGAATGGATTCCAGCTTCAAAATTCAAAACTCAGAATAAAAACTTCCAAATTAATTTCTTTTAGATTACAATTGTATAATATGAATTTTGACATAGAAAATACTTTGAAGCTACTATTGTAAGTTAAGTTAGAGACGTAACTATAAAAGTAATTACATAATTAGCCTCTTACGGAAAAGGGTGAACGATGTTGGTCAGAAAACCGTCAAAGATTGGGCATGCAACGTTCGAATTTTTGGCAGAATTTTGGGATGAAGATGAAGGAAGAAATACAGAGCTTCTAAATTGGAAGCAGAAGCCCCATTTTATTTTCGGTGAAGCTTTCTTGAGATTGTATTTTATTTGCAATATGTATTAATTATCATTTTTTTTTTTTTTTTTTTTGGTGAGTTGCAATATGTATTAATTATCACAAGTACTACTTCCCTCATTCCAAATAAGTCATCTTTTTACCCTTATACTAATATTGGTGAGAGAGTTTAGTAAAAAATTCTCATGTATTAATATTTTCATTGAGACAACTTAGCAATACCATTTTTTATAAAACAAACTAGAGATGAACAAGTGAACAACTTAGGCAACATTAAAAGAGATATCAAACAATTCTATTTCACGTTCGTGAAATACTGTCCTGGACATGATCTTCTACTTAACCCACAAAACTTATTAAAATATTAGATAGTAGAAATATTTTTCTACTGATATAAAAGCAATGAATAATCATTTTTTTTATTAATTTTTTATATCTTTAGATATCAAAGTGAGTAGTAGTATACTGCATTTTGGAATAATAATTTACAATATTAAGATTAATTTTCGTAATAATTATATTTTAATTATAAGAGTTTTTTATATTTGCCTTTTTCAATTGGTCCTATCATATTTACCCATAAATTTATGTCATTTTAAATTTGATTAGAAGGGTTTTTCATGTCACTTTATAAGTCTTGATTTCGAGGAAAACAAGGGTGGGTCAACTCTATAATTGGAGCCAACTTAATTTAAACATATCCATATGTATACAGTAAATAAGTCATTATTAGTTTTTTTATACTCCCTCCCATTTTATATAATGTTCCCAGTTATTTTGGGGTAAAAAATAAGGAAGTAGGAATGTGTGGTGGAGATTAGAAGTAAGAAAAAAAAAGTGGGGACATAAAATATAATAACCACTAGATATTGACCAAAAAGAAAAGAGGAAAAACAAATAAAATAAGACTAAAAAGGAAAGTGGAAACATCATATAAAATGGAAGGGAGTACATTGTTAATGTGTTTTTATTATATTTTGTATAGCTACATACATAATATAACAGTAATTTCAAAATTATACAATAATTTTATAGAGAAAATTTATAATAGCCCCGTGATTTTTCACGGGTGTTACACTAGTTTAATTATAATTCAAATAAAATCAACAAGTTTATCTATCCTAATTTTGTTATCAATTTCCACAAAGTCGATTTATGCAAATATAATATTTTATCTGTCTTATTTATATGTTTACATTAAATTTTAAGTGTAAATAATTCACCGGAACAAAGGTCGTAATTTAAACATTAATTAGGTCCATAATTCGGATTAATTACTTTACACTGACTCTAATTCAGATTTATCACTTTATGTGACCGTTAATCCTTTTGTTTCGAATGAAATTAATTCTTTACACTCTCTTCTATCTCATACGCTCCAAACTTTTTCACGCTATACAATTTTTTTTTATTTTTTTTTTAAATCTTACTATACAAAATTTCCCACCTATTTCCTCATTCAAAAAAAAAAAAAAAAAAAAAAAAAAAACTACCATTAACTCAAGAAATCCTCAGAAAAAATGGGGTGTTATCGATTTCTAGGATGTTTTTCTGGTAAATTTAGCAGTAAATCTAAAACCCACCTTATAAATTCCCACGTTCCTCATCACTCCTCTGTAACCTTTGCTTTCTTTTACCTCATTCACTCACTCACCTTTCACTTTACTTTTTCATTTCAACATTTTTCAGTGATTAATGGAGTATTTATTTTAATTTTATTTTTTTTGGTGTTGTAGAATTTTGGAGAGAAGTACAATCCAATAAATCAAACTGTTGCTTCTAATGAAGATGATTCTAATAGGTCTATTTTTCTCATCCTTTTTTGTCTTTTATATTCTCGTTTCTGTTTCAGTCGTTTGTTTTGTTTGTATTGATTATATCTTTCCCTTTATAGAATACGACAGTGTGATCGAGAATGTCGATGAAGAGAAAATGAGTTCTAAGCTTCTGTGTATACTGAACTTGATAGCCAAACTTATCAGCAACTAAACTCTAGCCTAGGCATATGTTTTTACTGAAATTCAATCTCGGGTTTTGTTCTTGTTTTGTGCATATTATTCAGTTTTTAGACGCTCGCTGTTTGTAGCCGAGCATGGTCTGTCGAGGATTTTTTGCATTGTTAGTTACTGTATTCCGTCTTTAGCTTTGATGTGTTCCTTGTGGGTTATGTTTTCTTCCCTTATTTCGTCGTTTCTTTTGCTTAGGGTGATTGTGCCGAAGGAGGAAAATTTGAACTTGACTAACACGTAAGTTTGTGATTGTATTTTTTTCTGATGCTTCGGCCTCTCTAGCGAAATTCCTGTCTATGAATATCAGTCGAGGCTTTGGTTTCAGGCACACGCCAAAGGGGCAATTGAATTTCGGAGCACAGAAGAGCGTGACGGTTGACTTGATCGTCAAAGCATATGATCATGTTTATTGTGGTGAAGCACAGGAAACTCTAGAGGCGGATGGAGAACTGATTAAGGCAGAGAGCACAAAACCAGACAAATCGTCGTATTCATCTGAAAGTGAATCCACTTTGTCAAACTTGGTGTCATACCCTCCAAATCACAGGTACCAAAATTGTCGAGAGAGTGATGATGAGGTCAGTGAACCTGACGATGATGATGAGCCGCACAATGCCGAACATAAATATGATGAGTGTTGTTCAAGGCAAGTGCCAGGAGTTTCGACCAGATCATGTTCATCTACGGAATTAGTGATTGAAAGTTCGACAAAATGTGCATCTAATGACGGGCATGATGACGAGCGTACTAAGGATGACGGATCCCTTGAGAAAGAAACTATTACTCCACCTGTGCTCTACCGGGGTGCACGAGACAGAACTGGTTATGTTCATTCGGTGCTAAATCCTGTCGAGAATACCGCTCAGTGGAAAAATGTGAAAGCCAAACAAACACCATCAATGAAGCATAGTCAAAAGGAGAATTCTAACACAGATCCATGTTTCAAGGGATCGTCGTTTAACCCCAAATCGAACCCCGTTGACCAAGGGTATTCTTCTGAAGTAACGGTCGATGCTAGTCTATCCACATGGTTGGATATATCACAGAGAACACCCTCGGATAAACGTAAACCAGTTGGCTTGGAACCAATATCGTCTTCGTCTAACACGTCTTCACCCGGGTCTAATTCGTCGATAACAAAGGACGAAAGGCCAAGAAGGTCACCTAGTCGAAGCCCGTTTGAAATTCCATCAGTAGCCGTCAGTAGGACTCCTGTGGACGACTCTAGTTCATCGTCTTCATTCAAAGGCATACCAAATACTACAAGTAAATACGGAGAGGTAGTTACAAAAAAAATGAAAGATTTGGAGAGTTTTTTTTTTTTTTTTCCAGGGATCGAGGACACTGATATCGATTTTGTTCAATGTGCAGGATAAACAGGTGACTTGGCACTCAACTCCGTTCGAAACCAGGCTTGAAAGAGCATTAAAGAGGCGATGCTGATTCTTGTACATATGTGTGTGCCATTGGAGATCGTGTACACGACGGAATTGGTGTTTTAATGTTGTTTTGTGATAATTACAGTGTTATTTTTTTTCCGTTTGATTGCTGCATATGCTGTGTAAATTTGTAATGGTTGTGGAATCATTTCATCTCTTCTGAGCAAATGGAAAGGATGAAAGTAATTTGCTCTAGTTGCACCTTTTACTTTAGTTAGTGTCTGATCTTGAGCGATGACATTGTGCACGTTATTTTCTTCAACGTTTGCATTAACGTTATGCCTTTGCTTCGATGCTTATGTGCGATTCATCGGGAAGATACCAAATGTGGCTCAAACTGATGCTAAGATGAATGAGTACAACAAGTTATTGTTTCCCTCTATACCCGGGTAATATCTGCTCAATTATGCCGTCTGCGTAAACGCATGAAGTCACTGTCCCCAGCCAGTAAAACTGTGCAAACAACTCTGTCTTGATTCAGTGATTCACGCCAATCTAGCTTCAAGAAATTCAAGATAGTAAGTTCGTGGTTTATGTATGGCAAGATCAACGTTAATTTGTAGCTAGGCGTGATACTGAACTTCGACTATTACGTGGTACTAAACATCAAATGTTACGCTCTATGTATATTGATGGATGATTATAACTTGGAAATGCATTGTACTCTAACCTTACGAGACGAGTGGGTAACAAAACTGTATGCTAATTGCCATACCGATCCCAGTATAGTCTTTTCATAATCAACGAGAGTGTCTCAGTCGAAGAGCAGACACTACTAGTTTTCTACATGAAAGAAATTGTCGGACATTCACGAATAGGCTCAAAAGACTCCTAGGATAAAAAATTGTCGGACATTCATGAGTAAAGTACCACCACTCAAAAGACTCCTAGGCCAATCTGCTTGAACTCGTACCCTTCAAATTCATCTCCAACAGCAGCTTCATATCCATATTTTGGCCCGGGATGAATCAGTTGTTCGTTGCAGAAGCCACATAACCTACCAAATTGGCTCACTATTTTTGACCATAAACGGGATCTTCACTTTGGCATAGAAGAGTTTAGGTTCTTCACATTTTATCGATCCCACGGTAAAATTCATGTGAATAGTAGATTTCGGACTACAGTTAAGCCCAAAACCAGCGAGCACATTAAATTTGAAGTCAACATTCTGCGATCATAACCAAAGACGGTATCAATAATAATTGAAATTTATAGCACTTCATCTAAACTATATAATGAAAAGACAAAAGCTACGCATCCTCTAAAAAACACATACTCCGTATATAATTGGATTCAACGCGTGGAAACGCCTGTTTTGAGTTGAAATAAGCAAGGGCTAGTTTGGCAATGGTAGTATGTTTGGCACGATGCTGAACACATTCTTTTAAGAGGACGATAAATCTTAAGAGGACAAGCATGTGGCCTTAAATAGGATTCAAAAACCCACAAAAGACGATACGTGGAAATACCTGTTTTGAATTGAAATAAGCAAGGGCTAGCTTGGCAATGGAAGTAATAGTAGGATTGGTAGGATTCCGAACACTTTCTTTTCCGAGGACGATAAACCTTAAGAGGATGAGAAATTTCATTTTTTTTCTGCTACGAAAGAAATATTATTAGCCAAATAGTGAACCAATAAGCGAGGGTGGGTCTATAGGGTCCGAACTCCGAAAATCAACCTTCCGAGCATAAAACAGTTGTACTACGAGGATGAGGTACTGGTGGCTCTACAGGAAATCCAATGTCCAAAGAACCTCGGGAAATGGAATCAATGGCACTACGCGGTTGAGGATGGGATATCGGGGTCCAACTACAACAACGGGTCGAACTACAACAGGTAAACGAATCATAAGCAAGTCACATTTAAGTAAAGATCAACCATTAATACATGCATACAAGAATTTTCGAGTAAAGCTTCTGGAAACAAAAAACGTACGTCGACAATGTTAGAATATAATGCCTACATGTGAGACTGTGAGAGTCCCACATTGATTAGGGAAGAAAAATAAAAGTACATGTGAGACTGTGAGAGTCCCCCTTTTTTTTTTAAGGGCCGAGCTCGGATCCAATTTTTGAAGCCCGAACTTCTCAAGCCCGCCTAAGAATTAAAAGAAAAGTTAATGAAGCCCGGGCCGGCTCTCTCAGGCCCGCCTAAGGGCCGAGATAGGGCCTCAATTTCAGAGCCGTCCCTTTGGGTGCTCGGCCCTTGCCTTCAAAGGGTCGGCCCGGGCTTCGAGTTTAGAGTCCGGCCCTTGGCCACCTCTACATTAATTTAAGGTTTTTTCAAAAGTCCCACCTTTTATAATATACATTTTCAAAATTCTCACCTTATATAATTTTTTTTTTTAAAACTTCAACCTTATATGACTAAAATATTTTAAAACACTACCAAATAGTCATTTTGTTAAGGAATAACGAGAATTTAATGATGTGAGTTAAGACTAATTAACGAATAAATCGTAAGTTTAAAATTCATATATACAAAAATTAGGATCCACTATAATCGGAGAGAATTTTATTTCACGTTTTACGAGATGAGAATTTGGTGGTATTTTTAAAGATTATGGTTATATAAGGTGAGAGTTTTGTTAAAAAGTTATAATAGTTAGGAGTTTCAAAAAAGTGTTCTATAAAAGGTGAGAGTTACGGGGAAAAAAAAAAAACCTTTAATTAATGTGAAACTGTCTCACATGAAACTTAATGGAGTACGCGAACTTAAAAAAAAAAAAAAAGTGTTCTATAAAATAGTTAGGAGTTTCAAAAAAAAAACCGTATTTAAACCCAAACCCGACCCTAACCTGACCCGAACTATATTTCAGCCAAACCAGTATTGACCCGACCCATATTTTGATCCAACCCATATAACTCGAAGCCAAACCCGACACGCCCACCGACCCGTTTTAACTAAAACCAAAGAAAAAAGATAACTCTCCTTGTCAAGCTCTAAGGGGACTTTGGCGTCATCAGTGTAGCTTCCACGGAGAAAATTTCATCCGACAAGTCAACGATTACCTCAAGTGGGCTACCGACGACTACAAACTTAAAAACCCAACATTCTAAGTCAGGCAAAGCAGAGAATAAAATGATATTTCATGTGATAGGAGGCGAAATGCAGGCTGAATGAATTAATCAAAATCAGACAATAAAGCATTGCAGCAACTAGCAAGAGCCGAGGGTAAATATCAGGGAAGGAGTATAAATTCAAGGTAAAAAAACAAAAAACGAAAGCAGTTACTGAATATATATATTGCCCAGCAAGAAGCCAGTTAGCTGAATTTACTAGCCGAAGAGAGCTATTGTATACCGCTACTAAGTACTTAAACGCAACCCAAACTGAAAGGTAGAACGAACATTTAAAAATGACGAAAAAGTAACGCAACGCAAGCAAGAAATACATTCCGAAGCCTCTGCAACCCAACGAAAGCTCAATTCAACTACCTCCGGGGTCGCTACTGTTGTCCCTGCCAAGATTGACCGTCACCATAACCACCATACCCTCCTCCACTTCTGTTGTTCTCAGCGTACCCACCTCCCATGTAGCCGCCACCAGCCGCTGACTGATCCCCGCCGTCAGCATTGCCAGCTGGCCCACCACCTGCGCGGCCGCCAACAGCCCCATACCCGCTGCCACCATAACCACCACCGTATGAGGGATTACCGTACCCGGGACCCCCACCAGGCGCAGCTGCACTAGTTCCGTAACCTGCACCGTACGCGGAAGAGCCGTATCCAGTAGTTTGGTTGCTCCATGCTGCTTTCATAGCGTTCGCGGGACCGCTTCCATAAGCAGCGGCGGCATTTGGGCCTCCGTAACCTCCAGCGTGACCCGCAAAGGCACCTGCACTGCCTCCGTAACCACCGTAACCGCCATAGCCACCGTAGCTTCCTGTTGGGCCACCGTAGCCGCCACCGTATCCTGCGGCGTTGTAGCCAGGGTATGATGAGAAACCTGCAGATTGAGGCTGCATGTACCTGTTTCCGTCCATACGATTGTCGTATGAGCCTGAGTTACCTCTCGAGGAGCCGTAGTTCTGATTGCCTCCACCACCGCGGCCGCCGCTTGACGGGTTAGCTTCTTTGGGGAGGGCTCGTTTGACTTCTACATCCTTTCCATTCAAATCATGGAAGTTCTTCTGTAGTACTCTGTCAACTGCATCCTCGGTGTCAAAGGAAATGAACCCAAATCCACGCGGACGTTGTGTTGATTGGTCAAACATGATGACAGCATCAGTCACCTGCCCAAAATTCTCAAAATACTGTCGGAAACCGTCTTCTGTCAAAGAGGGAGGCAATCCTCCGACAAAAATCTTCTTTGTCCTAATATTTCCACCACCTCCAGAGCCTCTTCCGCCATTAGACGCGTCTTGCCTGTGGGAACCTTGCTCTTCCCTAGAAAGAGCTCTTTTAGCTTCCACCTATACAACACATGAGCGACATACACTATATAATGAGTTTTTTTTTCTACAACGAAGAGAAGAGATATATCTGACAGCAGACTAATTTGCAACCACTCTCCCAACAATACCAAATCTAACATCCAGAATGCACGAGACCCACATTTACCACCTTCATCCCATACACAGTCACGTCTGCAGTATAAGGGAAATATAGGAAAAGGTGACAACTGCAACTTGTAATACAGAGATAAAGAGATGGTTGTAACGCGAGGAAAAGAGACAGTTTTAATAAGAGGTGAAGTGATAGTTCTAATACAAGACAAAGAGACAGTGAACTACGAAACAGTTGTAATAACGTCAGTCTGAAAGTATGAGCCCGAAAATAAAGACACTCAGTAATAAGAAATCACAGATGAAAAAACGGTTTCTAAAGTAAATTCATGTGGCACTCAGCATCAAGGACCATTTTACCACACTTGTCTTCAGTATCGTAGTATTCATACAGGTTTTGGTGAGCCAAACAGGTCATATTTTGTTAATAGTCTACATGAAAAATAAACGAAACAAAAATAATGTACTAGTCGCATTCATGTGGCAACGCTACCAGTTAATCACAAACTGAAAAGCAGAGAACGGCCTGTGCGTTGCACAGCACTAGTATATGAATAGAGTCATAGAAAACAGAGGATTGAAAGTGAAACGCTACCAAGGAAGATCAGAGGATAAAAATGTAATGAAATAGCCGTTGGTGAAGTAACAGGCCGAACCATGAAACTTTTCATGAATCATATGCACATACATAGGCTGACATCATATAGTCGACTAGAACACTTGTGAAGCATACAACATTTGTTTTTTACTACGATAATATTTTTCACAACTGTTAGACAAAAGGTTGGGACCGTAATATCATACAGCTTGTCTACCACTCGATATTAAAGAAGAGGCATAGTGAAGCATAAGATAAATGCTCCGTTTCTAAATAGACGTCAGATAAACTACCATGAAAGTTGCCGACATTCCAGTCACAATAATTTTAGGAGAAAACATAGACCAACACGACGCAAGAGTAAAAACACGAAACATACAGTGCAGCAATTTGAGCAATGCAGGCAAGTTCACAGCAATTACAGAAAAATAATGAGAAAACAGCACATAAAAGCCATGTATGTCTAAGATCCCTTTTTAGTATTGCAGCGGAAAAGTGAATCACCCAAATTTCTCCTAAGGCACACCAAATTCGATAAAAACCGCAAACCCCACCAGAAAAAGCCCTAATACCCTTTAAACTCGATAAATCACAAGGCAACTAGAAGCCCAACAATCATACAAATTCTCGTATTACACAGATGTAGTCGTACGACAAGGCTATACAAATCTACATACCAAAATTTAAAGTCTCTCACCCAAATCACCACACAAGTCACATATACTCCCTACGTTCCACCCAAATCATATAATTTCTATCCATGTTAATACTATGTTGTACCAAAGTAAAACGCTGAACACCGTCCACCATAATCAAATTCAAACTCAACAGGTGACTGAATAATTTCATTCACTTATCAACAATATGCATAAAACAAACGTACAACATCGAATGAAACGAAAAACACTTCACCATCAAACAGCAAAAACCTAACTAGTAGCGAATACTTTTATCCACCAAACCCAAAATTTTAACCGCCCTTTACCGATATTTTAAAAAAAAAAAACATGCGAGTATCGTCATAAATTACGAGAATTTGTCAAACATAACCACTAAATCATACACGAAAATGCAATCGGTTGAAAACCAGTCTGCCATCAAGCAACAAGCAACAAAACCCTAAAACCAAAATCCCAAGTTACCATTCCACCATCAACAGCAAACTAATAAAAAAACAGAAACCCGAGACGAAAAGCGAAAAAGGAAATTGAAATTACCGTTCGACCATCAATGGTGTGCTTATCAAGAAGAAGAGAATCAAGAGAAGAAGGGTCAGAAAAGTGAACAAAAGCGAAACCACGAGGACGACCAGTAGTTTTATCACGCATAACAACAGCATTACTGACATTTCCATACTTAGAGAAATAATCCCTCAAAATTTCTTCGGTAGTGTCCCACGTTATACCACCCACGAACAGCTTTCCTTCATCTGAATCCATTAATTATTATTACTATTATTATTATTATTATTACTATTATTATTATACCCTTTGATTATAATTTTGAGAGGGTATGCTTTGATTTGATTTTTCTTTTGTTTTGCAGAAGAAGGAAAGCGGAAATTAGGGTTTTGTGGGGTGGATGAATGAATTTGGGGATTTTGGGTGGGAGGGAAGGTAAGGGAAGGGGTGTGTAAGAAAGAGGGGGTGTAAATTAACCGCTCTAGTTTTTCTGCTATACGGCGTCGTTTTACTAGTTACACTACTTTTCTTTCCCTTTTTTTTTTTTTTTTGTTAATAGAGCTATTTTTTGTATATTTAACGTATTGTTTTTTCATATATACGGAGTACAAGTTTTATGTTCGATATATTTATCTCGTTTAGTTTTTAACGGTTATGCTTTGTTACTCCTACTAAATACAAATTTCACAAATTTTTCTTTTTTTCTTAAACTTTTCTTATTCAAATTCTTATGCAAAATTGAGAATGATTAGCATACAAATTGTTAGATATATTGGAACAATAATATTGAAAAGTAAGCGGCGAAAAACTCTATGTGGCTATTGTTAGGTAAAAGGGCTCCGTTGTAATGCTAGATTAAAACGCCATTAGAGTAAAACTGACATGCAAAACCTAAATCTGGAGGAAAAGGAAAAACAAAAAAAATATTTAAAGCTTCAAATGCCCTACTATGCGGATTTCATAAAGACAATAAAACTTACTCCTTCCTCATCACAATGTTTATCACATTTGCCTTTTGAAAAGTCAAAGTTTGACCGTCATTAGTTTAAAACGTATAAATAATGAAAGTATTATAATAAGATATTCACATTCGTCATCAAAACATTTTTCCTAAAATTATATTTTCAACAAAAAAAAACGTAATGTATGGCCAAAGAAAAAGACGGTCAAAGGTCGACATTGAAAACGCGCATAAAGTAAATGTGATAAACAAAGTGATAAGGAGGGAGTATAACGTTGCAAGATAATTTCTAGTTCTTCAATTTGTGCCAAAACTTCAAAGTTTGGTCATACGCTGTAAAAGGGTTTAATATTGGTCTCTTGGTTTAGCCCATCTTGCTTTGTTTGTTTTGCTTGCTTTATTTGTTTTTGGCCCAACTTTAAGTTGTAGCCCATTTATTAGTATAACCCAGCTCATAGAAGAGGTGAGTGGAGTGAGGTGCAAGTATATGATGTGCTGTACAGTTTCTGGCACATTCCTAAGATTGTCCTCTAGTGTAGGGTATTTTGAGAGCACTCCTATAAAAGGAGGAACTTACGTTGTACAAAGTAATAAAATCAATTACATCAATATTTGTGCGCCGTCTTTCCTATCTTCTCTATTTTAAAGCTTCGTGGTTATCATGACCAAGATCATCAAAATCAATATGGTATCAGAGCCTTTGTGCTCTTGATAACCATTGAAGTTTTGAGTTCTTTTTATCCTTCTTTTCTGTTTTTTTTTTATCTTCTCTTCTTCACTCTGTTTTTGCAACAATGGCGGATGGAGGCTCCACAATAGATGTCACAGATCCACTGTACACCAATCCAGCAGAAGCTGTTCAAGCTCTCAAAATCTCTCCAATGCTGACTGGATCAGAAAACTACGGTCCCTGGAGGAGACAAATGGAGTTAGCGTTATCAGCAAAAAGAAAGCTTGGATATGTGACAGGGACTGTGACAAAGCCTTCCACTGACACCACCAAACAAGAATCATGGATTGCATCAAACAACATGGTTATCTCCTGGATCTTACAGAATGTGCATGAGAAGATCAAGATGATCATAATGTTCACAGAAACTGCTAAGGAAATCTGGGATTTGTTGGCAAGAAGATATACTGTAGCAAGTGGAGCAAGAAAATACAAGCTCAGCAAAGAAGCCTATGAAACTGTGCAAGGAGGAAAGCCCATTGAGGAGTACTATACCCAATTGCAAGTGATATGGGATGAAATGGAGAACATAAACACTCTACCCATAATCACCACAAAAAGTGAAGATGTCAAGGCTTACCTTGAGGCTGTGGACAAACAAACAGAGGAAAGGAGACTTTTTCAGTTTCTTAATGGTCTTGACAGAGACTACTCAATCCTGAGAAGCAACATCCTTCTCCAAAGTCCTCTTCCTACTGTTGAGAGTGCAGTCACAATGCTCCTTCAAGAAGAGACACAGGCAGATAATGTGGGAAGTGTCAAACACCAGGAAATGTCAGCCTTGATGGGAAGACGTGATCCAGAAGAAGAAAAATGCAGACACTGTGGGAGGAACAATCACAAGTCTGATATGTGTTGGGAAGTTCGTGGTTATCCTCCAGGACATCCTGGGAACAGAAAACAGAACTTCAAACCAATGACAAAGACTTCAGGTAACTACAGGACTCAGAAGTTTGCACAAGGAAATACCTCTTATCAAGGTGGCAACAACAAAGGCTATACCTCTCAAGGGATGACTAAAGGGAAGAGAAGAATGGCAAAGAACGCGGTGACCCGGTCGGACTGGCATCAAGAATCGAGCATCGCGTGCAACTTGAGAACTTGCTGAAACTTGTACCTGGTCATAACCAAGGGAAGAAGGCAGGGGGAGACAGTGAAGATGAGCTGGAGTGTAATTACGCAGGTATGATCACTTACAAAGATGCTGTTGTGACACAAAAAGAGTGGATTATAGATTCAGGAGCCTCTAATCATATGACAGCTCAATTCTTTCTTCTGTCCGATGTGAAAACCCTTGTGAAACCTGCTAAAATTAATCTTCCTAATGGTCAGATTACTAGGGTGAGTTGCAAAGGGAAAGTTGAATTGAAAAATGGTCTGATATTGAAGGATGTTCTATATGTCCCTGATTTTAGACAGAACCTGTTGTCTGTCAACACTCTTATCAAGGATAATAAGTGCATTGTGACCTTTTATGACTCCTATTGTACTGTGCAGGACCCTATTGACAAAAGAATCAAGACAATAGGAAGGGCAACCAATGGTCTTTATTACCTTATTGATGATCAAGTCTCAAAATGTGAAGATGAAGAGTCTAAAGTACAGTCTAAAAGTAGACACATGAACTGTAATAATTCTGATTTTGCAAATGTCTGTAAAAAGCCATATTGTAATGAAAGCTCCTTTATGAGCAGAAAAAGTAATGAAAATGATTTTGATTTATGGCATTTGAGACTTGGTCATGCACCTATTTCAAAAATCAAACACATCAAACACATGAATATCAAACAAGATACAAAAACTAACCCTTGCCTGATTTGTCCCATGGCTAAGTTAACCAAATCACCATATCCTACCAGTGAGACCATGGTTGCCCAACCATTTGACTTGATTCACATTGATATATGGGGTCCATATAGAGTGGCATACAAGAAAAGGTATAAATACTTCCTTACTGTGGTAGATGAATACTCCAAAGGAACTTGGGTGTTTCTGTTGATACACAAAAATGATGCGTTTGAAACTATCAGAACCTTCTGTCAGTATGTGAAAAATCAGTTTGAGAAGTCTGTGAAGAAAATTAGGTCTGATAACGCATTAGAATTTGATGATAAATATTGCACTAAGTTCTTCAATAAATGTGGAGTTGTTCATCAAACAAGTATAGTGGACAGACCTCAACAGAATGGTGTTGTCGAAAGGAAGCATAGACATGTCCTTGAGATAAGTAGAGCTTTAAGGTTCTATGCAGGGTTATCCCTAAGCTACTGGGGTGATTGTGTTTTGACAGCAGCATATTTGATAAACAGGCTGCCCTCAAGTGTGAGAAAGAATAAGACACCTTATGACCTTCTGTACAACAAAACACCTTCATATGATAATCTGAAAGTCTTTGGTTGTCTTGCTATGGCATATAATCCCTTGAGAAACAAAGACAAGTTTCAACCAAGGGGGGTACCATGTGTGTTCATTGGCTATCCTGCACATCAAAAGGGTTATGTTGTAGAGGAATTGGTGACTAAGAAAAGATTTGTTACAAGAGATGTTATATTCTATGAAGATATTACACCATATGGTCAAAAGGGTGTGAGAGCTGTCACTGACAATATTCAGAAATGTGAACATGTGGTGAGAATGCAACCCATGGAGATGTTTGAGCAAAGAGGTGAAATACATGATGCAATGCCACAACCTATCCCAGAAGAAGACAATGACCCAGGAGACATTCATTCAAATGAAAATGACATCATGGTGAATGATGAATCAGAAGAAGAAAATCAGAATCATGTGCATCAGACACATGAAGTAAGAAGGTCTGACAGAGAAAGAAGAACCCCAATTTGGATGAATGATTTTGTCACAACTCAGAAAAATAGAAGGGTCAGAAATAATGCTTCAGAAATGAGCACTGTTGTGAACACTGAAGTGGAAGAAGCATTTGCAAATATGGTGAACACAGTGACAAAGAAAGCTGAGCCCATGTGGTTTGAAGATGCTGTGCATGACCAAGAATGGGTTACAGCCATGAATGAAGAACTGGAAGCGCTTGAAGCCAACAAAACATGGGAGTTGACAGAATTACCTGAAGGAAGGAAGGCAATCGGCTGTAGGTGGCTGTACAAATTGAAGTACAAGCCGGATGGATCTCTGGAAAGACACAAATCAAGGCTTGTGATTCAAGGATGTAGACAGAGGATGGGGCTTGATTACACTGAAACGTTTGCACCTGTAGCAAAAATGTCAACTGTCAGAGCTTTGTTGGCCTTAGCAGCTATGAAGAATTGGGATACATGTCAAATGGATGTAAAGAATGCGTTCTTACATGGAGATCTGAATGAAGAAGTCTACATGCAACTACCAAAAGGTTACAATGGCCATGGATCAAGAATACACCTGCACCAACAGACTGACAAAAAGGGAGAAATCAGAGAAGGAAAGGTTTGCAGACTGAAAAAGGCGCTTTATGGTCTGAAACAGGCTCCTCGACAATGGTTTGCAAGGTTGTCTAGCACCCTTACAGAGGCAGGATATATTCAATCTAGAGCAGATCACTCCTTGTTTGTGAAGTGTGGGTGCAACACCATAACCGCTGTTCTAGTGTATGTGGACGACCTGGTCATAATAGGAGATGACCCAGATGAAATCAGAAAACTGAAAATCACTCTTGGGAAGGATTTTCACATGAAGGATCTGGGAAGGCTATCGTATTTTCTAGGTTTGGAAATAGCACACACTTCACAAGGTATATTCATTTCTCAGAAGAAGTATACCGTAGATATGATAAAAGAATTTGGAGTCATGAAGGAGAGAAGTTTGAAGGTTCCTCTCAGCCCTAATGTGAAATTGGAACCAATGAAAGGTGACCCTTTGCCGAACCCAGAAGTGTACAGACGATTAATTGGCAAACTGATTTACTTGACTGTAACAAGACCTGACATTTGCTTTGCTGTGCAATTGTTGAGTCAATTCATGCAAAATCCTACCACACAACACTGGCAAACAGCAAAGCTTGTCCTGAGATATCTGAAGAAGGCACCTGAACAAGGAATTTTGCTTGCCAACAACACTGCTGCTCAACTCACAGCCTATTGTGATTCAGATTGGGCATCATGCCCTTTTACGAGGAGATCAACCACAGGGTATTGTGTCTTACTTGGAGAATCTCCTATCTCATGGAAGACGAAGAAACAAGGAGTGGTGGCAAGATCGTCAGCAGAAGCTGAGTATAGAGCAATGGCATTGACTACTTGTGAAATCACCTGGTTGATGTCACTCTTGAAAGATTTGGGTTTGAAACGTATGTCAGCAGCCTTGTTGAAGTGTGATAACCAAGCTGCACTTTCGATTGCGGCCAACCCGGGCTATCATGAAAGGACAAAACACATCGAGTTAGATTGTCACTTCATCAGGGATAAAATTGGTGAGAGCGTGGTTCAACCCTCATATGTAGCCTCACGAGATCAAGTTGCAGATGTGTTTACCAAACCTTTGGGGGTGTCAAGTCACTACAAGCTGCTCAACAAGATGGGAGTGAAGACTCTTACCCACTCACATCTTGAGGGGGAGTGTAAAAGGGTTTAATATTGGTCTCTTGGTTTAGCCCATCTTGCTTTGTTTGTTTTGCTTGCTTTATTTGTTTTTGGCCCAACTTTAAGTTGTAGCCCATTTATTAGTATAACCCAGCTCATAGAAGAGGTGAGTGGAGTGAGGTGCAAGTATATGATGTGCTGTACAGTTTCTGGCACATTCCTAAGATTGTCCTCTAGTGTAGGGTATTTTGAGAGCACTCCTATAAAAGGAGGAACTTACGTTGTACAAAGTAATAAAATCAATTACATCAATATTTGTGCGCCGTCTTTCCTATCTTCTCTATTTTAAAGCTTCGTGGTTATCATGACCAAGATCATCAAAATCAATATACGCTATACTTGTTGACAGTCAAGATGAATCATTCTCAAGTCAATAACTACTCCTATATGCTAAAATGTCCATATTATAAACATCGAGCATATTCCTCCAAAAATTATCAATGTTTAATAGCTTAAGAGCAAAATTAAAATTGAAATTGAAATAGATTACTACTTGATTGAATTGATTAGTTGTCGGGTTTCATAATTGAACAATTGAGAAATTGATTATAATTTGGATAACAAATGTTTAAAAAAAAAAAATAGAGAATCATGTATATGATGAGAGTAATAAAAGGACAATTACATTAATGTTATAAATGTATGTGTTGAGAACATCGAGAGAAATATACAAGTATGAGAAGAACAATGGAGGAGAAGTTTTATTGATATTGAAGTATATTCAATACATTGACAATTACATATATAGTACATGAACAAGATAATCGTAACCTTTCGTGAAGGGATACGATAACCCGATAATGGACATTCATATTTCATAACACTCCCCCTTGGATGTCCATTATCTAAAACAATACAATAATACAATGACAGTCAATACAAACGAAATATTGCCTCATTAAAACCTTATACCAGGAAAACCCCGTGGGAAAAACCATGGTTTAAGGAAAAAGAGTACAACGTAGTCTACTCCCCCTGATGATGATAACACTTGACATCTTCAGAGTTGATTTGGATAAATTATTAATCAATAAGATATCAACCACCATTATTACTTCAAAGCTCGAAATGAGAATATGATCATTCTTAATAATCCTTTAGTCTAGAAACGCTTATACATTTACAATGTTTGTCTTCCGGACAAACTCATAATTATAAAAAAAAAATACAAATAAATCTTTGCTTTCATCATGCTACCTCACTGAAAACCTTGCTAGGAAAAATCCGTTAGGACAAAAACCTAGTCGAAGGGAAAAGAGCATAGCACATCATATATAGAAGATAATACACGTTGTTCTCTTCAGGAGATCAGTCGCTAAATCGAATTTAACTCTATTTAAAAATTTGAGTATTTTCTCAATAAATAATTTAACTATATGGATCTCAAATTAAATATTTAGTCATAATCATTCGATATGATTTATCACTTCTATACAATGGTTCTTCTGGACCATAAACTTTAATAACTTGTACTCCGTAATAAAAATGATTTTGTGAATACACAATCTTCAGGTCATTTCAAAACATATAAACTCTTCAGGAGTTTTCACATATCCTTATGGAGACTCGAATTTTATAGTTTAGACATCCAATACTTCAACAATCGTTTATAATAGTTTTCTTCAGGAAAATACCAATTATATAGGAGTATTTTTCGTCCTTAAGAACGATGTACATTATTATTGATATATATGCATATGACATGAACTAAATCCTAATCAATATGATGCAATACTAAATAACATAGCTAAAATGCAAATATGAGCCTACCCTATATATGCATGTGCACATGCTAACGACTGACCATTACAAAATGCATGCATAATACTATTTTTAGTATTCATGATCAATGGGACTTTTGGTCCTTTTCGGAACTTCGAGTCCAAAAACATTTTATAAATCAAATATAATATGTCGACAATTAAAATGGACTTACATGTATATCAATCCCCATTCTATAGTCCATCATATAAAGTGCGCAAAATCTAAAGCGGTTCCATACATACATCGATGTTCTTCCAATATAGTGTGCAAGTACATCTGTTCCATACTTACATCAATATAATTTCAATTGTTCTTTTATCATTATCAGTACTGATGAATGATATCTGAATTCAAATGTATAAAGTATCATTTTCAATTTCAGAGGTCATCTATTATTATTCAGATATCTGTGTCACTTCTGGAACTTTTCATGCATAACAATAATCATTGTTTTATATAGTACCAACTGCTTAATACTTCTGAATGTAATATATTTCATTATCATATTTGAACCGCTTGAAACTTCAGGTTTCATAAATTACATTCTAACATTTATTTCGTAAGGGTGCCGGTAAGAATCTTATCATTACTCATTAATTTAATATCTCTATCACACTTATGTGAACTTCATTCTATTGGGGTCATAACTTGTCTATTTTACCAGCTTGCTTTTCAATGACTCGCTCCCCCTAAGATGGTAAAATTTATATTACATATATATTTCACAAATTATATAATAACTTTACACCTTATTTTTCTTGTAAAATATACAAATTTTCTGACATTTCTTGGGCATTTTATAATGTCACAAAATATCTTAGGGAGTCGAGTGTAGTTGCAGTTGGTTATTATTGTGCTGAATCACATTTGCCCATTCAGGAGATCATTTTTTTCACATTGTTATATTTAATAACAATTGACTAATTGAGTATAAAATCGTGTATGTGGGCTTCTGGCCACTCAAGCCATAAATAAAATATGCAACTTTATGATTAAATCTGATAACAATTAACAATAAAATCATGTATATGGTCATATGGACTTCTGGCCACTCATATATGTATATCATTATTCATAAAATCTAATTATAATTTCATTATTCAATATCATCAATAACTAACATAAAAATTTCAAAATTTTTGATCTCCAAATTAAAATATATATAATCAATCTCGATGTAGTGTCTTGCCACTAATATAATTTCAAATAATTCTACATGAGATTTGTTCAGCACTTTACTTCATACATTATCATAAACTTCAGGTTTATCTTAATGGGTATAATAATATAGGAACCCGGATGACCTTATTTGTCAATTTGCCACGTTTTATTCTTTTCAAGTCGACTTCTAATTTAAAACAATTTTCCAGGTATAAATTTAATTATATCTCAATAGTTTCACTTTTCGCATACTAACATTATTTCTGTCGACTTTATTCAACTTGTGCTAAACTTCAGGTTAGCAATATTTCATATAAATAAAATTATCTTTCTATCTGGCCAGATAAATGACGTGACAGACACAAATTTAGTGTCGTAAATATGGGCAAGACTTATAAATATCCCTTTAGGAAATATAATTGAATTCCTCCAAATAATAAAATTTTCTTCGATAGTTATAATTAACATTTTCACCCGATAATTTTCCAATTTTATTCTAGAGAAACAATAACATCAACAAAGTATGTTGGTACTTTTCTTGTAAGGAATATATTATCCAACGAAAACTCCATCCCTCTAGGGGAATAACTTCATTGTGACAAATCCATCATTTGCTACAGGCCGGGAATATAATTTATATTCCCCTTTCAAGTAACTTTGAGTATTCTATATCCGATATGTAATAAATCGAAAGATACTGAGTAATTATATACAAAGATCATAGACTCCAAAATCTCACTTGGGTAATCTATACATTAAGTATAGTAGACACCAAGTCGGTAATCTGTATTTAATACAGTAGACCGCGAGTAATCTGTACAATGACAGTAGACTGCAATCGATAAATTGTTTACATAGTATTGTAGTCTGTAGACCCAATAATAAATTTACTTATGATTTATTTTTTTATTACACAAAATATCACGATATATATTCCCGCCTTATTATTACGAATTATCTTATTTCAGATGAAAATGAGAATGTGTGCATCTGATGTGATTAACATGAGTAGGAAAACATCAATTTTGCATGCACGAAATGTAACTTAACAAATCGGTGACATGTATCACACATGTGTTAATCAATACGGAGTATAATATAATTCCTAAAATATATTTATGACCAACAATTATAATCGTCAAAATATATATACACTTGACGAATAAGTATTGTTTATCAATATTTCCAGGGCCCTTATAATAACAATAACTTGTGCAAATTGATCGTATTTGTGACTAAACCCGTGATCACTATTAGTAACCGAATTTAACAATGTCGTATTCACTTCAGGGAATATCGATGTATAAAATCAATTGTCAAATCCCTTTTATCATAAGAGATCAGAGGAATAGCCAAAAATTCAAACTTTAATTTTCAACTCATGATTAGGGCCAATATATAATCAACACAAATTATAATCAAGTTTCGTGAGTGTTGTTTATATCTTCACACATATAAAGTGTTGAACAGAAACAAAATTTTACATAAACGGCCCACTTAGTTATGTGTATGACTGTTTCTCTAGGAAATCTATACGTAGTATATGATTGCATATCGTATTCACTTCAGGGAATACTATCTATCGATAAATAAGATCATTTTTCACGATGTGTCATGTTCAACTTATTTTAGAAGACATTAATCATGATCTCATAAAAAAAAATATATATATAATTAATACCGATTCATTTTCGTATACACCTTAGCAAAAACGATATAATAAACATATATACATGATTATACAAAGTAAGGCTTAACAAATCCATAACGTAACCATGTAACATGTAATGAAACTGCCGGTGGAATAATCTATAAATAAATAAATAAATAATACTCCGTAATTAAATAGAAGAAAATAGTACGGATTAACCAACATTCTCATTGCAATCATCCAAACCAATAATGATATCTTCCTCCATCGATTATTGTTAACGTGAATAGAGAATCGTGCTGATAACGTGTTATAAATGTATGTGTTGAGAACATCGAGAGAAATATACAAGTATGAGAAGAACAATGGAGGAGAAGTTTTATTGATATTGAAGTATATTCAATACATTGACAATTACATATATATATATAGTACATGAACAAGATAATCGTAACCTTTCGTGAAGGGATACGATAACCCGATAATGGACATTCATATTTCATAACAATTAACTAAATTTTTATATATACGAGTGGTCACATTAAAATTAAGTGACTACAATCAGTACAATGATTACATTAAAATTAAGTGACTACAATGATGAGAGTAATAAAAGGACAATTACATTTTTATATACGATGACTTGTTTTATGACCAAAATGTGACTACTTTATCGCTTAGTGTAATCATTGTATGGCTTAATGTGCCTACTTTAAAACCTCAAAAAGTGATCACATTAACTGTTAAAGCGGTCACATTTTAATTATTGATAACTCGTTGTACGCGTGAAACTGTCTTACAATAGACTTATTCTACATGCATTGATTTCACTGATTTTAGAGCATAACTTTAACACAACCATCCATAATCTAACAAAAGTTTTGTAAATTTCACCATATAAGTGCACACCATCCATAATTTTGGACCTTAGACCTAACAAAACTGATCCTCGATTAGGTTGTCTCGATCAGCGGTGTTCAAAACGTGTCCGGACCGGTTTATCGGACCCATCCGAACTTTTTGGTTTGTTCCGTTTTGGACCGGAAACAAATAAGTATGGTCTTCAGGTCTTCAAAATTTTGGTGATCGCTTTTTCGATTCGGTGTAGTTCAGTCCAAAATAATAATAAAAATAAAAAGTAAAAAACCTTTAAAGTTTAAACTCTTATATTAAATGGTATGGTCGGTCAAAACTCAAACCTAGAGGGTTTAAGGTCTGATCCGATTCAGATCTATTTCTTATCGGTATGGGTGTTTAGCTGTCCAAGATCGGACCGGACCGTATGAACCCACGAACTGATTATCCACACATCTTAAGACCGGAAACCGAATCGGTTAAGAGGGCACCTAATCGAAACTCTTTAAATCCAAAATTTAACCGGAACCAAATGTATTTAACCCGTTTTAAAGTAATACTACTCCGTGGTCTAGCATGGTGGGTTTTAGATAAAAGCAAAGAAAAACAAATGGAAGAAAAGTTATCAAAATATGCAAAAACGACAACACCATCTCCAATTCAACAATTATCACACCTTGCTCACCGTTGTAATGCCATTAACCTCGCCGAAGGCTTCCCCGACTTCCCCGCTCCTTCTCACCTTAAAAACGCCGCCGTTTCCGCCATCCACTCCGACTTCAACCAGTACAGGTTCCCTTTCTTTATTTTCTCAAATGAGACGGTCTTACGTGGGACCTACTATTCTACGAATAATTACACCTCATGCAACTGTATTTTAGAATAAACCTTTTACCCCAAAAATGTATAGAATTGTACGGAGTAATACATGAAATTATGTTATTTTAATTCAATATTAAGTATTTGGCAAAACTTATATGTTTTTTTTGGTCCGAGTCACGAGGGCAATACAATGGGAGAAATTCAAACCTGTGACTTATCGTCACGGTTACCTCAATCTTAACCACTAGGCCAAGACATGTAAATTTGTGTTGTAAATGTCTTAACCGTTAGGCCAAGACATCCTTGGTAAATCTGTGTTATAAATGTCTTAACCACTAGGCCAAGATTTCCCGGGTAAATCTGCGTTATAAATGTCTTAATCCCTGGGTCAAGACATCCTTGGTAAATCTGTGTTGTAAATGTCTGTAATAGTAAACCATGGTCAAAGTTTCGTGTAAACAGTTTTATTTTAGAATTTGCCTGCTCAAAAGGAAAGATGTAATTTAGGCGGAATTATGACCGTTATGCCGGTTTAATTTAGGAAAATGACATTGATTGATTGATTTTACAGGCATGTTCAGGAAATTTGTGATTATGTTGCTAACAACATGAAAGATATTCATGGTTTGGAGATTGACCCGCTGAGCGATGTAGTTATTTGCTGCGGACAAACGGAGGCATTTTCTGCTGCGATGTTTGCTAGTAAGTTTAATCCTACGTTGCTCGATTTTTCTTCTTAGTTTGGTGCTTATACGGTCACTAGAAATTGTATTACGTTGTAAAATATGATTGAATCACGCGTTTGCACCATTTGCCAATTGCCATGAGCAGTTCTTGATCAAGGTGACGAGGTTATCGTGTTTGATCCATCGTATGAAACATATGAAGCGTGTATTCGTATGGCAGGAGGAGTGCCTGTAAGAACTTTTGAATATTTTACTTTTGCGATTTAATGCACTAGTCTTTGAACAGTTACGGATTCTAATTTATATACTTCTTGTATTATATGACGACCCCACCAGGTGTTTGTTCCCTTAGACCCTCCTTATTGGACTCTCGATAAAGAGACACTTATGATGGCTTGTACTGCCAAGACAAAAGCGATTATATTGAACAGGTTTTACTCTTTACGATATTTTAAAACCTTTAGAAAGTTCTTTTGTTGATGGAGCTACGGAATAAGCGTTACTCGTATGATTTTTAAAACTTGATTAATCATGATAAAAGAAGCACGATTACTGAATACTACTCAATATTCACAGAGATATACTGATACAAAATGACTCAGTCCTCATAATCCAACAGGTAAAGTATTCAGACGGGACGAGCTGGAAATAATTGCTGAAGCATGCCTCAAAAAGGACTGTTTTGCTGTAACAGATGAAGTATGATTCATTTTATTGCTTGTATTTTGTATTGACAACAATCCATGTTTTCCATGATGCATCATCTTATGTACTCATATAGATGTCTTGCTTTTTCTTTTTCTTTTTTATAGTTTTTCAGCAACCAACCCTTTCCGAGGAAAGATGATGACTTTTGTAAAAAGGCCAACGATGTTATACTCCTTCCAATTCATCCATTTGTTGATGCTTTTTTCTCGGGTCAATTATTTTAAGGAGTGGTTATGGAAGTGGGTGAGGCTAGCTTTAATTTGAATTACCCCAAAATTTTTACTTAGATCAGAAACGTCTAAAAATGGATGAATTAGAGGGAGTATTACCAAAAACTTTTATGTCAGTGCAGTGAAGTTTCAAGTAATTAGCATACGTGAATCTTTAAAACAGGCACGCATGCTTATAACTCTGTGTATTTCTGTTGCTCGTGAGTGAAGCACATTAGGTGAGTCAATTATCGATGCTTTTTATAGTTTGAAGTAGGAGTAGGAGATCAGTATACTTAGCTTCTTGACATCATTGCACTTACGAATTATCTAGAATCAACCACTCTTTGTTTTCACCTCATGGGTAAAGCGGTATACATATGACTCCCCTCGTCCTTCCATAGTCCCATTACTCCCATATGTGGGAGCCTTTGAGGCACTAACGTAACATTATACTCCTTATCTGTGTTTGTTTTTGGTATGAAGTGTATATGTAACGATTCATGTATCTGTAGGTGTATGAGCACATAACATACGAGAATGAAAGACATATCTCTCTAGCTTCACTTCCCGGGATGCAAGAGCGGACCATCATCACGTCCTCCTTGTCCAAGACGTACTCTGTCACAGGTAATCCAGAGAGTCTACTCCTCTAACAATGTTTCTTTTCTGCGAGATAAGTCACTTCTCGTTATGATTCCTGCTTTGTGTATTAGGATGGAGAGTTGGATGGGCAGTTGCCCCTGCCTGTATAGCCGACGCTATAAGAAACATTCATATAAGACTTACCGATTCTGCTCCAGCACCTTTCCAGGTCGCTGCGTTGACAGCATTGCAGAGCCCTCCTGAATACTACGAGTCTCTCAAACAAGTATGTTCTCGAGTTTTCTCATGAGTATACTTTTCTTGTATTCTGTTCGTCTATGTTTATAATTCTGTTGCTGCGCAGGATTATGAGTCAAGGAGGAACCTCATTTGCGAATTCCTCAACAGCATTGGTTTCCAGACTGATTTTAAACCTCAGGGTTCATTTTTCATCTTTGCTGAGCTGCCCAAGGATTACGAACACTCCGATGTAAGCTCTTGCTTCTCGGTCTATTCTCCTTTCTAGTAGTGTGACCATGATTTTTGTTTTTGCTAAGAAAAGACGTATGCAGTTGTTGCAACGAAATTGGCAGAACGCCCGAAAAATAATATTTTACCAGTTTTAGAGATTGCTGGACCGCCTAAATACTAATCATGGGTTCGTCACTGCTTATATGCTATGTTACGCGGACATTTCATAATGCCTCACATATCATTGTCAAAAACATGGAATAGTTGGATCTGCACATGATATTTGGTGACTTCATGTATGTTTAAGCCAAAAAAACACGAGAATTTTCCATAAATTAGCTGATCCTTACATTTGAACACGAACCAACCTTGAATTGTTCTAGCAAAATCTGAGTACTATAGCTTGTCTGTACACTATTCGCTAGTGTAGTCGTGATATATGATTTATCAATTATTAATGATCGTTATGGTATTGGTACCCTAAAGTTCACAGGTATTACAGCTTTCGGTTTGTGCATTCCTGAATGACGGCATTATGTTTGCAGGTTGAGTTCGTGGAAGAATTGATAAAACAGGCAGGCGTAGTCGCTGTGCCAGGGTGTGGATTTTTCCATACAAAGCTCCCTGAAGATGGCTACCGTAAAAGGTACGTCAGGTTTGCTTTCTGCAAGACCACTCAGACTCTCACCGCTGCTTTTCAGAGAATTCGTGCGCTTCTCGACGCGTCAGGGCATTTGAAGCTATTTCATTCCATAGAAAGACCCGACATCGAATTGCTGTAGTTTTAGGTGGTTATTGTCAAGTAGAAACTGATCTTGTTCTCGCAATGCCGACTCAATTCTTTTTCGATATGACTACTTGAAGGTTGTATTTTTGTATCACGATTTCGTATGAGACCATCTGACACTTCAATAATGACAAATTATTTGGTCGATTTTGATATCTTATTTGTATTCAGTCCAGATTTTAGATGGGATGACGAGCAACAGGTTTTCGATTGATATCTTCAATTGATTCGAATCATTCAGAATATCTGATTTTCCAAATGTCGGATATGTGATCTAAATATGTGAACAAATGTCGATTACCTCTTGATTCAGACCCACTACACCCTACACATCGTCATTAACTCGAGAATAATCAAATCCGATAAAATCCAAACCGAATGACTCGTTTACGAGCTAAAATAAAAGAAAAACCAACAACTTTTCCTAGAAAAACCAGACAGAGGAAAATGTCAAAGATGTAGAACAAAACTCCCTAAACTGTGAGATTTGTTACCTAAGAAAATGGCACAATTTTAATGGTTATAACATCATTTGTTGAATGTTACACATCTTTAGTAGATAGCTAGGTATGGCACAATGTTACTATGAATTCTAAACTATATCTCATAATAATATTTATTTTTATACCTTTATTTTTTATTTTTTTTGGATGATGAATTTATTAAGTGTCTCATAATAGTTGTATGTTGTCTTAGGTATCATTATCATGGAAGAGGAAAACATTATTACAACGATATCGAAAAGGGAATGTAGTGTGTATGATGATGATCCTGAAGATACTGAAAAATCCAACATAAGTGAAGGTGACGACATTGAAGAAAACAACCAAGTTCACTCCCTCTTGCGCCTCATGAAGATCTCTAATGAGTTCGCCATGATTCGAGAGTATACCTTGTTCCGTCTTTACTACTTTCATCTCATGCATTTCGTTTAGACAGTATAAAACCGTTGGTTATTTAATATTAGGTTGGACGTCTTTGTCACGTGTTATCAAAGTTTCGATGGTCTTAAGGTTTCGTGTGGAAGCTTTCAAAGGCTTAAGGACACTGAATGAGATGGTTTTTGGTCATATTTAGTACCCCCTAAGAGTGTTCCCTTTGTAGTCACAACTCTCATTATGGGTAATCTAAAAAGAATTTAATCGTCTTTTCAACGTAAAAATACATCGCCTCCTTAACTCGTTACTACAAGTAATATTGTGTCGTTAACTTTTGTTGAGCTAACTAATCCTCTTGGTTTTTGTTAATAAGTTCAATGGAGATATACCCTTTGCCAGGAAACAGGGTGGAGCCTCAGCATGAAGATACTCTAAGATTTGGGCAACAGGTAATAATGTAGGTACTTTGGCAAATACTCGGTACTATTTTACGACTATTTTAACAACAGTAATAGATGAGATGTCTTAAGTATCATGTTGTATCCCGTACAATCGTTCGTGTTACCAAATTTAGGCAAGGGACTTTGGACGGGGGACTAGAGCCACCGATCTCCTTATGTCGTTCTCACTTTTCGAGGACATGACCAAGAATAGAATCAAGGAGCATGCCGAGAACGCCATGGATGAAGTTACCAAATTGTTCACGGAAGGGGAACCCTTATGGCAACACGACATGGACAGAGGCATCGAGGTCCTTAACAATGCTGAATATGTAAGGAGATTTAGCCCTAACCTCGATACTACATTGGACGAGATCATACGAATCATTTCAGTGGATGCTCCCATAGACCTTCCTGTTGTCGATGGAATCGCTGGTAATGGTGTTGATCTTCCTAGAATGGAATCTTCGGATGGTTGCCAGGCAACCCGGGAGATTGGCTACATCCAAATGCCTGCAGTTTGTGTTCTCGAAATCTTGATCGATGTGGTACGTATGCGTACAATTTTGTTACTAACCAATTATTAAGTAACTCATTAATAGTCAAAATAAGCATTATAATGGTCACGTTTTTATTAAGCATCAAACTCGTTGTACGCGTATAACAGTCTCGTTACTCATTAGAGAATTTGTGGTTTGCAGAGACTTTGGTCATTTGTGTTCTCTGAAATGCTTTCAAGAGCTTCAGTTCTTGGAATTCTATCACCGGGATCACCAGGAACACAAGATGGAGCACTTCAGACGGTAATTTCTTCTTTGCATTTTCTTCCTCATAACACCCGAATCAAATTCAGTGTCGATTTCCTGCTGAAATGCAAAATTAGTTAGATTTCTCGGTTTTTTCTGTATTTATGCAGATGATAGCGGAATATCATCCCCCATCTCCGCTCCTCCCAACAAGGCATTGTTGCTTTGCAAGATACTGCAAGCAGTTCTCGGACAACACGTGGGTAGTTGTCGACATTTCCTTGGAAAGTATGATCGATAACCCGCTTATGAACTGCAAAAGGAAGCCCTCTGGTTGCTTGATTCAAGGTTTACCAGACGGAAACACTCAGGTAAGATACATGTACATACTACCTTAAAATTCGTTATGTATTGACGGTTTTTGAAGTCATGTGAAGTTTAGTGTTGGTAAATATATCCTGAATATTTCTAAAGTTATACTTGTATGAAGTTGTCTAATGCTTTCTGAATTTTCTTAAGTGTTCGATAAGTTGCGAAAAAATTAGATGAGAAGAAAAAATTATAATTCAGAAAAGGATTAGCCATTTACGGGAATCCTTGAGACAGTATGGTGATTTTTTAAGCAACTGACTTTTTTTTTCCGTGTTTTTGCGCTTTACAAGATCACTTGGATCGAGCACACAGAAGCAAAAACGGAGCATAGTCACCCGCAATTTAGTTCAGCAGTTAACTCCAGGCTTATATTCAGTGCAAAACACTGGGTAGATACATTGGCTAGACAGTGTCAGAACCTCAATGTCGTCATTCAACAAAGCGTTAGTGGCCTTCATAAAGGTACAACAACACACCATAACGATTAGAAACTCCATTTGATACTCGAGGGTAATTATGAATTAACGAAAGCTATGTGTTAGCAGAAGTTAGTCCATTTAATAGAGATGGATTACTGCGCCTTTCTCAAAGAATGAAAAGAGAATTTAACGGCGCTATTAGTGGGACTAAAGATAACCAGTATAAACCGTTGCCGTTCAAAGGAGGAGACACTATTTTGATCAAAACTGTAGATGGCGATGCTCAAAATCCTGCACTTTTTACCGTGACAACATCGTGTTGGTTTCCTTTTGCCCCTCAGAAAGTTTTCAAGTTCTTGGGGGATGAGAGAAACAGAATTAAGGTATGTCGAATGTTTGATGTCGTAGATTTGATTGTTTGTCACAGCCTTCTGAGTGCTTGAGACGCTCTGAAGTTATCATAAAAGCACCATTAATTCGATTACTAGGACGTTTTTAGAACACAAAATTGTGGTCTATGTTACTCTAACTCTTCACTGGTGTTAGATATTTGAAACCGAGTTTGTGAAACATATACGGAGTACGATTTTCAGAACCGTCTCATTTCGCTTTTGCTGCACTTGCAGTGGGATACCCTTGCTTTGGAGCATGCTTCACATGAAGTCATCCATTTTCACAGCGGTGAAGGTCCGAAAGACCTTGTTTCAATCAATAAATTGGTGGTACGTTTCGCTTAAACTTCATGGCTGAAATTTTTCTATTATTCGGGTGAATGTTTGGTTGCGTGAGTATTAACAATTCACATAAGGTGAATTGGAAAACATTGTCGGGTAATCCATATGACATCTAATAGTTCCCGATGATTAAAGGAAGGAAAGTAATTAGATTCGATATTCTTGTAATAGTTGAAAAAATCACGTGAATTGATAACTTTATACTCGGTATATTACTACCTGAGTTTTCCTAATTCACGTGATTTTATAGTGGCAACCAAACGACTACCTATTTCACATATAATTGTGAACCAATCAACTCGATTTTTCACAATGCGGAAGATTTTTCCAATTCTAGTGATTTTCAAATGGCAATCAAACGACTAGATCTTAACTTCTTCGATTTATTATCGTTTAAATGTACATACATGCAGGATGAAAAAGGAGACATTGACACACTATTTCTACAAGAACAGCAAGAGAACACCATAGCATCTTACATAGTCTTCTCACCCATCACTTATGACTCCCTAGTTTCGTTGTCGAATCAAGGCAACGTCGACAATATCCCGCTTTTGCCCTCGGGCTTTGCCATCCTCTCCGACACGAGTCGTGCTCAGCAAGAGGACAGCAAAGGGTGTATCCTAACACTTTTATTGCAGCTTCTTGACAGCTCGTCGAAGACACGACAACAACAACAAGTCCCTAAGAAAACCGTTCGAAAGTTGTACAACCTTGTCACCGATGTCTTATCGAACATTAGGATTGCATTATTCGAGCCTCCATCGAATGCTAACCAAGCCGATGCAGAATGATGTCATGTTAATGTCTAGGATCACACTTGATCAATTTCTATATTTATTTTTTGTTTAGCTATTTTGTTTTCTTTAGTTATTGTTTCGTAAAAATGATAATGAGCCATGTATACCTCGTTCTAGTCATAATCGTGATTATATTTTTGCCATGAAATACTGAATAATCATCTCCGACATTCCAATGTTTCAATCGAGTTTTTCACAGAGGCATAGTCATTTGACTCATCTTCACTACAGGGGCGAAGTCAAAACTTCATATTTGGGGTGGCAGAAATAATTGGAGCATAAAATGTTACTAGCACGCGCAATCTAGGGTAGCGAAATTTGTTTTTTTTCTCATTTTCTCGAAGTTTGGGATGACGACTGTTATCCCTCGTTTCTATGTAGCTTCCCATATCTTAAGCCAACTCGATCCCACACACGATTCCCAACACCGTGACCCAACTGAGGGTCCCTTCACCGAACCCAGCTTCGATAAATACTTGACGATAATGTCGTACGACTACAAAATGGCCAAAAAAAATATATCTCAAACATAAGAAATACTAAGCACAGTCTCTTTCCGACAGTCTCTTTTGCAGTCTCCCCTTCTTCCTTTCACAAATACATAGAATATTAAATATATCAAATAGTGGGACCACAAATAAGTATATTATTTAAATTGATTGTTAGTAAATAAGGTAGAAGAGAAGGTAAAAAAAAGACGGTAGATAGCATCCCCCTCAAACATAGTGTATATAGAGACACGAGAGTACAAGACTAACAAACTTGATGAAACGAATTGAGGCAGAAAAGTCCCACATCGACGCAGCACATGAGATGTATAGCATGAGAGTGTATAAAAAGGGAAGCAGGCTATGGTAATAAGCATACCTTTCTCGGCCTTTTGGCTAAGATCAAGTGTAGTATCTGTTCTTATCAGTTTAATATCTGATATGTGGGTCATCGGCCCACACGATATTAAATTTATTTTTTAAGGGGGGTGGCCCACCAAGGTAGCTTGCTGCCTGGGCCATCGCGCGTCGCCCATGCGTTGCACTACTGCTTGGGCCTGGCGCACCCCACCAGTCCAGTTCAAATTTGATCATGTTTTTTCCGAATACAAATTTTAAATTTTATTTAATAATGTTACAATAATTATAAACATTATCAAAATTTGTGAGCATTTTATTTCTTTAAAATTGTTGCAATTAGTGTTAAAAGAATTCGTTACAATTTGATTTTTAATTGTTGCACAATTAGTGTTAAAAAATTGTTATAATTTAATTTTTAATTATTTTTTAATTTTAATTATTGCAACGATGAATCAAACAAACCTGACTATATACATTTGTATGAATTGCAAGGAATTTTAAAGATTTTGTATCTGACCAGTGGATTTCATATTTTCCATAACACATTCGAATCGTGTGTATGCCCAGCTCACATATGAATAAAACCGTGAGTAGTCAATAAACTCGAGTCAATAATCAAGTTTTTGGATTACTGAAACGTTTTTTGTATTGGTCGTCAATAGCACTCCAACCATGGTCAAGTAACCAGTCCACCATACAAGAAGTGATTGGGTTATGTCAATAGGACTAAACACGACACGAAGGGGATTCAGAATTTCAAAGCATACTAAATACGGTAGCTAGGGATCAATTGAGTTAGCCAGTGGTTTAATTATCCTATACAGAGTACCTTTCTACCTATAAAAGATGACATTTTTTCTCGTTTACTCCATATATTTCAAGAATTCAAACTCCTTCCGTTAAAAATTTGATCTTATGTTCTCTGTCAAAAGATTTGTAGATTTTGACAATACGAGTAGTCGAGAACTATTTTACGAAATTGTAGATTTTGACATTTCGTAGCGTGTAACCTTACTATTTTCGCAATGCAAAGGTAACTATTTTTACTTGTCCCACATTAATGAGAGGAATATTTTGACATTTATTTAGTATTTTTTTTCGGTATAGCTTCCAAAATTTTGTGTTGTGTGCTATTCAAACATTGATTCTGTATGTGAAATACTCCATCTGTCTCAGACTCTCAGTGTAAACGTTAACAATTCACTGGGACGAATGAGGTACATATCTAAATGAATTATATTACTCTGTATTAGCAGTAATGAACATTTTTCTCCACGAACAGTACCTGTGTAAAACTTGGAGCGCTATATTCGACTACACCGAGTCGAGGGTAAATTCTCTAATAAGGTAGTGGTTATATCATGAGTCCACGACATAATGAAACTTGTTCTTCTCATCTTAAATTCTTAATACCGCCCTTGTAGTAGGCTAGTAGCATTATTTTTAACACAAGCAACTTTTTAGGTCGAGCCCTCTCAAGTTTTGATCTTTCAATTGCACGAGTCTAATTTCTAAACTATTAGTCATCCGTCCAAGTAAGAAAAATTCTTACCACTCATACTAATCGTATGTATTTTAATAGCAAAATTTGATTAAAATACCTAAGACTATACTCTACGTATTTACTATATATTCCGTCAGAATAATACGGAGTACATTTTACTATTTACCCTAAACATTTGAATATTCATCCAAATGTTACAAGATGAAATCTAAAAGGGATTATAAAAAAAGTTTTTATTAGAAGGCTGAAAATTGTAAATTGGGAAGAATTATACTCCATTATATATTATTCTATCTACTGAAAAACTGGAATACACTCGTATAACTTCTATTTATATATATGCACATTACCGTAGCCTAATGATACTAGAATAAGGATATAAATAACACCTAATACATATAACAATATATTTACATAATCTTTTCACTCTCCCTCAAGTCGAATAATCCAACTTCCTAACTTGTCGATGTTCGATAAGGTGAATCGTTGTTTTCCTGCTAGTGCCTTGGTAAATATCCGCTAGTAGTTCCTTGGTGTGAACAAATTAAGGCGTGATAGTCCCATTTATCAAGTGTTGGCGGACAACTGTATAAATTCCTAGGTGCAGACAACTATCTCTATGTGTTTAGTCCTATCATGAAATTAAAAACAGAAAATCTAAATAGGACGATTGTGTTTGATACTCAGTGAACTTAAAAACGACTTTAACCATGTTAGCTCACTCGTTAAAGCAACCATAACTCTATACTCCTATTCAGTTGACGATCGCGACGCTGTTGTTTGCTTGTTCCGTTGTTCGTCTTCCACAACATGGGTGATCCCTGGCTAGGCTTGTCGCGAGCCTCTAAATTACTATTTTTATCCACTTAGAACACAAACTAGTAGTAAGCGTATGTAAGTAGGGGTCGAACCCACGAGAAAGGTCGATTTGCTAAACGTGTGCGTAGTAAATATCTCTTGAGTAATCAGGGGGGTTAAGGTTTATGATTTAGGATTCTAAGTCTGGAAAATGAAACACAATGAAAAGCTGTGAAACGATAATAAAACGAATCTCAGGACAAACAATATCCACCAGCACTTGAAAATGATCTAGGACTCAAAATAGTTCACTTTGTCAAGAATACTATGCCACGGAAAACACCTTCCCCAATTCTCACTTAAGGTTAGCCAATTACTGCGGAAGCGCACGTAAATAACCCTTACGAAAATGACAACCTAGTCCAAGCGTCTAAGTTCAATCACAACGCATAATAAAACGATGAGAAATGACATAGATGAACTTTTGCACACACAAGCGGCATACAACTCGTTTCATACAATTATTATCGTCTACAATTCAACAACGATGGTCGGCATACAAATTGATGAAATATAGGTGCTACCAAAATCAGGGCAACGAACAATCGGATTCAATCACACCCAAATAGCAATTGATTATCAATAAAACAACTAGGTGATCAAACTAGAAGCAAATCGATAATCAAACAATAAAGCAATGATAATACTCGATATTCAAATGACAAAGTAAAGGAGTCTTACATTCAAAATCGCATGAAGGGTTCAATCACATGTCCCAAAAATTGGAGAATTAGCCCTCCATAATAATTAAAACAATAGGATAATTTTAAAAAAAGTATGGAAATTGATAAATAGAATTCTAGGTTTTTTTTTTCCTAAGGAAGAAGAAGATGATAACAAGCCAACAAAAACTGATGTTCTTTTTTCAAAACAACTCGAGCAGAAGTGATGGAATAGGGAGAGTTAAACACGGCCGCTTAGAGCGGCTCCACCCGCTCACCAACAATTGTTTCAGCCGCTTAGAGCGGCTCCACTTAACACCTTCTTTGCTTCTTCTTTCGATCCGAGCTTTAACCAATGACTCTTTGAGCTTAACTTCACTTGATGAAAACTTGACTTCCCATGATACTTTTAGGCCTACTTACACATCCAAATAGCGCTCTCCCAAGTCGATCCGAGACACCGTATAAAAGCATGAAAAACTACGTCACTCCGTCTAAGTGTCACCGACTCCAAATGCACATCAAAATAACCCATAAGAGCACCTCACTAACGTCAAAAGTTGCCTAAAATATACCTATATAACCCATATAAAACCCGTCTCATCAATCCCCCTAAACTTACAAAATACCCAGTTAAAGATCGTCTCGTTAAGGACAACTTGTCCAATCTGAAACTGAATACCTCGTCTAATCACAATGCCTCTATCGAACGAGCCCTTGACGTATCTCACCACCCTCAAGTTGGCCTACCAATGTTCGTTCCTTTTTTGGAGCCTTAACGAATTGAGAAGATATAAAATTTTGTTTTGTTCAGTTATTGTTTAGTAAAAGTGATGTTGAGCCATGTATACCTCATTCTATTTATAATCGTGACTATATTTATACCATAAAATATATAGAATAATCATCTCCTACACTCCAATGTTTAGATCGAGTTTTTCACAAAGGCATAGTCATTTGAGTCATCTTCAGCGCACTCCCAACGCACGATTCCCAACACCTTGACCCAACCGAGTGTACTGTTCCTTCACTGAAACCCAATTCGTTAACTACTTGATGATAATGTCCTAGGACATAAAATGGCATATAAAAGAGATCCCAAAGATCAAGTGTAGACTCAACGCTAACTAGCTTGATGAAATATATGTTATATAGAACCATAAAAGTCCCACATCGGCTAGGCAACTGATATGTATAGCATGAGAGTGTATAAAAAAGGAAGCAGGCTTCATTACTAAGCATACCTTTCTCGGCCTTTTGGCTAAGATCAAGTGTAGTATCTGTTCTTATCAGTTTAATATCTGATATGTGGGTCATTGGCCCACACGATATTAAATTTATTTTTTAAGGGGGATGGCCCACCAAGGTAGCTTGCTGCCTGGGTCATCACGCGTCGCCCATGCGTTGCACTACTGCTTGGGCCTGGCGCACCTAGGGATGGCAACGGGTCGGGTACCCGCCCCGGACCCGCTAGACCCGACCCGAATGGGTCGGGTTTGGGTCTTACTTTTTTGGACCCGGTGGATCCGGGTCGGATATGGATATTTCAAATATGGATCCGGGTCGGGTCCGGGTCTTAAATATTGGACCCGAACCCGACCCGTAGACCCGAAAAAAAAAAAAAAAAATTAAAAATACTGCCTACATACTACATTCGGCACCTTCACAGCCTCAGTCACTAAAACATGAAGGTGTACTAAGCATGTATGAATAAGCATGTATGATAAGGATGTATGAATAAGCATGTATGAATAAGCATGCATGTAAATACAGCTTCACACCTTCACAGCCTCACTCACTCACAGCCTTATTCATTTTATTCATTTTCGTTATATTTGTTTTTTGTCGTTTTCATTAAAAAAAAAATTATTTTTGTAAAAAAAAAAAAAAAAAAAAAAAAAAAAAAACTTGTAGGACCCGGATCGGACCGGATCGTGTAGACGTGAGTCCGGATGCAGTCTCAATTTTTTGGACCCGGTGGATCCGGGCAGGATCTGGATCTAAGAATATTACTCCGGGTCCGGATCCGGGTCCACTCGGACCCGACCCGGATCCGGCCCGTTGCCATCCCTAGGCGCACCCCACCAGTCCAGTCCAATTTTATAAACAGCTTATTTGACTGTTTTATGGAATACTCCGTATTATATAAATATATGTTTCTGGCCCAATTCCTAGTCGATAAATTTAGGTCTATTTCTTGCCCAAATTTTAGGTATAAGGTTAATCGAGAAATTTTTTGGGCAAGGTTAAGACTTAAAGAGTGAGAAAGAAAAGTAGTTTTGTGAGAAAAAAATGTGAGTGAGAAAGAAATAGTTTTGTGTGAAGAAAGTAAAAAAAATTTAGGGGCTAAATAAAAACGGAGGGAGTATTCCTTTAAGACCATCTAATGTTTATTCCATCTACTTCCTCCGTCTCGGTGATTTATTTACATTTACTTTATACACATTTATCGATGTGAGGAGAGAGGTAGAGAAAAAACTAATAAAATAATAATATAAGTATAAAGGGGGACCCGCTTGCTTAAAATTATCAAATGTAATTGGTTGAGGGAGTAGGGATCCACCACCCACATGAGTCACACATGAACATTTATGAAAAGTGTAAACAAATGATCCGTACACCTCAAAATGAAAAGTGTAAACAAAATGACCGGGACAGAGTGAGTAATAAGATACTCCTTCCATTTCACCTTTTTACATAAAAAATTATAAATGATGATGTAAGTTGGCAAATTCATACTCCATTTGATTCAACAGGTTCTTAACGTTTGACCAAACTCCCCCTCACAAAATTGGTCAAACGTTAAAAACTTGTTGAATCCTCAATTGGTCAAACGTTAAGAACCTGTTGAATCGAAGGGAGTAATAAACAATGGATCAAAAAGGAAAATTTGCAAATGGATTGAAAAAGATGGAATTTCAATTTTGAAAAAATGGGAGGAAAAAGATGAAATGGAAGGAGTAAGATGGAAGACAAGACGAAGGAACGATAAGACGAAGTACAAGACGAACGAACGCACACGATAAGAGAAAGATACCACTTATAATACGGATTTAAATCAGCGGAGCGAAAGCAAATTGACAAATGACGCAAACACAGATTATCGTCACCCAAAACACTCTCAAACTCCGGAATATCAATGCAAGTTTGAATCTTTCCGTCGATTAAAACGATATAACTAACAATTAGAACGAGAGCAGCAACAAATCAATATAAAAAGCGATAGAAACGAACTTAAACAAACGAATACCTGATCATGAATAGTAGCGCGTGAGTAGTGCACTCGTGAACAGTAACAACGAATGAGAACGAGATATTTGACCGACCTACAGCTATAGATCGTTTAATGGTGATCAATTTCGCAAGACCTATTGCTAATTGATCGAGTTAAAGCTTAATCACGTCAAACTATAACCAAATTTTTATTCGAAAACGCGTCGAATATGAGTTTCTTCAATTGGGGCTTGTAGAGCACAATTGAGATAACAAGGTTTTTTGGGTTTATTTTTTCTCAAATAAAATTTTTGAACTTTCGGTGATTCAAAAAGTTAGAGTTACTAATGAAAAATGTTGGCCCATTATTTTTTTTAGAAGGTCTTTTTTATAAGAGACGATCCTCAGATAATAATCTGATATTTTTCTTCAAGTAACTATTATTACTCCCTCCGTCCCGGTCATTTGTTTACACTTTCCATTTATGGGTGTACGGGTCATTTGTTTACACTTTTCATAAATATCTATGGTGACCCACTTGTGGAGGTGGACCCAACTTTCTTAACCAATCGCATTGTTTTATTTTACCCACTTTGTGCTTATATATTTTTATAGTTTTTTTTATTTACCTCTCTTCTCACATCGATAAATGTGTATAAAGTAAATATAAATAAATCACCGAAACGGAGGGAGTATAAAACTGTTTCACACGAACGATATACTTTTTATGATTAAAATTATAATTTCTTTAAACCCTCTTTATAAGAGGGATAATTATTTTCACCGCAATCCACAAATATTAATCTGTTGCGTTATTTTGTGTTCTACCTTTGAACCACTTTCTTTTCGCAAATTTTAAAACCCAACATAATCCATCCACAAAAAAGGAAAAAAAAAAAAAAAAAAAAAATCCCTCCCCAAAACCCCTAGAAAATCCCCCAAAATCACTCACACACATTCACTCTTCCACCCCCAAAAAAATGGCGTCAATTTCCCTGCCCAAAACCCTAATTTCACTCTCTCTCCGCCCAACCACCCACCACTCCACCGGCCTCCGCCGTCTCTTCACCACCACCACCACCACCGTCACCCGTCCGCCTCCCCTCCCTCTGACCCGACCCGCCCGGCCCACCCTCCTTATCTCCCGCTCCATCTCCCCCTTCACCCCTTTCCGGGTCAACCCGATTCGATGCCGGGTCAACCGCTCCAGCCCATACTCCCCGCTTAATAACAACTCCGGCGGCGGGTCGAATTTCAGCGACCGACCTCCGACGGAAATTGCGCCGCTTTTTCCGGGGTGTGATTACGAGCATTGGTTGATTGTTATGGATAAGCCTGGTGGTGAAGGTGCTGATAAACAGAAGATGATCGGTTGTTATATTGATACTCTTTCTGCAGTCGTCGGAAGGTAATTTTGTTTTCGTTTTTTTAGGGTTTTAATTGTGTCGATAATATAATTTAGGGTTTTTTTTTGCTGTTTTATTGTTGATTATTGGTGCTTTCTGAGGTTATTGTATGGTTTTTGTTGACGAAGTAGGGATTGTGTAAAATAAATTGAGGATTATTGTTTAATTGAGGAAATTAAACTAATTGTTTACGAGTGAAATGATCTTATAACATTTGTCTGCAAGACCGTCTCATATAAGAATTAGCGTAAATAGTTTTGTTATGTTGAAAAAGCGAATGTTTTGTAGATGTTGTATTGGGGTCTTTATCAGCACCTTATTTTGTTCAATACTTGCATCAAATAATTAGCATATGAGTGATTCTTATTGATGATGATGATGTTTTACATACTGTTTCTGTTTTACTGTGTAGTGATTACTGATTATATCATCGTCGTTGATATAATGAACTTAGACAATTAGGCAAGTCTTTTGTATGGTATTGCGGAAATCTAAATACAATATTGATAACATAAAATAATCGGAAGAAAAATAAATTGAAGTGTTGGGTGAAAGTTTGGAATGGCAAGTCCGACAGCCCGACTCCACTGAGGTAGGACGTTAGTATTGAATTGACGGAGAAAAATATTAGAGGTGAAAATGAGAAAGTTTCTATTATTTTATTTAGTCTAGTAAGCAGTAGCCATAAATGCTGGTATCTTAACTAAGGGTGTGTTTGGATAATAAAAGTGGAGGAAAAGGGAGGGGAAGAGAAAGGAGTGAAGGGAAATAAAGAGGAAGGAAATGGAGGGAGAACGAAGTAATTGGTGTTTGGATGCCATTTCCTCTTAATCTTGCCTATTGAGGAGATATTTTGATTATTCTTGGAGAAGGGAAAATGGATCTCTACAAATCTGGCCCCGTTCATTTCTGTCCTTCCATATATCGTAGCCAAACGAAAAGAATTGAATTCCACCCTTTCTCTCCCTTTCCTTTCCCTCCAATCCCCTCAAGTCAAACACGCTTTAAGTGATATGGAAATTTGGAAAACTAGAATGACAATCAATAAACACTTGAAGCTGATCATCAAAAAGAAGTAATATATAATAAGCTTTAATGATTTGAAATTAATTTCTAGATTTGAAAAATGATCTCTAGGATTTAATCACAACGGTCTGCTTGACACTAAATGCTGATTAGTGTGGGATTATTGTTTTAGGGAAGGCATTGTATTTAATTTTACTGGCTGATTTCAATATTTTGCTCAGTACTTTGAGTCGATGGATGCTATTATGTTAAAATGCGCTCAATATGAGCTCCTTGTTTGGTTTAATTAAATGGTTGTTAATGTTGTTGAAGATGATAAAGGTGGTTATGTTAGTGTATGTTGAATATTGGGATGAGATTGTTCAAACAGATGATTATTTTTATGTGAAGTGGTTAAAGTGAATTTTTTTTGTTTTGTTTCGATAAACAAGTTTATAGCTTTTGTGTCTGTTTTTCATGGGTAAATGGACATCTTTATGTTAAATGGTCTTATTGTGATTACCTTGCTTGGTTCGACTAGATGGCGGTGATTGGCAGTTGTTGAAGATGAGATTATCTGAATGGGTGACAATGTTAGGGTATGACGAATACTGATCATGTATTCATGTGTGATTTAGGCGTCATTGTTAGCTGGATTTGTACTGAATTACGCTTAACTGTTATGGAGCTGTATTGGGGATTTTTATTTTGTAATTTTAGTTCACTATTTGTATTAGAGACGATGTTAGGAAAAATGTTTTGGTTTTACATTGTTGTTGAAGTTAATGCCCTTTTCGAAGAAGTAGAACAGGGCGGAAGTGGAAAATTGTTCCTTGACATATTAGTGCTCTGTTTCTGCTACATTTCAACCTAACAATCGTTGGGTGAATGTGGAGTATTTAAATGTGAAGGAAGGGGAGGTGATGGAAGGTAGGGATGCAAATTGTTCTGTTTGGTTAGTAATTTTGCGTGGGAAGAAAATTAAGTGACGTATGATAAATCAATGTTCTCCAGACTTAGAAGTTAGAACACAGTTTGTAAGGCGCTGTTGATCTATATTCCAGGAGGTCGCTCCATCACTCCCTTTTCCTCTCCTTCTTTCTCTCCCCTCTGCATATCGTATCAAGGCATTATTTTAGAGCGTGAGCATGTTTTTATCAAAATTTGAATCATGAATTTCGTTGTTGCATATTTATATCTTCCACTCAGCTGTTACGTTTAGGCTAGTTTATTGATGAACACCGTAGTTGCATAATGAATTTTAGAAGTGCATATGACGGGTTTCATTGTTCAATGATGAATCAGCAAGGAAGAGGCGATCAAGAAAATCTATAACGTTTCCTGTGAGAGGTACTTTGGGTTTGGCTGTCAAGTTGATGAAGAGACTGCAAACAGAATGGAAGGTAACACTGATGTGGCTGTCAACTGTCGTAATTGGTAATTCAAGCGTCCGTTTTTAGTTTTACTCTCGTATTGATCTGGGATGTCGTGTGTTTAGGTTTGCCAGGTGTCCTCTTTGTCCTTCCTGATTCCTATGTTGACGCTGAGAACAAGGACTACGGAGGTAAACATTTCTTATTGTCCTGCAAATAAATCCGTCTGAAGTTAAACTGCATGATTATCCGTATACTTTTGTATTTTTTTCTTTTTTATTGGTACCTCTAGAACTGGTTATTGGCATTGACATTGTAAGCATGTGACTGCATGAACTACTCTAAATCGTGGTTTGAATACACATTGAGGGTAGGGGAAGGAAAAATGAGGAAAATGAAGTAAAGGTGGTAATTTCTCTTGTTGACATCTTATCTACTGAAGTGTTTTAATTTAACAAGGAGCGAGGAAAATGAATTCTGCATTTCCGTCACTTTAAAATCCCTTCAACCTAACGAGAGGCATATTCCCTACTTTTTCCGTCTCAATTTTCCTTTAAATTAGTTCATTAATCGAGGGTAACCTACGTTACTCTAAATTCGTTCATCATATACTATCGTATCTGATAGGTATTCGGGGATATTACTACACGCCATTTCCAAAAATTGCAGTGCTTTGATATGGTCAAAGATGTATTTTTTTCGTTACAGATACATTACGGCTCTTGAATATGCATCACAAATATCCAAACTAAACCTACCACCAAGCACCAAACATATACCCTACAAAATGTAGGTATCAAAATACTCCAGCACTTTTCCATTCACCGTATCTTCTTCTTCTCATCAAAACTCTGATTTGACATATTCTAATTTTATGTGCTCACTGTCCTGTATTTGGCATAGTGGCTTCTTATTTTGTGTCGTATCACGTGTCGTGTTGTGTTGATACGTGACACGAGATAGATGATGTATCAGGGTATCTTAGAGGGTAACTGTGTTTAATTGGTTGGTGATTTTAAATTATGGTGGTATGTTTATTTGGCTTGTAAAGGGGAAATTGGATCCCTTCTTTCGGCCTTCGACCTTCAACCCATTTTTCGATATGAACAACGAACATCATGTCCTACTCTTTCCCTTCCTCAATCCCCTGAAAGAAAGGGTTACTCCCCACCAAAATCATAAGTTCATAAACCATCCCACAAAAGAAACAATAAGGTTGATAGAAAAAAGAAGAAAAAGAAGTCTCCCCATTGTTTCCGAAAGACCCAAGATGAAAATTGCGTCGATAATTGAATAGAATGACTTATACCTCACAATGAAAGAAACGTCGATTTAGTGAGCCATGTTGTTTTATTATACTATATCCAAAACCAAAACATAGCGTAAGTATATGGTTCTCTCAATGACATGAGTGGAAATAAACTTAAGGCTTTTAATGATGAAATAAACAGCTCTGTGATTTATTGTGTGCAGCTGAGCTATTCGTGAATGGTGAAATAGTCCAGAGATCTCCAGAGAGGCAAAGGAGAGTTGAGCCGGTAGCTCCAAGGCACGGTGATAGACCAAGATACAACGATAGAACCCGCTATCAGAGACGTCGGGAAAACATGAGGTGATCAGTATCTAAGACCGGGGACTTATGACCGTCAACTTGGCCCGATATATGCGAAGTAGAAACACGGATAATGACGTAGTCTTATTGAAGCAGTGAGCTTAACAGGCGACTTTTGTTTTCTAGTTGACGTCTATACTTATGATTGTCCTGTTGGGTTAGCACATCACTTGTCTTTCTGGTTGTCTGAACCTCTTTATGTATGGAAGTGTTTTTTTTTGTTTTGTTTTGTTTTGTCGTTTGACTTTGTATGAAATTTATTTTCTAGATTATTTACCTAGTTATTAAGTTACCGTTTAGTTAATTCGGTAGTTCGACTAATATCAGATACGTAATCTAAAGTTGCAAATACTTGGGATTCACTTAGATCGGCCCTTTGGGTGACCATTTGAGCAAAGGCTGTGTTTCATACTTTGCTTACCCACTATTTTCCTGAGTACATTTTGCAGCCATTTCCCGAGATGAAATTGGTGAAGTCCAGGTTGTCTAGGTCCTGGTCGAGTGGATTCCTACTACGTAACTCAAATGTGTTATTATCCTTCGATCAAACAACATTTTAAGCGATGTACCCCGTATATGGTAAATGTGATGAAACCTAAGGAGATTTTGGTGACTAAATTGGTAAAACTGAGCAAACCCGCTTAAACTATTTAACAACACTTTTCTGATCCCAATCTCTTATACGGAGTACAATGTAATGTTATGTCGTGCACTTATGGCCAGTTTTAACGATGTTTTAGTTTTGAACCTTCATGCAGTGTACTATTGACTCGTATTGGAAGGCATCCGTAATCATTTTTCGACCATTGCAAGATCGTTGCCCTAGGGATAACTTCATGATTCAAGAGACTTTTACTTGTATTTTTACCATTAAACTTTAGGCAAATTCTTACGTGAGACGGGACTCACAATAAGTTTATTGTGAGTCCCCTCACAAAGAGGTAGTTATTTTTTTATTTTTTATTTTTCTTGATTGATTTGCTTGTGATTTAGTGTGAGTGCGGTCTTTCAGGAGAACTACACTAAACTTTAATCTTTCGGAAAATTTATATCTATGGTAAAATATCCAAAGGGAACAAAAATAGATAAAAAAAGGGCCCAACCGGGATCGAACCGGTGACCTCTTGATCTGCAGTCAAATGCTCTACCACTGAGCTATGGACCCAATTGTGATGCTTTAGTTATTAATTTATGGTTTTTAATAGGTTTCTACATCTTGGCCTTGTTTTCAAACAAATTGCAGCATTTTCAAATACTAGACCCTTGTGTCTATATACAACTTCTCATATAAAACGTGTATATTCGTCTTAAGTTAAGAAGGGTCAAATATTTAGGAAAGACAACAGTTAAATGTTTAAGGAAAAGCAAAATATTTATCTTATGCGTGCAACTGTGCAAGTGAAAGGGTACTTAATCCATTTTAAATTTAAGATGTATTATCCGTCCTAAGAGAGCTTCAATTTGTTATCACCTCGTAGTTGACATAACAAAATGTTTTAAAGCTAACCCTTCGTAAACCTATTAGAGAATTCTTGTGTCACACAAATGAGAGAATTTGATGGCCAATCTTTTCGACTTAATTGTTAACCGGAATAAAAATAACAATTTTCAACATGTATTATATTTCCAAAATTAAATGAGAAAAACTATGAAATTACGCTCTATAAAAAAGACGAATTTCTAAATATTGTTGTATCATTCATTATACGTTAACTATTCAGTATCATATGTGATACTTCGTATTTGGTGTACTCATAGCGACTGTATTAGTTTACGCACGCTACTGCTCTATTATGCTGAGGCCTCTTGCCTGAAGATCATCGACAAGAAACGAACACAATTAATCGCTCTAATGTACATATTTTTGTAAGCGAAAAGCGAGGAACTTATACAATGAAAAAGCAAATCACTACAATTTTGAACTATTTATTTCTTCTAATTCAGAGGGCTGCTGGAAAACAACTATTTGAGTCATGAAAGTTTTTGGCTGCAAATCTGTAGCATTTTTACAACCTCGAGTTATTTTCAGTTTGGGATTTACACGTTAAGTACCGTGTTACGATTCCGTTCCACCACTTGAACCAACTACGACTGCTTCGGATAGCACGGAGAACATTATGTAGTGCCTCGAGCTCTTGGTTATGGCGGCGGACTAAGGAGGCAGATCAAGGAGATGTATTAAAAATTCATTGCCGTGTCGAAAATATAGATACATTGTTTTCGAGTATTTAGAGAAAAAAAAAAAAGTTTATTGCGTACCCCAATGTCTGCACAAGTTTCAGTCACCGGTAACGTAGGTCTTGTTCTCATAGTATCTCTTTTCGCTCTCTCCTTTCTTTTCATTGCGTTTCTGCGAAAACGACAGCAACAATTTAAGTGAACTGAAAGCATTAGTCACAAGGGTCAGATTTAAACAGGAAAGTCAAGATACTTGGGATAAGAAGTCAATTGGATAATCGACAAAAAAAAGTATACCTGATATGCTTCATGATTTGAAACTATTCTCCGAATGATTGTTGACGTGGTGATGTCGAGTGAACTTTCGACAACTTTGAAGATGCCCATACTTATGGGAACTGCGTACGGGTTGTCCTTTTCCTGCATTGTTGCACATAAGTACAGTTTTAGCGCAAACTAATCACCAAATCGTATGCACGACAAATGTCAACGGAATAAGCATGTTCACCTGCTGAAAGTCGCTACCCTCGGCTATCGTTCCATGCACCACCAAAGAGATGTTGAAAGTTGAGATCTGACAAGTCCGAACTTCTTTAGCAGGAACAAAGTATTCTCAACCAAATTAATCGAATTGATGTCATCTAACAACGTTGTAAACGTTAGGTTGATCTGACAAGTCAGGACTTCATTTAAAGTTTTTAAGCGGTTCGAAGTCGATTGTTTACGTTTTACTTTTTAGGGAATTTTTGTGTTATCACTTATCAAATGACTGAAATGCCTTACATTATCCATGAATCATGGCACACCTTCTTAAGTCCTAACCAACAACTTATTTCTACATGAGTATCGACATAATTACTAACTCAAGAAATACTCGATCGTACTTGCACGTGCATAAGAAAAGTAAAAACCCGACTGGCACTGAGAAAGGAAAACAATGACATATACTGCACAAGTTGATGCCACTCAGGGATCTCCCTACGCAACTAATTATCGAGGGGATACAAAACGAAAAAGAGTACTAACCATGTCTTTTGAAACTTCCAGAGGAGCCCCGATGATAACTTCATCAACATAGCGACAAGCTAAAACACTCAGGCTTCTTTCATGTAAATTCATGATTGGACGATGAGCTCCTCTCTTAACACTGTCCATAGCAACATGTACAAAAAAGAGTAATTTACACGAACATTTCATAACATATAATGCTGAGCTGACAGAGGTATTTGAGGCGAGCATGGATTACCTCACAGTTTGATCAGTGTGAATTCCAACAAGAAGAAAGTCTCCTAGTTCCCGAGCAAGCCTTAAGATCTATGGAGCGTATGGCAAAGAATTTAACTCGGTTCGTACAATAAAACAAATATACGGAGTAATTCAGAGTTAAGGAAAAACAGTTAATACAAAAATAGACGAGTCAGCGTATAGAAGCAGCATACCTCCACATGGCCTGCATGGAAAAGATCAAACGCACCATCAATATATATAACTCGTGAATCTGGTTTGGGACTCTGCACATCGAAGTCCATGAGACGGTACATCAATGAAATTAATCAGAAAGCACGCGGTGTACTAATATGGGTTTCACTATCAACGATTAAAATTACATTTACACAACAACGGACCACCACAGTCTATAGCTATGACAGTTGTATTACCTTTTTATTAGAGAATTGAACAATTCTACGAGAAGTAGGAAGAAAGTGCGAGATGCGAGTTCCAGCAGATGCTACACCGGCGTCAAACTTTTGGCTATGACCATGACTGAATTGTCTTTGTAGAGACTTATGATTAGACTTTTCATTAAATGATCTTTCTCTAACACAAAGGAGCATCCGGCCTATACAAAGATACCAAATATGTCTAAGACGTTAAAAAAATCAGTCAAAAGCTATTTGAATAGTTAGTGTTAAAAGCGTTTTTGAAAATTCATCAACAAACACCACTTAACGAACGTCAAAAATGGTACTCAGTCAACAAGTTGGAATAGAGTATTACCGACAATGTCCGTGCTGGACACACCCTCTGTACGTTTGATCTGCTTATATCGGCCAGCACTTTTGGCAAGAGCATAAGCATCAGAACCGTCAGGAAGAAGACACGGGTCATCTCCATGAATGATGTAATCAATATTATACTCATCAAACAGCTTCTTCATAAAATCTTCAGTAATTGCATAAGGTGCATCAGGAATGACCTCATCGACCCATTTTACAGCGTTAACCATAATCATCCTGATGAACGTTCCATCAAACATATTAGCAAATACTAGCAATCTTCATTTACATGTTGCCAACATGGTCATTCGATGTGTGAACTAAAACCATCTAGAGTGTAAACAATCAAAACGCTTTCAAAAAATTGTAGATATCTTTCTTTAATTAATAGCTCATCATATAAACAAATTGGAAATATTTTCCTTTAATTATTACAGACTATTTGTTAAATGCAACTTGGTCACTTGTATAAAAAAAAAAATTAAAGATCTCACCTTTCTAAAGCAATTTTTAGCTAAAGCTATAAGATCACTCGAAACCTAAAAAATTGATTACATCAAAGATAATGATTCGTCTCGACAGAAATACTATGTTTCAGCTACAAACCTTAAAAAGTATGTGACAACATAAATGCTGACGTTCCGAAGAATACGTGACACAAAATAATATATTTGACATAATCCAGTTTAGAGCTCAATGATCAAAAAAAGTATGTCCAAAAAAGCAAAGTTTCAATCCACATGCTCAATATTAAACTCCAAAATCTCCAATCTTTAAGCTAAGATCACTTGGAAAACATTATAAAAATATAACCTTTACATCACTATATGCTCAATAGTTCCAACCGTCTTCTTCCAATCCATCCATTTCTTTACGTTACCTTTTTCCGTCTGATCCAAATATTTCTTAACGTTTCCTTCTTCCGATGAATTAGAGGGTAAAAAGTAAAAACCATTTCAAATGCAAATGTAAAGAAATGGAACGACAGTCGACAGAAGGGAGTAAACCTCAGAATTTTCAGCTAATATATCTTAGCTTTCGACGCAAACATGGCTCAAAATGATCAAACATTACAAACCAAAAAAATAAAATCAACAAAACCCACATCTTCATTTCCATCAAAACTTCCAAAATTTCAGCTAAATACACCAAAAAAAACAACATTTTATTAGTATTTTCAATTTCCAACATAGTAGTCACTAACAAAACAGTTGATTGTCATTTAAAGCAGGCAGACACACGTTAGAAAAACCGTTAAATTAAAAAAGTTAGGACCTTTCATGGAGAGGAGTAACAGGAGGACCTTTATTAGCAATAATTTCAACATCACTAACAACACCGACAACCAATTGATCGCCAAGAGCACGAGCTTGGCGAAGAGCATTACAATGACCATAATGCATCATATCAAAACAACCATCCATGTAAACTCTAATTGGTCTTTTTTTTCTCTTGTTTTTAACCCAGAATTCTAGGGTTTCCGACAACCCAGATGCATGAAATCCCCAAATTGAAAACCCTAGCGTAATTACACCTGCTGCCACCCATTTTGCCACCATTTTTAGGGCAATTTCTGGGTTTTGTTTTGATTCATTGTTGGAATTCATTTTTTTAATTTTTGATTGGTTTAGTTTTGCATGTTTAGAAAATCTGAGGATTTTTTTTTTTTATGATTTGGTTTTTGTCAAACACAAAACAAGTTTTCAAATTGTGCCCTTTGTTAAGCCAGTTATGTAGTTACAGGTATCGTTATAATTTGTTATGGTGTGTAAATGAGTAATGTGTGTGCGGTTATGCTTGTTTAGCAATTACTCGTAGCAAGTAAAATATTCGAAAAAGTTTTGTATGGGATCGTTTTATACGAATACGAATGATTAGTAAAAATTTTTACCACTTTATTTATTTGTAATACTTTTCGTTTTAGTGTTTGTTACGGAGTAAATATTTACTTTATTTTGTGAAACAAAAAATAAAGCAAAAGTTAATAATTGACTGACAAAAAGATAGTATGACCATTAAAAAGGTGATGACAAATTTTATTGGTCATTTTATGCATATGATGGTCGCATTTTAGAATTTGTCCTCCCTTGGGAAAAAAAGTGTAGTATTTAACTATTTTAATACGAGCATATATTATTATTCCGCATGAAATTGACTTTTAATGTGCAATTGTCTTACTCCCTCCGTCCCGATCATTTGTTTACACTTTCTATTTATGGGTGTACGGGTCATTTGTTTACACTTTCCATAAATGTTCATGGTGACCCACTTGTGGAGGTGGACCCAACTTCCTTAACCAATCACATTGTTTTATTTTACCCACTTTGTACATATATTATTATTTTTATAGTTTTTTTATTTACCTCTCTCCTCACATCGATAAATGTGTATAAAGTAAATGTAAACAAATCACCGAAACGGAGGGAGTACATAAATTGTCTTGTGCGAAATGATATTCTTTTCACTCATTCTTTTAAGCATTATTGTGTTCAGAGTACTATAATACTCTCTCTATCCACTTTTAAAGTTTTCATTTTCCCTTTTTATCCATCCATATTTAAAGTTAATAACTATTTTTGTCAACAATCTATGATTACTACGGAGTATTAACTGTGACCCCACAATTTTTTTCTAACTTTTATTTTTCACCTTAAATCTTATATTTGTTTTAATAATTCCCAATTACTAAAAATCGTCGACGTTTTACCACGAATCGTCGACGTTTTTTCAAAAAAAAGACGAACACTACCCTCCTACTCTCTCTCTCATCTTTTATTCTCTCTTTCCAAAAAAAAAAACTCTCATTACTATCACCTGCTACCCTTCATACATTCACCCAAGTCTTTCACCACCACCGGCAAATCGACAACGTGACCACCGCCGGAGCAAGCCGCCGCGGCCACCACTGTCATGCTCCTCATTTTTGTTCCACCACCGTCGTTTATTTGAATTTATTTCAAAAGTAAATGTATGTTTTCAAAAGTAGATCTAGGTTTAATTTTTTGATTTTTACCCTTTTTTGATTCCTTTTTTTTCAGATCTTTGAAGTGATTTACTTGTGTTTAAGCCCTATTTTTCGATTATTTGTTTATTTGGTCGATTTTTTGGTTGTTTTAGTTTCGTGTTTTGTTTTTTTTTGGTTTCGTGTGTTTTCTTATTTGTTTTGGTCGATTTTTTCACATTTTTTGGTCGATTTTTTCAGATTTTGGTTTTCATGTGTTTGTTATCTTGATTTCGTTGTTTACATTGTTATTTGGTCGATTTGTTGTTGTTTATATGTTATTGGTTATTGGTTGTTGATTGTTGGATGAATTTGTGTTCGTGGGAAAAGGTGAAATGGTGTGAAATGGATGATTTCGTCGATGAATGTCGACGTTTGAAATGGATTGGATGATGAATTTTCACGTGTGAAATGGGGGGGATGATGAATTTTCACGTGTAAATTGGTTGTTGGTGATGAATGTAGACGTCTTTGCTGGTGTTAGTTGATGAATGTGGTCGTCCACTCCATGGTAAGACAGCCCAGAATTTTGTCCTACCATGGTTGGACTTTGAATGTTAAGGTCTGTCCATGGTAGGACAGCCCAGAATTTTGTCTGACCATGGAGAGGACAATTTTCTGGGCTGTCCTACCATGGACAAACCTCTGGTATTCTGTTTTTTAATTTTATTCTTGTTCGTAGTTGTTTAATTATTGTAGTTGACTTAATAATTCCATTATTGCAGATGAGAGAGCGAGGGAAAGACCGAGGGAAGGGTATTATGGTCCCCCCCGGTGCGTACGAATATTACGAAGGTGCATTCTGAGCGCAAAACCCAACCCAAGACTGAAATGTCAATTGTAAATAATTGAAATGTCAATTGTATGGCGTTTAAGTTTTAAGGCAAATGTGAAATGACTGTGTTAACAATGGTGTGCATTTATTCTACGGGACTTTATGTACTAGGCTACAAATTTTTTGCTTAATGAAATGACCAATTTTTATTTTTTTGTTTTAGTGTGAAATTATTTTAGAGCGGTATTATTCATAAAATTCTACGCTTTCAACATTGATTGTGAATGATGATTTGAGTTAACATAAACAATAACCAAATTTCTATTACGGAGTACTCTGTATCTCTAATGAATAGTTTATATTCACACGATTATTTACCTATATTTACCGAAATTTTAAAATATGATTGAGTTCATAGAATTCTTTCACAAAATTTTCTAATTTGACACTCTTATTGTAATAATCTAATAAGAAAAGGTAGATTAAGACTTGTTAACAGCAATTATGAATTATTGCCCCTAAAAGAGCTAACCCTTTTTAGATTTTATTTTTATAATGATATGCATTCGATTGAATTCATAACTTAATTAGACTAATTTTATTAATTAACATTTCGTCTACAATAAGTCGGTTTAGTCGAATAACCAGAGGATTAGTGCCTTAGTGGCGTAGAACGCAACCGTGTCAAGTGTCAATCCGTTTTATGCGCATCAAAAGTTTGGAACTCTTAAATCGTATATACATTAATTTCGTCTTTTGCCAGTTTGATTTTTCTGCTAGGTAAAAACTTGTATGAAACGCTTTAAAATTCAAATGGAGGTAGCATTTGGTAATCCGTGACTCTAATTCTTGATGTTTCTTGGAACATGGCAAAACATTATGAAGTGTACGGAAACTTGTTTGGGCTACTAGCGGCACTTCCCGTGGATAAGACAAAACACCAAAATCCTCAAATGAATAAAGGGTTATAATCAACGTCGTCACCACGAAAATTCTCAAATGAATCCTGTGAAAAGTAAAAAAAAAACAAATATAACGCTTTAAAACTACGGATTATGCAAATAGAAATACGATTAATGTCTAACCATGGATAGGACAAAATACTGGGCTGTCCTCCCATAGTAAGACGATGAAATGTTTCGTCCAAAGCCATAAATGACTCAATTCTGGACGTCCATCCACGGGTAGACAAAATTCTGGGCTGTCCATCCACGGGTAGACAAAATTCTGGGCTGTCCACCCATGGACAAACGTATATATTCATAAGCGTTTTCCATGTTACACGTTAAAATTCAAAGTCGTTACCAGTTTAGACGTCCACATTCAAAAGGCTACCATGGATGGACAAATGGATTCAAAGTCCATCCATGGTTGGACGATGAGTTTCGTCCTTTTTTTTTCAAAACGGAATATTTTTTTCCCCGACTTTTCAACCAAAACGCAAAGATTTCTACTTTCCAACAATGCACTATATCAAATGTGTTCTAACAACCATAAACCGTTCATATTAAATGATTATGTAACGTTCTTACATCTAAATAATTCTAAATTACAAGATTAAATTTTTTCAAAAACATAAACAATGAAAATTTAAAAAAGGTAAGCTAACATACCACCAAATCGGCATCCGACATTGTGTTTCAACTTTGAGTTATCGTGTTCAACTAATCTTTAACTTCTAGTGTAAAACCATGTTGAATTTTTGGAAATGTAAAGATTTTTGGGAAAATATTAAGTGGAAAAAAGAGAGGAAAAGAGAGAAAAAGAGAGAAAAAAAGAGGAGAGAGAGAAAGACCTGAAAAAAATGAAAGGGCATTTTGGTAATTTCCAAAAAAAAACGTCGACGATTCGTGGTAAAACGTCGACGATTTTTAGTAACCCCCTAATAATTATATTCTTCACTTTATGAACTTTAATTTTAAAGGGAGGGAGTAATATTTACTTATGCGTGAAGTCTTATTTTTTTCGTGGAAAGAGATATTTATACGAAAAAAAGGAATGGAATACGACGTTAGTGGTTGGTTTTGTAACTTTGTTAGCACCTTTTCATGCACAAAAGATACCTTGGTATTGCAAACAAGTGCAACAATACTCGTTTTTGTGAATCATTTTCACTTTTCAAATAGTGGCTTTATTTTAGTCAATAATAATTACTATCAGTCTAAATACGATAAGGCAAATTCTTACGTGAGACAGGACTCACAATAAGTTTATTGTGAGTCCCCTCACAAAGAGGTAGTTATTTTTTTTATTTTTTATTTTTTATTTTTCTTTTTCTTGATTTGATTGATTTGCTTGTGACTCACACTAATTTAGTATGAGTCCGGTCTTTCAGGAGAACTACACATATGATAATATTTTATACGTTAAACTCATTTTTAAATTGTTAATAAAAGATAGTTTCTCACTAAACTTTCTCATTTTCATTTGATTGTTTGTTTTGTGTGTTTTCAAAGAATAATAATTATATTTTGCTAAGGGTCCTTTAGTATTTTTTTATTTAATATTTTGACACAAAATGTAATACGGAGTAATAAAAAAAAATAAGATGGTGACACTGGTGGCATTGCTTGTGTCCTCTCATACTCATATGCTTTAACGACTATTCTTTTTCAAGGGAATAGTACAACGTTAAAAAGGTAATGAAAAATTCAATTGGTCGTTTTATACGTGTAACAGTTGCAACATAGTTAACGCATATGAGAGGACACTTGATCGTTGTAAGACCATCCACAACTCTTCCATGATAGAAATGAAGAATATAGATGTACGTAACGAGAATGTACAACATCAATCTCCCATCACGTAACAAATTAACACTCATGTCAAACAAATGATATCAACCCATTATAAAGCAACTACGTTGTTATCGATTCACTAAACAATTTAACACTTAAGCAACAAAATTATCAAACACTATGACGACACAACCGTCGCAAATCAACTCAATCTACTCTGCTGTTTCGTTGATGGCAATGATACTAGTAGCGCTCCCACACGGCAACACGGTGGAGGTACCGGAGCAATTGCAAGCAATAACGACAGTTACACCAGAAGGCTGGGAATGCACGGCTCAATGTAAGGATGCAGCGGCGTTTTGCCTGTCAAATTGCTTTGATGGAGTACCCCCTTACATGCCAGTGCCGTCATGTGTGCAGGCGTGTCGCAACTTTGACGCCATCTGTACCGCTTTCTGTGAGGAACAACAGCTGATTTCTGTTCCTTCGTATAACCATAACCAAGCGATTGTCTAGTTATCAAGTTTAATCCTACTTTTAAGGTCTCTGTGCATTCACGAAAATTTGATGCGATAATAAAATTAAATTGGTAACAAAATTTTACGGATTTTCTTAAACTATAAGGCAGGTTAAATTATTTACCACATTTTCTCATCAAATATCTAACGGACATAAAAACTTATTACTCCTTAGAAATTTTACCTTAAACTCGATTGACTATACATCTTATCCATGGCCCTATGAGTTGAGTAGTTATAACCTCCAGATTTATCATAAATACGAATAGTTATAAACTAAAATTACAGTAATTCTTCTGTAAGGCACAACTTACACAAAATTAATGTGAGACCAAAGTACAAATTGCAGTTAAAAGGGTACAAAATCATGAAACAAATCTACTAAAGTCACTTACAGGGGTACTAAAAAAAATTAGTAACAATTAATCATAATTATCACTTACGGAGTAAATAGTACAAAAGCTATATAAACGGGTACAAATGAGGTGGACTTACAATAACTTATTGTAAGTCCTGACTTACAAGAGAATTTGTGCTAAAATTATTCAAATTAAGTTTAGAGGGCGTTTGAGAATTTACATTTTATTTTAAAATCTAGATGTAAAATTCATCGTTTATTCATTTGCACTTTGAAATGGAGATTTTTGAAATGACGTGGTATGTGGTGGCATTTGAAATGACCAAATTTCGTTAAACATTTGATTGCGCCTTTGAATTTGAATCAAATCCGGATGTAGATTTTTAATTTCACAAACAAATCATTTTGCTCATATATTGAATTTCAAAATGAAATTATAATTCTCAAACACAACATTGTCGGTTTTCAAAATAAACTTTCACCTAAAATAATAATAATTTGAGTTTATTGCCCGTAAATGGGTGATCTAATAGTTAAAACATGAGTAAAATTTCTATAGGTCTCAAGTTTAATTCTCTTCAAAAGCAATATTGTAAGGAATGTTAGTCTTGAAACTATGCCTAATAAATCACGAACCTAATTTATGATGTGATCGGGCTGTTTTATCCATAAGTTAATAAAAAAAAGTAACTTATACTCGCAAAATAGTTTTATCTATTATTATTAGTTTCATATTGATCACTAGGGAATTATTTGAGTAAAGGAAACAATCTCCAAGGCAATAAGCCAATAAGTCACACGTTACAATGTACTCGTAGCATATTTCCTTGCTTAGTTTAGAATAAAAAGGGCTAATAATGATTTTGTTAAATGAAACAAAATCAATTAAGATAATCAAGTGGGATTAACTTAGGAAAAGATTTGCACAATTGATTTCATTGTTCAATCAAATGAATAGGAATAAATTAGTTAAAGCAAGTATGAAAATATGCAAAGATACCATGTAAAAAGTGGTAATAATCATATGAGACTTGTAAATTGATTTTGTTAATTAATTAATGGAATACTCCGTAGTACTTCCTCCATTCCAATCAATTCTATACATTTACTTTTTGTACACTATTCAAAAGTGAGGAGAATCTTCGATATATCGTCTAATATATGAAATAAAAAATAGTCATGTAAGATCTTGTTTTAATTACCTTTTCAAGAGCATTATTAATATTCAAATTTCATATTTTTGAGAATTATATAATTAAAGATATAAACAAAAGAAAACGTGTATCGACGTACGTGCAAAAAGCAAATGTATAGAATTGATTGGAATAAAGGAAGTATGGAATATGGATAATTATGATCTCTGTGAATCAATCACAATCATGTCAATCAATGCCAATTAGCAAATATACCATGACATACAAGATGCCAAACACATGAAATTTGCTAATTGATCCCCCATGATTTTGATTTCATGTTTAAGAGATAAAATTGGTAATAGTGAATTTGTTAAATGAAGCAAAATCAATTATTAGAATCAGAGAGAGTTTATTACTCCACCCGTTTCAGTGAATTGTTTACAATTTGACCTTTTTGTGAGGAGAAAAAAGTCAAACTGTAAACAAATAATTGAGACAGAGGAAGTACCTAAAAAGAGATGTTTAAGTATGACAATAAATCATAAGTCAATAAATAGCTAAGAAATATTATGGAGAGCATTATATTGAGATTTGACCCAAAATGATGGGATCCTCTTAATATTATTTTTGGCTTTTAAAATGATTTGAGAATAAAATATTTTAGCAGAATAAGAATGAGTATTTTAAAGCACATTTTCGTAAAAAGATTAAAATATGGTGTTCGTATGTCTCGATGTCGCTATAACGAAAGTTATAGTGGTACTTATAACATTAGTTCATCCAACATTAACTATTTTGATTCTTCCTAGAACTAAGATATTAAAGATAAATAAATCCTCGGTCTTGACTTCTAGTAGCTTGAAGAATCTCGTGTTCCATTTTTTTTTTTTTTTGCTATAAAAAATCTATCAACACTTATACAAGACATGTTACGCGCAACATGATATAATTAATTAAAATAACGCTTCACTTGACATCATCAAAACTATAAAAAGGACTAGGTCCAACACATTCAAATTAAGGTTAGATGTTGTTTGAGAATTTACATTTTATTTTAAAATTTAGATGTAAAATTCATCGTTTGCACTTTGAAATAGAGATTTTTGAAATGACGTGGTATGTGGTGGCATTTGAAATTTGAAATGACCAAATTTCCTTAAGCATTAGATTGCCTTTGAATTTGAATCAAATTCGGATGCAAATTCTTAATTTCACAAACAAATCATTTTGCTCATATTTGAATTTCAAAATGAAATTATAATTCTCAAACGCAACATTGTCGGTTTTCAAAATAAACCTTCACTTAAAATAATAAAGAATAATTTGAGTTTATTGTCCGCAAGGGGTTGATCTAGTGGTTAAAACACGGGTGAAATTTCTATAGGTCTCAGGTGTTAAATTCTTTTTAAGAGCAATTTTGTGAGAAATGTTAATCTTGAGGTTATGCCTAATAAATCACGAACCTAGTTTATGATGTGATTGGTTGTTTTATCAATAAGTTAATAAAAAATAAATACGAAGTAATAAAATAATTTTATCTTTTATTATTAGTTTCAGATAGATTAATAGTAAAAGTAAAACAAATACGGAATAATTCTTACAAGTTACAATAATGTGCAAACCTATTACAATTATTAGCCAACATGAGCTTCAAAACATCCATCCAACTTTGTTTAATTTTGAGAAAATCAAATGGCTAACCCAACAATCCAATAAGATCAATGCACAATTGGGACAAGTCATGCGTCTCTTTATTCATGTAGCTCAACAATTGCCAATTAGGCGAGGGGCTTTGATCGACTCGTGTTTGACACCCTTGACCATCATTCATAACCGCCCCAGCCGCTTGATTTGCTTTGCCGTAATCCCCTGCATTCAACGCCGTATAAATAGAGTCGACGTCTGTGCTGTCAGCGGTTCCATAGACCTGCAAACACGTCCCCACCACCGGATCAGCGCTACCTAACCTGTTTAGGTAGCTAATAGTGTCCTTCACTTGTTGTTTTAGCTTGTCTAGGGCAATGTGGGTTAGCCCATTGACATCCGCGGTCCCACTTCGTGGGTCTGACCCTAGCGTGTAGGCACAGAACCCGAAATCGGATGTTTTTCTGCACGTTAGTGATAATTGTGATTCAGTTAACTTTCTTGTTAGCCTGTTACATTGGGTTAATGGTAAAACAACTAATAAAGTAAAAAGAAAAGCAAATTGAAATGAAAATGAATTCTTCATTTTATTTTATAGGATTTATTGTAAATTACAGCCCTTTAATAACTCGAATTTAGAAATTACAGCCCTTTTAAAAATTTTTAATCAATTACAGCCACCTTTTTTGCTCCGTTTGTAAATCACATACAAAACGGAGCTCCGGCATTGATTTCTGTTTAAAAGTCGTGGAATTCAAATTTTCCCCCCAAATTAGCTTATTTGTTGACGAAAATACCCTTACTCATATCTTATATATATTTTGAACTTTTTCCTTCATTATTTTGTGTTTAAATCAGATTTATATGTTTGGAAATTAGGGTTCATTGTTTCATTTCAATTTCTGGGTTTGAATTTTTTTTTATCCTCTGTTTTCGATTTTTTTTTCTCTCCTTTTTCCTTGAAATCATAAAGCAAATCTTCAATGTCTGATCAAAGTTGTGGTAGTTGGAGTAATACTTCGAAGACATGCTCTTGCTTTTGTGGGAACCCACTTGTGGTGAGGAAATCAGGCACCATTGATAACCCTGGAAGAAAATTTGAATGTTGTGGAGTTTACAACCCTATTACGAAGACTCGTGGATGCAAATACTTTAATTGGGTTGATAAAACTCAAACTGAGTGGCAAAGGGTTATTATCAACAAGGTTAATGGGGAGAATCGAATGCTGGAAACTGAGTTGGACAAAATGAAACGCAGTTGCAGTAGTTTGAGTGAGAAGAATTGTGAGCTAAGAAATGAGATTCAGCAGCTGAAGAAGGAGGTTAAGGCTTTGAAAGAAGACAAGGTTCGTCTGCAAAACAAAAGCGAGAATGGATCTGCCATGTAAGTCATTGTTCTTGTGTTTGTTTGTGTTCTTGTGGTTATGACAAAGGTGCTTTAGATTGAACAAGGGAAATCATAGTTGACGTCTTTATGACTGTTCATGGATTGTATGATGTAAAAATTGGATGGCTTTCCTTGCAATGTAACAATGAAAATGTCGTCTTTTGTTTTGCAATTGCATTACTGTGGAAGACATTATACCTACATGTACTGTCAACATTTGAAACTTGAAACAAATTTCGACAAAACATATGAAACAAATTTGGACACAAAATATGGCTTCATAGCCTACTTCATTCATTACTAAACATCATAGCACAGAAAATTTGGCTGCATAGCCTACATTGTTTGATAAAGCTAAGAGTGCAAATGAACAAACTTAAAACCAAATTACAATCCAACAAAGCCATTACAATCCTACTTAGATAAAAACACACTGAAATTTGTCTTCAAATGTCAAATTATTCAAGCAACAAACCCATTACATTACACACACAAACAAACAGACACAAACAAACACACACAAACAAACCAACACAAATTGCAAGTTTTTCACTTCATCTTCAAGCTTGGCTAGCTGCATCTTGAGTGGCCAACATAGAGGGGAGGCGCGTGGCGGTGCGTGGATCTTTGAAGTACCAGTGCGATGGCGGGGAGGTTACCAGGCGGTCGATGGCGATGTGAGTGGTTTGAGCTGCTGCATATGCTTCTTTCTCAGCCTTTCTTTTTGCATTTTTCAGTCTAACCTCTTTAGCCCACTGAGTAGTTGCTAGTGGTCTTCCTCCTTTTGCCTTCTCTTTGGTAGTAGTGGGAGTAGGGTTAACACAAGTTGATTTGTAATGTCCTAACTCCCCACATTTGCTGCATTTGCTGCCCTTCCTTTGCCTCTTCACTTGCTTCCTCTGTCCTTCTCCAGGTTCTTTTCTCCTCTTCTTCAATGAGGGTCTCCCAGGCATGTTCCTGATTGGTGGTGGAAGTGGTTCAGGTAAACCACTTTTCTCCCAATGTTTTGCACCAGGTAGAGGGTAAATGGTGTGCTCATATGCCTTAGTATACCTTGACTTGCTATAATAATCATCAATGAAATCATTTGGGTTAAGCCTCATTTTCAGAATGCAAGCAACTCCATGTAGACAAGGCATACCAGTCAAATTCCAGTGATAGCAGGTGCAAGTCTTATCTTTCAGATTCACAACCCATGTATCCCCTTTGAAATCAACTACCCACAACTCACTACTTGATTCAGTGTACTGACACAACTTGGATTGATCAGTTGCCCATTTTATGTATGTGTTGGCATAAGGCATGAACTTACCTTTTACCTTCTGAGCAAGCTCTCTTTTTTCACAGAATTTACCCATAACATACCTTCTCATCCATTCCATATGTGTCAGTATGGGCTTGTCTCTTACCTCTTTCAACACAGCATTGAAGCTCTCACAAATGTTGTTTAACAACATTTTAGACTTGCAATGATCATCAAATGCATGTCTTGACCAATGATTAGTTGGGATGTTATTCAAATAGCTCCATGCTTGTGTGGACAGTTGCTTTATTGCCTCCATTTCTTGATCAAATTCACTGGTGAAAAACAAAAACAATCTTTGGATTTACACTTGCCCTTTGTTGGCGAAAAGCAGGAAAAAAAAAACAGAAAAACAATTCTGGATTTACCTTTGTTGTAGCCTTGGCAGCCTTCCAAAACTTTTCCTTATACACTTGCCCACTAAAAGAGAGCTTGAAGTTTGCCCAAATGTGACGCACACAGAACCTAACTTCAGCCTTGGGCACAACTACCTTTAGTGCATCAATCAAACCCTTCTGCCTATCAGACATAAAGGTAAGTCCTATCCCCTCATCATTTCCCAAATCATTTCTGAGAAGCTCTAAAAACCAGCACCAACTATTAGCATTCTCAGTTTCTACAACTGCCCAAGCCAAAGGGAATATCTGATTGTTGCCATCCTTCCCCACAGCAACTAAACAGATACCAGGAAATGCCCCCTTCAGATGACACCCATCAACTCCAACTATTGGCCTGCATCCTTGCTTGAAGCCCTCCTTACAAGCTTGTAGACATAGGTAGAACCTCTTGAAAAGGGGAGGTGGTCTTTCAATGTTGTCACAGACAACCACAGCAGATGACCCCTGATTGTATTTCTTAACAGCAGCAGCATAATCCCATATCTTACCATATTGGTCTTTCCCATTTCCATACATCATAAGTCTAGCCCTACATCTTGCAAGCCAACACCTAGTATAACTGACATCAATGTTCAGTTCTTTCAAAATATGAGTCCTGAATTCATCAATTCTCCAATGAGAGTTACTCCTCCAAAATTCAATGAACTTATCAGCCAAGAACTCAGATGTGGCTTTTCTATTATACCTTGCATGAGGACACTCATGGTCAGGCCTCATTGACTTAATCTGAAATGTGTGCTCACCTTTCAGCCTTCTAGCATGTATCATAAAGTCACACTGAATACCTTCCTCACAGTTACAAGCACCCAAACTAGATCTCTTTGGATTCCAGGTACACCCACATCTATTCTTGCATTTTAATGTAATCCTAGAATTATTGTTGTGAGTGTAATAGAAATCATATCCATTTTGAATACTATGGTGCACAAGAGCTTTTCTTAAGATGACATTACTCTCAAATTTCAAACCTTGTTTCAACACAATAATACTTTGGAAATCAGTAGATGGGTTAAATGTAGGGTAAGGGTCTACCTCCTCATCAGATCCTTGTAAGCTTCTTAACTCATCTGAGTCATCATCAAGTTCCTGCACTTCACCCACTACAACATCATCCACACCTGCCAAAGATCCCTGCTGATCTTCTACTGCCTCTACTCTTACAGTGCCAGCCCCTACAGCTAAATTCTTCTCAACAACAGCTAAGATACGAGTGTTGTCTTCTGCTCCTAAATACTCACCATCTTCTACCTTGTCTTCATCAAATTCATTAGCATCCCAATCTGGGTCACTCAAGTCTTCATCACTAACCTCAGAGTCAATGAAGTCCTCACCCTCATTCAACACATCATCACACTCATTCAACACATCATCACTGTCAAGTCTTCTACTTCTCAGTGAGTAAGAAGGTTGTCCACCACTGTTAGGTCTCACTCTTTTCTGTCTTCCTTCACTTTGCACCACTTTCTCTTTCCCCTTTCCTTTCACTTTCTCTTTTCCCTTCCCTGACACAACTGGTTTGCTCCCTTTACTCTCAATTCTTTCTCTGGCCACATTTTCCCTGATCTGTAAACCCTTCTCCTTCTGGACACTTTGAAGTTTTTTTGGACCTTGCTTTCTCACTTTGCTTACTTCCTTCCCCTTTTCTTTTGCTAAACCACAGTCAAACTTCACAGATTTCCCTTCTTCTTGAAACTGTAACCTCTTCTTTGCAGGCAGTTTAGGTCTGAAAGGATGTGATGAAGGGATATTTGTAGTAGCAGGAGGGTTTGAAGATTGTTCAGTGAGGTTGCTTGCTTGTTGTGAGGGATTTTCAGTGACAGTATTGGTGGCTAGAGTTTGTTTATTCTTTGCAAGCCTAGGGGATCTCCTTAAAGACAAAGGACATGTGACTTTTGGGGTTGGTGACTTAATAAATGTGGGGTTTGGGTCAAGTGAATTTTGGAAAGAGGCTGAGTAAGGAATCTTTCTCCCCTCTGTTGGGCCACTATCCTCATTCTGGTTTTGAAGGGCTCTCAAATTGGGCTTCTTTTCAGATGGGCTACCACTTGGACCACCAATGAAATTAGGCAATTTAGTTCTTGGTGTGTGTTGTGTATCAGAAAATGGCAAACGTTTTTGAGGGCTGATGAAAGTGTCTAAAACAGGCTGAATGACATACACAGTCACATAATTTGCAGAGTCCTTCGTCTTCAACAAATTCACCACATCCATCTCTGACACAAGCATGGCCTTACCAGCAGTCAGATTAAACCCTTTCTTCTTATACCACAATTGAAACCTATCAGTTTCTATCAAATTCACAGCAAGTGCCCTCAAAAATTTGACATCTAACCTATGACTCCAACATCCACAATGTAAATGCACCCCATACTTATGATCTTCATTGAAATACCCATCATTTACATACTCAGTTTTCCCTTTCTGAAACATAAATCTGCCCCCATAGTACATTCTAATGTCAACTTCAAACGGTTCACTCCCCATTCCTACACATCAATTCAATTTCACACTATTACTAACATGCAATGACTACTTTAAAAATTAATTACATAATAAAGCAACAAAATTTTTGTTTTTTAATTACCCAAATTATTAGGGTTGAAGAACAAACTCAGCAGAAATTGTGATAAATACCAAAAAAAAGTGACTCTTTCACAAAGCATGCAAAATAAACGAAACAAATTTATACAAAAATCAATAATTAACTTTTTAAATAAAGGAAACAAATTTATACAAAAATCAAAAAGTAAACAATACCTTTCAAACAGAAAACCAAAAAGTGACGATGACTATGCTTTTCTCTGAGCACACGTGACCTTCACTGATGACTCACTGACTGAGTCACTGAGTGAGTGAAAATGAAAGGGAGATATGTGGTGTTGAACGTTGAAGATGAAAGGATGAGAGAGGGAAGAAAGAAACGTGGGTTCTTTTAAAATGAAAGGGAGATATGTGGTTGGGGAAGGGTTTAAAGAAATCAAACGAAAAGCAACGTATTTATTAAGTCAAGGGCAAAACGGTCATAACACTCATTTTTTCACCGGAATTAGCCTAAGGATGCAATTACTAAAGAGGCCCTAAAAATATGGCTGTAATTGATTAAAAAATTTTAAAAGGGCTGTAATTTTAAAAGTCGTGCATTTTGGTGGCTGTAATTGGCGAATAACCCTATTTTATATTATTTTTAGAACAATTACCAACAAAAATACTGAGGAAATATAATATATAAAAAATGAGATGTTGAGTTTTAATTGTTTTAATGAGTACTCCGTAAATATATACAAGTGTAGTGCAATATTTAATTGGTTAGATACTCCGTATGATTTATAATTATGCTAGGAAATAAAGTTTTTCTGGCCTCAAATCTCAATAGAGGATGAATGAGCATCTTCTCACTGTATTCTTCTTTACTTATGAGAAAAATTAAGGAATATAATTAGCAAATTCGAAGAGATCCAACAAATTAATGCGATGCACGGGTTTTAGACACTTTTAAATTTGCTTTTTAGTTTTGACAATTTCTGTTGTCTTACAGACACAAAACATCACAACATGTGTTACAATTGTATGCGTATAAAATAAAATTTAACCAATGTTAAAAAAGATTTAATTTAGATCATAAAATTCAGTCATATATGCCGAATTTCCACCATTTATATGTTCTTCCCTCAGCTCCGTTCACCGCTTTCTTCTCATTTTCTAAAAAGTAAAATTTCATGACTTTTGAGTTTCTATTTTGACAAATTTTTTACTTAAATGCAAATGGCCTTTCCCTTAATAATGCTCGTTTTCAAAAGCGCATTTTTCCTGCTCGCTCTTCACTCACTCCTCGGGCAAGAGCCCAACCTATATGTGTTGGAAATAATTCATAAATATAAATAGCCGTATCTCCATACTAAATTAATTGGTAAATCATAATAGCGGAAGCGTACCTGAATACATTATTAGAATGGTTGGAATGAACCGTACGGAGGACGGTCTTTGGATTAGGTCTTCTGACAGACACACAGGACCAGGGTTTATCTCTACTGATGGGATGTGGGGAAATAGGTTTTCAGTGTGCTGTCAGGGACCATAACCCTGCGTTTATATAGGGAGAGGGTTTAACCCTAGTAGCCCTATAATAGCCACCTCATCTGATGGGCCCATCATCCATCAGATAAAGCCCTAATGGGTATCTACACTGTATTAATATCTGGCCCATACTTTATAAGACGTTATTAAATAAGCCCGTATTAAATAACCGTAGTGGATCACATAATAGTTGGGCTTAACTCAATGATAGCCGATAAATACATAAGACCAAATAAAATGTCCACATAAATTGTATAAGACCCAAAATTCTTACAGTCTCCCACTTGGGTCAAATGCAATTATATGTGGCACCGAAAATCGTATTTATCCATAACCTTACGAGCTCGATAGTAGTGCTATCAATTCGTCCAAACCGTCTTATGCAATTCGGTCCATTGATCATACCAACATAGAATCAAAGCGGCCTTTGCCACAGTTTGTCGTGACAGGACCCTCAATGGTCACATATGTCAATACAATCAACGACATGAATCTAGCATGGGAGTGTAGCATGGAAATAGCATTCGAAGTGATCCAAAGAATATGCATTTTCCAACTGGTCCACATAAGAGAGATCAACCAAAAAAAACCGGTCAGAGTGAAACATAAAACTGAAATTCTTATTTCTGCAGAACATTATAACCGAACATGACAGGTATCTAAGTGAGCATCGTATCAACAAACTCCCACTTAAACTGAATTTCCTTAAACCGCAACACCAATTGAGCAGTGGCCAACGTGCTCACAAGAGACATTAGTGGTGATTCATTAGTAAGCGGATCCGCAATTGGAGTTTGTATAATGTGTTCACTACAACCTTTTCACTCTGAGTTATTATTGAACAACACATAGTTTGTCTTTGTTATGGCTGAATAGCAACCATATTGTCACATAATGACATAAGTAATCCTTTATATCAAAAAGAATTTGGCAAAGACCATAAACATAATTTGCTATTCAACACTTTATCGGAGCTCAGAATCGAATGATCTCAACCTGATCCGACTTCCTGATTTTGAGCAAGTAATGTTTTGCTCCATAAAATGACAATAACATATGCGCTGCCTTAAACGGATTCAACGATCCATATCCGTAATACATAATTATTTGTCATACATGCCAAATGATGTACATGATTGCAAATGCATACAATCTATGTACCATGAAGGTGACGTTACTTCATTTCTTAAAAAGAGATTAAGCTTTAAAATATCACCATGACATAATCTTAGGGCATTATCAAAAGCAGAATAATTAAATACCAAAAAAAAATTGGCATAAGTACAACTTTAATGGTACTCCCACTGAACCTTAGTACCCTTAACATTAACCTTATTTTAATAAATTACCAAATAAGATATCAACATGGTAAATGTAGGATTCATCCGACAGAAAACACAATTAAATATTAGATGGATTGTGAAACCTTTTACTTTAATCATTTGACAAAGTCTTAAGATCAAAGTTTAAGTAGCTCCACCAATATTATCATAAAGGAGCACTATTAAAATCCATCTAACGTCACATGATACCAGATGCCATATATATACATTATTGTTCTTATTGAGGAGATTTGCATTATTACTTTATAACATTACCATTTAAATCCATCGGATTATATGCCTTATGGTAATGATGTTTGATTGCAATAGCCCCATTTCAACAAGACCATTATTCCTTATAGCATCAATCCACTTTTAAGAGTTATTTACTTTAATAGGTTGACAAAATAGGTAATTTGATCCTAATATTTTACCATCCCATTATATAACACCTTTACTTTAATAGTGCACCTTATTATTCGTTTATTACATCATTATCAATATTATCCTCAGAAAATAATGATGTAATCACTTATATTTGCACTTATTACCTTTAGTGGATTTCCTTAGTAACATAAATTCTTGAGGTATTTGAGGTTGCATTACCGGATTAGGAGATATAAAACATTATTTGTACCTTTTCTCCCACTCAAACTCAATATCCTCAAGAAATCACATAATTTTCCGTCTCAAAATGCTTTAATAGCAAGATTTGTACTTATGTACCTTTTGCCAAGAGCCAAACAACAACATAATTATTGACTAATTTTGAGTCCAATTCATAATCTTTTTAGCTTTTCAGCTATAACCTTAATTGGACGTCACAAGTGTAATTTGATTACACTATCCTTAATTAGTCAATATCATATTTTGAAATTTTACTGAATACTAGCTGCAATACATAATACATAATCCAAATGCAAAGAGTTTGATTAATCACACTCTCTACGAGGCTTTAAGATTCATTATGTATCTCTTTCACACCACATATTAGAGAACCTTATATGGTGTGATATTCAGACACTAAATAATCATTATGAGAATTTCATAGATAAATCTCAACATAATTCACATGATTAGTCATATTTGATAAACTTTAATCCTTTACCGAGCAAAGCTCAGTCAAAAATATTTGAATATGTTGAGAACCATAAATACCTTATAAATATCAATATCCATTCCAAAATTTTGTCTATTAATTAATATAATAATGTGGATCGCCACTATTTGAAATAGTGATTGACCCATAAACCTTTTTATATTAATTATAAAACGTCCGAAATTATATGGATATTGTTATAAATAATATATTGTGTGGATGTCCATCGGGCCCAAAGCCCATTACTACCTCTATGTATCTAGGGTTTGGGTGAAACCCTCATTACTAATGTACTATATATATACACCCTCATGAAGGATGAATAACACACATTTATTCTCTTCCCTCTATTCTCTCTCTTGTTCTTATTATTTCACAACACGTTATCAGCACGATTGTTCTATATTATTAATATGATCTAATAATATGGAGGTTCATATTAGATCTTATTCTATTATTATTTCACATATTAAGACGATGATACTCCGTATGTTTTGGTTGGTTGTTAAATATAACATTACACGAAAATCCACGGCCATAACCGCACTAATTCGTCAAATGAATTTGATTATTACACATGTTGGCTGGCAATCTGGCATTCATTATTCTTTGAATATTTTATTGGTATTGCTTCTTGTGCTCGGTATGCCACAAATTCTCTTTCTTTTTAATTTTACTTGGTGTAATAAATTCTATTAGTATGGTGCCCCCATGCATGATTCGTTTTTATTTGGTCTGATAAATTCTATTAGTATGTCGTGCATGTGATCGTTATTATTTCATTATCCAATAATCTAGCTATTATTACCAAAGTTTAATTCACTAAAGGATCTGACAATTATTAGTACCATATAATCTTTATTAATTGTATATCTTCTATGTGGAGTATAATATAAAGGTATCGGCAGTATATGTCATATGTATGTACTGTTTTTTCTTGGTACTTAGGATGAAGGGTGTCATATCTATGTGATGGAGTAATTTTAACAAGATTTTGATAAGATTATATGATATTGTCAATTATATTGTGATATTAAATCATGTTAATATGGAAACTTTTAGATTGAATAAGTTACTCGTTACACGTTATTGGCAATATTTCAACTTCAAGTTATTGTTAGGCTATTACTCCGTATAATTAAGCTAGTAATGATTAGTTAAATACTTAATCGTTTCCTTGATACTCTCAACGCCTCAAAAACTGTTTAATTATTTTATAACCAATACTTCGTACATGTTGTGTCTTTCAGTACCATGAACATAATATTGAATTATAAATAATTATTTGATCATTGGGTGAGCAGTATTTACTTGTTAATACAATAATGGCAAGTTGTTTTGTACGGATTTTATCAAAATATTATTGAATTTCACAATTATATTATTTTGTCAAATAATATTTGGTACAAGTTATATACTTTGTCTCCCTATATTTGATTTGAAAGAGAAAAGTCATGAGACATAAATTAATTGAAATATTATGAGATTTATATAATGACATTCCCAGAAGCGAATGTAATATTTCCTCCCACATACGGGATGTGATTGAGGATGTGACCGCGGAGACGGTCTAAATCAGATTTCATCTAATATCGTTGTTTCCACCAGAAGTGGCCATTATCGAGATCTGACTTATAATTTAAAATTTTCCCCCACGTACGGGACGTGGGCACGGATATGGCCGCAAAGACGGTTACAAATTAAATTTTTGTGTAAATCTTTTCTCCTACGTGTAGTAGTTGAGAATATGATCGCGGAGACGATCTAATAAGTTTTGGTTAAACTATTTCTCCCATAGAGGGAGGTTGAGAATGTGACCAGGGTTAAGGTCGTTGAGAGTTTGACCACAGTTATGGTCAAAAGTGACAACTAATTAACTAAAATTGTCATTCCACCAGAAGTGGCTAAGGATAATATGATCTCGAGGTTGGTTATAAATTGAGCAAATAAACCTTAAAATTTTCTCCCCTGGAAGTGGGATGATGAAAAATGCTCAAAGCACAAATCAGTCATGCCGACTGTATATAATATGTTCATATAATTTTTGGGTCGGAGATCCCATGAGTGTTATTTAATTTAGTCATATGGACTATTTTTATTTGAAATACAATTAATTTAAATATAATTTTGGGCTGGAGATCCCATGAATGAGCAAATAAATTTGCCATGATATCACTATTAAAACTCTTGACATGGGTGATCAAGAGTTTTAGGCTTAAAATATGACATATATAAATTTGGACCTGAAGTTCCAAATATTTATCCTGTGGAGTAAGACTTTGGCCTGAAGTTCAAAGTTTGAAAATTACTGTTCAAATCACATAATATTGTTCGTGGCTAGAAGTTCACAAGTAAAATTAGTGGCCGGAAGTCCACATGTAAATGTCAGTGGCCGGAGTTCCACTTGTGTAATTTATGAATTGCTAAATTCGCAATTGAATTAATGAAACCTCTTCTGAGGATGAGTAATGTGGTTTTCTTAAAACTAATATGTGGCCTTAATTGAGCCTAATGTCATGGTGTTTTGAGCCTAAATTGTATATTAAAATGATACATAACACGAAAGGCGTGTCAATCTCATTATGCGAGATATGCAATTTGAGAAATGGGAGAAAAAAAAAATCATACTCTTTCTCATATGCAAATAATATTGTCTTAGGGACGATACATTGTGAGAACAAAAGGGTTCCACAATTATCTGAATTGAAATTGATCTCTTAGTAGATCGAGAAAATGATGAGTTATTAATGGAAAATGTGAATGTTTTGATTGATAAATGGTCATTATTCCCCGAAACGAATATGACATTACATATGAATTGAAATGGATAAATATTATACCACTTCATGTGGTTGAGGGACTAAGTGGCTAGTCCTAAACATTCACCAAGATCTATGATCTTGTTTGATATTTCATATGTCCACCAACAATGGTGTGGGATAAATGCAAGCGATATGTGATCAATATATATTGTGAGGGAATAATCACTAAAAATCATTGCAATCGCTACATCCACAGGAAGGATAGATAAATTAACTAAAAAGAGCTGTGATTATCCTAATAATTAGTTCTGATTTATCTGGTACGTACTCAAAACGAGTAATGTGATATATTCACAAAAGGAATATTGAGACATATAAGTCTTGCCAATATAAATGAGACACATTGGTTAGTGTCTTAAGTCACATCATTGATTTATTTGGCCAAATGTTAAAATTACACGATAAATTATTGCTAACTGGAAGTTTAGCACTATAATTTCAGTCAACAAGTTTGGTATTTAATAAGCGAATTGGTTGGGTCGTAGCCAATTTTGTGAAAATTTGTCACGGTTTTGACAAAGAAATGTTGACATGAAATACTTAAGATGTGACGATAAAGGCCATCCGGGTTCTAATTATACCCGTATTGATAAACGTGGATAGAGGTGGCAATCGGGTCAGTCGGGTCGGGTTTGGGTCGGGTCAAGTCGGGTCGGGTCATGTCGGGTTCGGGTCATGTCGGGTCAAAGTGCCCTTTCGGGTCGAGTCGGGTTCGGTTCGGGTCGTCATCGGGTCGGGTCATATCGGGTCAAATAGTGTATCGGGTCGGGTCGGGTTTGGGTCGGGTCATTATCGGGTCAGCGCGATTTTATCGAATTATTTCAATTTTTAACCACTAAAATAAGTATTTTGATCGTTATTTTATTTAATTACTTCATTGTTAAGTCAAATATATCATTCAAAATAATAATTTGCTTTAAATTCAATAAAATTAAGCTTAATAATTATCGGGTCGTCAATTTAGTCGGGTCGATATCGGGTCGGGTCATCATCGGGTCGGGTCTGGGTCGGGTTTGGGTCACTGATTATCGGGTCATGTCGGGTTACGGGTCGTCATCGGGTCGGGTCGGGTCGGTTCTCGGGTCACAATATTTTCGGGTCAATCGGGTCGGTTTTTGCTCGGGTTCGGGTCGGGTCACTCGGGTCGGGTCAAGCTTGCCAGCTCTAAACGTGGAGTTTATCTTAAAGGTAAAATAATAAAGTGCTGAAACTCTCTCATGTATCATAAATGGTTTTAATGGCAAGACTGTACATTGAGATTGAGTATATTGATATTATATTGGAGATCTGAATATATTACTCGAAATTAAATGTTCATGTTGTTGGGTATTACAATCCAAGTCCCACATCGGCGGGGTAGGGAAGTTGCACCTATCTTATAAAGATACTACCTACCTTATTAGTAAGAGGCCTTTTGGGGAGGTCTCAAAACCAAATCCGTGCGGGCTTGGCCCAAAGCGGACAATATCTTACTGATAAGGTGGTGGGGCGGTCCTAACACATGTATGGATTAAAATATATTAAGTGACATTTAGTCACATACGAGTAATTCATGTGATCGGAGATTATCACAGTTTAATTATGACATGAAATCTTTGATCTCCTAAATGGGGCATTATATTCAGCACTTGTGCCAACTGCATAATACGGTTTAACTCCCCATATTCTATCCTTTTGAAATAAATATATGATTTGGGCATAAAAAGGATATGTGATGTGGTATAAGGTGGATACAATGATCGATTGCCCAATAAATCTATCCAGTGTTGATAGTTTTTACCACCTTAGGGGAGGATGATAAGGAAAGCTGGTAAAACCAACAACTGGTATTGATCCTCTACTGAACCAGAAGTTCAATGATTTGTTTAAAATATAATGTACATCAAATAGAGGTTCATTAAAACTAAAATGATGGTATTCATTTGGTTATGATGATGTACTAAGTATACCAGTTTGATCACCTTATCAAAATGTGGTATGTTTATTCATTGAAATTTATGATTTGACTATAGACATGTATGACCTGGTCTAAGGCGTATCGAGCTATAGATTAGTCATGAAGAGTATTTGTAATGAACATTGAAATTCTTGCCAAATTGAACAACACTTACACACGGGGTGTAGTATGAAAGTCATATCGGTTTACATAATTTGGTGGCAAGAATAAGCAGTTGGTACATCCATAGAAATTGAGATGTCCTGGAAGTGACATAGATATCTGAATGACAATAGATGGCCTATATTGAAAAGTGAATGGAAGTATGGTACCGCATATATTCAGATATCATTAATCAGTACTGACTATCAGAAAATGATAGAATTGTATCGATACGTATAAGGAACCGATATGCATTTGCATGTGCGCGCGTAATCTAGTGGACTAGATGATGGGCATCTAATACGTAAGTCCATTTTGCTTGTCGACATAATATATGGTTGAAAAGAGCTCATAGACTCGAAGTCTATCTAAGGACATGGAGTCCATTAAAATCATGGTAATTGGTTCGAAAACTGTACAGTTTGCATTATCGAGTCATCATGTGCATATAGAGTATAAGTTCATCATTTGCATATATATACATTTTAGTTTCATTATACATATAATATTGTACATATATACTTTAACTCTTAGTTCATATCATACGCATGCTCATGATGGACATTATTATTACATATATACAAATATTTAAAATTAAGGAGATATATGCTCCTAAGATTGGTAACTCCGTATAGGAGTATATGGTAAATGATCGTCAGATTGAAAATGACGGATCAATTGAGTTTTCGGGAAACTCATGAACCTCTATAATGATTGCGGTCATGGGCACGCATCAATTTAATACTACGGAGTAGTATAATTGAATTCTATGGTTTGAATTCATATAGATGAACTTTGAAACTCTTGAAGAGTTGAAATTCATTCCTTGTTGTCTCAACCTGAAGTTTGAGACTGTGAAATGTTTTGAATGGTTACAAAACTGAAAGAATCCACGGTTTGGAAGAACCATAATATTGGAGGGATAATTCCGATTCATGATGGGATTATTAATCCGTGCGATCGACCTCCTTGAAATACTTATTGCGGATTTTAGATTCTTATACTAATTCTAAAAAGGTATCTCCTGAAGAGATAAAATTATTCAATAAAGTACGAATGGTTGCTGCACTCTTTTTCCCTTCGACTAGGTTTTTGTCCCAATGGATTTTTCCTAGCAAGGTTTTTAACGAGGCAGCATGGTCGACACACAAATTAGCGATATTTGTGATTATCACTTTACCTGGACGACAAGTGTTATAGGAAGTTGCACGTATGCCTAAGCATGGTGAAAACTGAGATATTCTCAAACAAGGAAAGAAATATTATTTCAAATGAAGTCAAGAATTACGGTCTTCTACATATTGCGAGCTTTAAAGGAAAATGGTGGTCATGATTTATACGATCAACGATTGCTTCGAATATATCTACTACGAAGAATTATTTACTGAAGACAAAAAGTTTCATTATCATGGTACATATCAAGACAAGTCAAGCAACTGATGCAATCGTCAGGGGGAGTAGACACGCGCTGTACTCTTTTTCCTTCACCATGGTTTTATCCCACTGGGTTTTCCATGGAAAGGTTTTAACGAGGCAGCTTATCATTTATGCGTGTTTCGAGAATGTTGTACTCTTTTTCCTTCGCTAGTGTTTTTCCCATGTGGTTTTTCTAGGATGGTTTTTAATGAGACATATTCTTTAATAATGGACATCCAAGGGGGAGTGTTATAAATAATATATTGTGTGGATGTCCATCGGGCCCAAAGCCCATTACTACCTCTATGTATTTAGGGTTTGGGTGAAACCCTCATTACTAATGTACTATATATATACACCCTCATGAAGGATGAATAACACACATCTATTCTCTTCCCTCTATTCTCTCTCTTGTTCTTATTATTTCACAACAGATATCAATCATCTTATATTTAAACTTTATCTCCTCAGTTTCAAGACCGAAGTCAAGTGCCAAAATTGAGAGATTAATTCACATCGACACAAAACATTCATTTTATGTCAAGTCACATAGAAATTCTCCATAATATTTGCTTATATCCACGAATTTAAATGCAAGTTAACTTTAAAAGAGGCAATCATAAAATTATTTATTTAAAAAACACAAAATAACATTATTGAATTTGGATTGAAAATATCACCCTTTCCTTTTGTTCCAATAAAATAATTTTGATCAAAAAATATGTTCAAAATTTTCCTGAAAAAAGGTGCAGAAATCTTTTCCAAATCAAACAATAAATCATTAATGAAAACTTTATAAATGTTATTGCCTCAACTTTATCTGTCATCACCCCTAAATTATTTTGACGAATCTTTCATCATCATTTGGTGATTGACATCACTTGCATCAAAATACTTCATATGAGAGTAATTAGAGTACTCCCACAATATTAATAAATATATAAGCAAACATTTTAACATTAAACAAAACTGATATAAGAAGTAAAACCTTATCATCACAAAAACATTATCTATGACATAACATTTCCTTATTTGTCCAATCTTTATAAAATAGACAATTACAGGGTCTTAAGAAATATTTTCCTGTAATTGTCACCTTTAAGATGGACAATTGCAGCTTTAAACTTGATGAAATTAAATACAACCTGAGTTGTCTTTACTTTCTCCTTACAAGTTTCCTTAAAGTTTCATAACTTTTACATTATTTGCAACAATGCCCTTAATATTGTATCAAATGTCACAAAATACTTGTATTTTAAATGTCACCACATCTTATATATAGTCACGTGAGTTCACACGAAACTTTCATCCGAAAGAGTAGTGAACATATATACAAGTTCACAGTATGTGACCAAAACCAAATATTTACATTCTCTAACCATTTAAAAAAATGATTTCATAAGAATTGAGAATGTCGCCTTAATTGACAAATAATTAACCTTTTATTGTCAGACTTGATGAACAAAACAAAACAATTGCCCAAGATCCAAAATATATACCGAATTAGTGTCAAACATCAGGTCAACCTGAAATAAAGTGTCGTACAATGCAGATATATAGTCGTTAGACATAAGCATTCATCTGCGATTGACCACTTTCCTTAAGAAATTAGTAACCAAATGTTGACGGTAAGTACTCGTAAATAATAAACCTTCCTTTGGGCCGATCTATAATTCACGAGTATAACCGAATAACCGTCACACATTCATTACCAAATATATGTATATGATTCGGTCAAATAATGATCTTCCTTTGGGCCGACCATTATCCGTACGAGTCATAGACACAAAACCTTTTTATGCTCGAAATAAGCCACGTTACATAAGACAAGTCACTTTTGCGACTTGCTCTTTCAAAAGCTCATCTTCAAACACAATATAACCGAAATAATTTGACCGAGTTTGATTTTATTTAACCATAAAAATTTCTTTATGGGCATAAACCATAATGAAGTCATATTATAATGACATTCCCTTAACTTTATTCTCAGATTCCAACATTGGCTTTTTCCCATCATAACCAAGACACCCAGCACAACATCTGATCCCATCTTTGGACGGTAATCAAACTTGTAAGTGGTCATCTTGTGTAGTGATCGAGAACTAACGGTAAATTATGTCAAACATTAAGCCTTCCTTTGGGCCGACTTAACATTCGCAATCATTATGAACCGTAACCGTTACGTTCTCATCACCACAAGCATGATTAAATTCCTGTTAAATAATGGTCTTCCTTTGGGCCGACCACTATTCACATGAAACTTAATCACACACAATTGTCATAATATTTTGAATTATATAACCTACGTAACAGAGGTTACTTTGGCAACGTGTTATTTCAATTATATAATCCAATATATTAGACACGATAATAAACCGAATAGCCAGTTACTTTATGAATCTGAAAATTACACCTTATTGTGATTTAATAATCCACACAAAATTGTCACACTTCTAATGCAAAGCGTGATCCTCCGTAATACCATCATACATAAAAACACAAAACAAAATCAAAGAATATCTTTATTATCAAAGATCATTATTCATTAATATCAAGTCAAAAACTCATACTCTGTAAAACCATAACACAAAAACAAAATCTAACTTGACATGTGCAAACACAAACTTATCAGAATATACGGAGTAATCAACAGTGATATAATCGAAGTTGTGCACCATAATCAAAGTCCCTCACAAAGAAATACGGAGTAACTACAAACCATAAAATTGGATAGATACAAAATAATTACGGAGTACCCAAAAATAAACCATAAAATATACGGAGTATATATATACGAACATGGCAGCAAACCCTCAAAAAAAAAAAAAAATCAAAGATGACACAAATCAAAAGCATGTGCCGTATAATTCTAAACTCTAGGCATACATGTGTCAACAAGGTCGCATGAAAGAAAAGACGCATAGCGAAACACAATTAACATGAGTGCGGACAAAATTACACCGTACAATACTAATCGAATCAACGAACAAACAGTCCGTGTAGTAATTGTTATCAAACGTATATTAATCAATCAATCCCAAATAATTTAATATGGAGGTGGCTCTGATACCACTTGTTGAAATAATTCATAAATATAAATAGCCGTATCTCCATACTAAATTAATTGGTAAATCATAATAGCGGAAGCGTACTTGAATACATTATTAGAATGGTTGGAATGAACCGTACGGAGGACGGTCTTTGGATTAGGTCTTCTGACAGACACACAGGACCAGGGTTTCTCTCTACTGATGGGATGTGGGGAGATAGGTTTTCAGTGTGCTGTCAGGGACCATAACCCTGCGTTTATATAGGGAGAGGGTTTAACCCTAGTAGCCCTATAATAGCCACCTCATCTGATGGGCCCATCATCCATCAGATAAAGCCCTAATGGGTATCTACACTGTATTAATATCTGGCCCATACTTTATAAGACGTTATTAAATAAGCCCGTATTAAATAACCGTAGTGGATCACATAATAGTTGGGCTTAACTCAATGATAGCCGATAAATACATAAGACCAAATAAAATGTCCACATAAATTGTATAAGACCCAAAATTCTTACAATATGACCTACGCATATGTTCAAGAGCAAGAAGTGGAGGGCAAAATGGTTTGGGTGTACATTGATTGCTGCTATATATCACTTATGGATTGAACGCAACAGACATATTTTTGAAGATGAGTATAGGTCTATGGATTGTATACTTAAACTTGTTAAGTCTGATAATGTTTGTATACGTATGTTGAACAAATCGAGTGAGGATGAGAGTATAGTTGTGAATGCCTTGAATGGGTATTGATGTACTTTCTCAAAGGATGAAATGAATATTGAGATGATTTCTTCCAAAAAAATTATGTGTGAAGTCTTATTTTTTTTCATGGAAAGATATACGGAGTATATAACAACTAAATTTCACTATTTGATAAAAATCACTCTTTATTAAGCCGCATGTCACCATAATAAAAAAAAATAATTTAAATAAAAAAAATACTATTAATTATGATCCATGATGAGTTAAAAACTCAAAACTTAATTTAATAATTTTATTACTAACACTCTTTATTAATAATTTTATGGTAAATGTGTCAATAACTTAATTAAAAGGCATTCAATCATTATATTAAAAAAAATTTTAAATCAAAACTTACACTGGGAGTTGAAAAGTTACATTGGAAATGTGTCAATAATTAACTCATTATGAATCATAATTAATACGGAGTAGTTTTTTGTTTTTTAAATTATTTTTCTTTTTATTAAGATGATATGTGACTCAATAAAGAGTGATTTTTTAGTAAATGGTAAAATGTGGTTGTTTGATGTGAAATGTGATTGTTTAACTTGATTTTTAATTATATATATAGATATATAGATAGATTTAAATATAGATATAGATAAGTATACATACATGTTAACTGATTTACGAATCGAAAATGCGAAATATAATAACGAATCTGTGAAACGCACGGGACAAAAAATCATTTTATTAGTTTATATGTAAAAAAAGGAATAGAATACAACGGTGTAGAGATACTCTAAAGTTTGTAAAATAACTCTACCTGTAGAGTTTTCAAATTTTCGTAACCTTACTTGCGCATAACAAAAATTTTCTTTTCACCAATTTCCCAAACGGGTTTACTAAGTTGATGTATGGTATCTTTTGGTTCGGATTCGGCGGCGAAGCTGTCGGAACATCCCGAAGAAGGGTTTAAAGGTACAATTTTATGGCTCCACGTACCCTAAACCCTTTCCGGGAAAAGAATTTGACGAGGAGCGCATAAGGTGATAAGTGGGTATTTGTATAAGATTAATATAAAAATTAAATACATTTATTATGATTATCTAGTGTAAAGATAGAAACTCTACGGTGTAAAATTATATAGTAACTCTAGAGGATCTAATACAATACGACGTTGCTGGTCAGTTTTGTTAGCACCTTTCCATGCACAAAAGATATCTTCGTATTGCAAACAAGCGCAACAATTTTTTTTTTTTTTTTTTTTAAATCATTTTGAATTTTCAACATAGTCTTATAATAATGGTCGGAAATGGTTATTATCAGTTTAAATATGGCCACATTTTACTATGGAGTATTAAACTCGTTTTTAAATTGTTAGTAAAAGATGTTCTTTCACTAGACTATCTCATTTTTTTATTTTATTTTTTTGAAATCCCAGAGGGATGAATTTCCCATTTTCGTTTGATTATTTGTTTTGTGTGTTTTCAAAGCATGACTATTTAACTTATAATATGCTAATGATCCTCTAGTATTTCTTAATATTTATTTTGACAAAAAAAATGTAAGAGCATTGTTATCAATGAATAAGTGTTTTCTTCATTGTGGGACCTAAATTCACGGAGTACTATTTTTAATTCTCCATGAAAAGCTCTCCATCTCATAAAGTTATCATATCCATGGACAAAAATGTTCTCTTCAAATATGAGACCCACTAAAATTATATACTCATACAAAATTAAAATTAATAGTTAAAATAATAATAAAAATAACTAAAGTCATGCTTGTGGGCCTTGTGGCCCCATCTATTTAAGTATGAAGATGTACACAAATGTAGAGAAATTACACATTCTCCATGATAATGGAGAGTTTTTATCATCGTAACTTACAATTCACTTGAAGCATCTTTAAATATTCCTGCTTCGATTGCAGGGGCGTATTAGAGTATAGGGACTAGAGTATATTAGAAATAGGAAAGAATAATAAAAAAATATCGTATACTGCCTACAGTCCCGCCCCGGACCCGCTAGACTCGACCCGAATGGGTCGGGTTTGGGTCTTATTTTTTTGGACCCGGTGGATCCGGGTCGGATATGGATATTTCAAATATGGATCCAGGTCGGGTCCGGGTCTTAAATATTAGACCCGAACCCGACTCGTAGACCCGAAAAAAAAAAAAAAAATTAAAAATACTGCCTACAGTCCTACGAGTCTACGACCTTCACAGCCTCACTGCCTCACTCACTCAAAATCCTAAAAAATAAAAGGGTTTTTCTATTTGTACCTCCACTTTTTGTTTTCTATCGTATTCTATTTTTTCATTTACATTGTACCCTCAAACTTCATTATCCATTCTCAACCGTGACCTAAAGTTACTTAATTGTTAATTAAACACTAACACCGTTACATTAAGCTCTCATTTCTCCCTCTTTTTAATATTTCCTTCTAAATTTATGAATTTCAAATATTCATGATTATTTTACGATAAAGTAAATCAATAAAGTTTATAACTTTTAACAACAATTTAAAAAAAATTTATATACTATAGAAAAAATGAATAAGGATGAAAAATAGTGGAAAAATAGAAAAAAGAAGGGGATATTTCATAATTTTGAAGGGAAAACATTAAAAATAGAAAAAATAGGAGTTTATTCTAACGGTGTTAGTATTTAGTTAACAGTTTAGTGACTTTAGGTCATCTTATAGATTGAGTAATGAAGTTCAAGGGTACACGGTATAAAGAAAAAAAATAGGGGTACACGATAGAAAACCAAAAATTTGAAGTGTTCACCGTAGAAAAACCCAAAATAAAAACTTAAAAAGAGACACTTGGTTAAGTTTGTGAAATGTCGTAGTAACATTGATCAATATTGGTTAAGTTTGATTATTGTGTTATCTAAGTGATCTTAATTTGTACTGTGTTATTTTAGGTCAGATTTTAGCTGCTTGTTGAACCTTGGCAGTGACTTGGTGATTCAAAGATGATAAAAACCAAGGGCGGAGATGAAATCCACAACTGTGTGATTAAACTGGTTAGGTTACAGATTCAGTGAAATTGCATATCATATGCTTTAATATGACATTTTTGTCTGGTATACTGATGTGGTTAATTATTATCTGTAAATGGTTATAATTTGATTGTTATGTATGAACGGTCTCCGATCACGATTCATGTTAGTCGACCCCAATTAATTCTTGAGGATTCAAGGATGAAATTCATATATTTGAAAATCGAAACAATTTGACTAATGTAATTTGTGAAATTATATTTTCAACATTATGGACTTGTAGGTTGTGGAGTATGGAAACCAGGGCCGTCTCATAAAATTTAGAGGCCCTGTACAAAATTTTATTTAGAGGCCCTAATACTATTAGTATTAATAATATATTCCTACATCAACTCCCTCGTAATACCGCTTATGGTATAAGAGATACGTTCAATACAAGAAAAAAAAAAGCTTAGTAATCGAACTTATGAACGTATGAAGTATGGTAAGTTAGTCTTTTTTTTATAGTGCTTACGTTAGTTATGATTAGACCGTTTTAAGTACCCATTTGTCGTACTCCTTAACAATTTGTCATATTCCTATAATTTCAAAGTTATAGACACTTTTCCCTTTTTTTTTTCTTTTTTTTTTTTTTTTTTTTTTTTTTTTAATATCAATGGCATTTTATTCACAACTTTTTAATTATATATAATGGACTCTTACTCAAGATATTGGAAAATTTTAAAAAGAATTTATGAGTTAAAGAAAAAGAATTGAAACTGTAATATATTTCTTCCTTCATTTCATTAAGAATAACAATAAAAAAATTCCAAAAAGAAAGAAGATAAAACAACCAAATGGGAAAAAAAATTCCCAAAAAATAAGACATAAAGCAATGTGAACTAAAAAATAATTTAAATTAAACACTAATTTTAATAATAGCAATGGAAAAAAAAAAAGGAAAAAGGAAAAAACAAACTTAAAAAGTCGAAACTTCAACAAATAAATTAACAATGGAAAATAGGGCTGGTAAAAAAAAAAAAATGCATGAAAGTGGAATTGAACTTGGGTGGTGCGGAAAAACAAAAGGTCTTACCACTCAACAAATCAACCATTCAGCCAATAGCTCTATAATGTTCAATGAATGCACTGTTTATTAATTATAATTAACACAAGGTATTTTGATATTTGAGGCCCCTCAAATTTTGAGGCCCGGTTCCGTCGACCACTTAGCCCATGGTGTTAGACGGGCCTGATGGAAACTATGTTGGAATTTTATTACGTAACACTTATTCATTTTCGTTATATTTGTTTTTTGTCGTTTTCATTAAAAAAAATTAGTTTTGTAAAAAAAAAAAAAAAAAAAGGAGCTTGTAGGACCCGGATCCGAACCCGGATCCGTGTAGACCCGGCGGGTCTGGATCTGGGTCTCAATTTTTTGGACCCGGTGGATCCGGGCCGGATCTGGGTCTAAGAATATTACTGCGGGTCCGGACCCGGCCCGGATCCGGCCCGTTGCCATCCCTACTCCCTCCATTCAACTCCACAATGTACTTATGCTTTATTTACGTTTGCCAACGCGCGTTTTGCGCGTTAAATATCTTTAGCTACGTTTATTCAAAAATTATGAAATTTAGATTTTAATTATGTACTCGTAAAGACGAATCAAACAAGATCACATATGTATATATTTACACTTCTATATCGAGAGATAATTGAAATTAAAGGTCGAAATGTGAATAGTGTACAAAAAAGAAACATACAATGTAGAATTGTGGAGTTGAATGGAGGGAATATATTTTAGTATGATTGTATTAGGCATATTTTAGGAATATTTTACAAAGAACTCTACTATAAATGTACCCGATTTTATTAATAATAAACAAGTCAATTCAATACAAAATTATTCAATATTCTACAATTTCTTCATTGATTAAAGACTAAATGGAGTTTTTTTTTTTTTTTTTTTCCCCCTCTCCATTCAAATAATGGAGAGTTTTTTCTTCATTGATAACAATACTCTAATACGGAGTAATAGAAAAATAAAATGGCGTGGTATTGCTTGTGTCCTCTCATATACTTTAACTATTACTCCGTATTATTTTTTAAGGGAATAAGGATATGTTCTACTCATCTTAATTTCATTTATTTTATTAAACATTTCATAAAATTTCAAATAATGTTACAAAATAGAATTGCCCATGATATGAACGTAAACTCTTCCATGTAAAATGAAGAATATAGATGTACGCAACGAGAATGTACAACATCAATTTCCCATCACGTAACAAATTAACACTCATGCCAAACAAATGATATCATAAGCTCCGTAAAAAGTACACCATGTGCTAAAATCAACCCTTTTTAAACCAACCTCGTTCTTATTGATTCACTACAACAATTTAACACTTAGCGATACAATTATCAAACGCTATGGTGACTCAATTGTTGCAATTCAACGACTCAATCTGCTCTGCAGTTTCGTTGATGGCAATGATACTAGTAGCACTCCCACACGGCAACACGGTGGAGTTACCGGAGCAATTGCAGGCAACGACGGTTACACTAGAAGGCTGGGAATGCACGGCTCAATGTAAGGATGCAACGGCGTTTTGCCTGTCAAATTGCTTTGATGGAGTACCCCCTTACATGCCGGTCTGTCAGTCATGTGCGCAGCGTGTCGCAACTTTGACGCCATCCTGCATCGCCGTGAGGAACGGTGATTTACGTTCTGCGTATAACCATAACCAAGCGATCGTCTAGTTATCAAGTTTAATCCTACTTTTAAGGTCTCGATGCATTCACGAAAATTTGATACGATAAAAAAATTAAAATTGGTAACAAAATTATTATGGATTTTCTTAAACTATAGGCAAGTTAAATAAATACTTCCTCCATTCCATTTGATTCTATACATATTCCTTTTTCGGAAATTCCAATCAATTCTATACATTTCTATTTTAGTCTCTACTTTATTAAACTAAAAGACCAATATACCCTTCACTAATACCCACTCAACCCACTTGCAAACAATAAAGTAGGGGTATTTAAGTAATTCCATTATCTACCCCACTTGATTTTCTTCTACCTTAATTACCGTGTTTTGGTCAAACGTATAGAATCAAACGGAATGGAGGAAGTAAATGATTAACCACATTTTCTCATCATATATGTTGGGAATATTAGAAGGGTAGGTAGTGTTTATTAGTAATTAGTTGTGTGATTAATGAGGAGTGTCTATTGAGTTCTTCTCAATTGTTATAAATTGCAGGACTCTCTTGTAAAACAACTCAATCAGTTTAATCCTCATATTCACATTATTCCCATATATTTCTACATGGTATCAGAGCCTCGTTCTTGAGGTCTCTAAATACGCTTCCGCTTTCTCGCCGGTGGGCAAAGTAGCCTACCGGCGGGTTCTGAATACCGATTATCATGTTGTTGTTTAAAAATGTTCAGAGTTGTTTTGTTGGTCAGGTTGATGCAGCGGGATTCCATTTTTTTCCAAATCAAAAATAATACTTTGCATCATTTTCTGGTGTTCTTTTGGTTTTCAATCTATTGCCATATGTTGCTTCTTTGTCGGTTCCAACACATTAATCCCCCACATTAATCTCCCATTCTTTGGATAATAATTTTGATATAAAATAAACATCCTCAAAATTGTTCTGCGTCCCACACATGGAGTCCTTTCTTGTTGCCAACTCAGAAGTCATTGATTTTCCCATCTACTTCCTCCATTCCATTTGATTCTATACGTTTGCTTTTTGCACGTACGTCGATACACGTTTTTTTTTTGTTCATATCTTTAGTTACGTATTTCAAAAAATTATAAAAATTTGATATTAATAATGTATTCTAAAAGACAATTAAAACAAGATCCCACATGATTATGTTTTATTTTATATGTTAAAAATTATATCGACCATTATCCTCACTTGTGAATAGTGTCAAAAAAGCAAACGTATAGAATCAAATGGAATGGAGGAAGTATGTGATTCATTTGTAAGGAACTTGGTTCCATAATAGTCCAGATCGATTTGGTTAAGGCGGTTCTTCATTTACCGGCGGGTTGTCACGCAACATCTTGGAGTTCGAAAAACTTAGCGTTCTCCACAATTAATTTTGACGGATAATTTTCCGTTTTACGGGATCGATTAGTGTTCCCGTCGTTTTATTGAAGTTTTATCAGGAATGATTAGTGTTCCTGCCGTTTTATCGGGTTCGATTAGTGTTCCCGCCGTTTTATCGGGATTGATTAGTGGTCCCGCCGTTTTATCAGGATCGATTAGTCGTCCTGCCGTTTCATTGGATCGATTAGTGGTCCAGATGTTCTTGTTCGATTACGTTTGATGAGTCTTATACTCGTTTATGTTATCAAATTTGCGTTCGTGAAAATTGAAGACTGAAGAAGACGATGATCGAAGAATATTGATGATCAAAGATGGAAGACCGAAGACTAAAGAAAGCCGAGTTTTAAATGTTGTCCTCTTGTTTTGGCAAACCCATGGAAGCCCATGGGTTTGAGGGGGGGTGTTGGGAATATTAGAAGGGTAGGTAGTGTTTATTAGTAATTAGTTGTGTGATTAATGAGGAGTGTCTATTGAGTTCTTCTCAATTGTTATAAATTGCAGGACTCTCTTGTAAAACAACTCAATCAGTTTAATCCTCATATTCACATTATTCCCATATATTTCTACAATATATCTAACGGACATATAAAATCTTATTAAATTACTCCCTAGAAATTTTACCTTAAACTCGATTGACTATATATCTCATCCATGACCCTATGAGATAAGTAGTTATAAACTCCAGATTGATCGTAAATACGAATATTTATAAACTAAAATTATTCGAATTAATTTTAGATGACGTTTGAGAATTTACATTTCATTTTAAAAATTAGATGTAAAATTCATCGTTTGCACTTTGAAATGGAGCTTTTTGTAAGGATGTGGTATGTGGTGACATTTGAAATAACCAAATTTTGTTAAACATTTGATTACCTTTGAATTTGAATCAAATCTGTAATACCCGATATTGTTCGAGAGGTTATTCGGGTCGAGTACCCCGTTGAAGAGGTTCATGTAATATATCAAGTGACCTAGTGCTTAAAGGGATTGTAAGGACTATTCATATCCACAAGATACATCTTCTTTTCTGGTGGCTCATCTTAAAAACTCTTTGGTTAAGCGTGATTACTGGAGAGGAATCTTAGATGGGTGACTTCCTAGGAAGTTTTTCAAGATGCTCATGAGTGAGGACAAAGTGCGCTGGAAAGGAACCGTATTGGTTTGTCGGTGATGTATGCAGCCTGACGAGCTACCGTGAGTGACAATTCGGCCTTTAGTTGGGGTCAGAGTGTTACAAAATCCGGATGTAGGGATGTCATTGGGGCGGGGCGGAGGCGGAGGAAGGATCCTCCACATCCGCATCCACCTCCACCACCGCCCCATCACCCATGGCGGGGGATTACCCGCCCTCCACCACCCGCCTCCCCCGCCTCAGACCCGCTTGAAATTCGCTTCGTAGAATTGCATTGTCGTAATGTATATTTTAAAACAAAATTACCGATATTGTTTTTACATTTTTTTTAAGGTAAAAGTATTTTTTAAAATTAATTTAAATATATTTTTTTAACTTTTTTTTTTTCCTGTAATTGTTAAATTTACTTCATATTATTTATATTTTCAAGGCTATGAATAAAGCGGATATATGCGTGGCGGGTGCAAACGGGGCGGGTGTAGGGCGGAGGCGGGTGCGGGGCTGGGGCGGGGGCGTAGTTTTGATGAAATCCACCACCGCTCCACGACCCGCGGCAGGGAACACTTTTGGTAGTTTGGTACCCACCTCCGCCCCACGACCCACCAAATCTACCTCCACCCTAACTAGGGCGGATGCAGAGCGGTATCCATATTGACCCGCCCCACTAACATCCCTATCCGGATGCAGATCCTTAATTTCACAAACAAATCATTTTGCTCATATTTGAATTTCAAAATGAAATTATAATTCTCAAACGCAACATTGTCGGTTTTCAAAATAAACCTTCACCTAAAATAATAATGAGTTTATTGCCCGTAGGAGGGTAGTCTAGTGGTTAAAACATGAATGTTAGTCTTGAGATTATGCTTAATAAATCAGGAGCCTACTTTATGATGTGATTGGGCTATTTTATCCATAAATTAATAAAAAAGTAACTTGTAAAATAATTTTATCTTTTATTACGGAGTATTAGTTTCAGATTAATCGTAAAAGTAAAACAAATAAGGAATAATTCTTACATTCTTACAATAATAGGGAAACCTATTACAATTATTAGCCAACATGGGCTTCAAAACATCTCTGTCTCTAATGTGCCAACTTTGTTTAATTTTGACAAAATCATATGGTTAACCCAATAATCCAATAAGATCATTGCACAATTGGGACAAGTCATGCACCAATCTATTCATGGTGCTCAACATTTGCCAATTAGGCGACGGGCTTTGATCGACTCGTGTTTGACACCCTTGACCATCATTCATAACTGCCACAACCGCTTGTTTTGCTTTGCCGTAATCCCCTACAAACAACGCCATATAAACAGAGTAGACATCTTTGCTGTCAGCGGTTCCATAGACATTCAGACACGTCCCCACTACCGGATCAGCTCCACCTAACCCGTTTAGGTAGCTAATAGTGTCCTTCACTTGGGATTTTAGCTTATCTAGGGCAATGTGGGTTATCCCATTGAGATCCGCGGTCCCACTTCGTGGGTCTGACCCTAGCGTGTAGGCACAGAACCCGAAGTCGGATGTTTTTCTGCACGTTAGTGATACCTGTGATTCACTTAACTTTCTTGTTAGCTTGTTACATTGGATTAATGGTAAAACAACTAATAAAGTAAAAAGAAAAGCAAAATAAAATGAAACTGAATTCTTCATTTTATTTTATACTCCGTATTAGTTTTAGAACAATTACCATTTACCAACAAAAATATTGAGGAAATATAATGTACAAAAATGAGATGTCGAATTTTAATTGTTTTAAGGAGTATATATATACAAGTGCAGTGCAGTGCAGTGCAGTGCAGTGCAGTGCAGTATTTAGTCTGTTAGATACTTCGTATGATTTATAATTATGGTAGGAAATAAAGTTTTTTTCTGGCCTCAAATCTCAACAAAGGTTGATTGATTATGTTCTCAATATATTCTTCTTTATTTATCTGAAAAATTAAAGAAAATAATTACTCCCAAAAAAAAAAAAAAAAAAAATTCTTCTTTATTTATCTGAAAAATTAAGGAAAATAATTACTCACCAAAAAAATTAAGGAAAATAATTAGCAAATTCGAAGAGATCGAACAAATTTATTCCTAAAATTAACCGTACAAAAAAGCAACGTAGTTGATTTTTCGTATACGAGTTTTACTACTCCGTATATTGTATTTTTTTCATTTGATTTTTCATTTCTACCCTTCATTACTCCAATTGTATACACAATTGTCTCTTCTTTTTTTCCCTCAAACTTTTCTTAATTAATTTTGATCAATTTCTCAATTATTGAATCATGAAATATGATAATCATTCAGTTAAGTAATAATCAATTTCTATTTCTATTTTACTCTTTAATTATCAATTTTTATTAGGTTTTAATTGATTTGATTGTAAGTTAGGGTTTCTTTCAAAATTTAAAAAAAAAATAACAATAATTTATAAGTTACTGTAGTGTTTTGAGTAGGTGGTGGGTTTCGTGGTGTGCGGCGGGACTTTGCGGCTGCCGGTGGTAGCCTGGCAGGCAGCTGATGAGGTTGGGGCAGCGGTTAGGAATTAGGATGGTGGCCCCGGCGGTTAAGGTAGTGAACTCCGATGGTGTTGTTGTTCTAATAGATACAGATTATAATTTAAAATTAGGTTTGAATATAAGAAATTGAATTGTTTATTGAATTTTATGATTGATTAATGGAAAAATTAAATTAATTAGTACTTGATTGAATTGTTAATTGAATTTCATTGATTAATGGAGAAATTGATTAAATTTGATTAAGAAAGTTGAAAAAAAAAATAGAATTGTGTATATAATTTGAGTAATAAAAAGGTAGGCGGAGAAAATCAAATGAAAAAAAAGTATACAATAAGAGTAAAATTCATATACGAAAAATCAATAGCCTATAAAAAATTTCCTTTCTATTGAGGAGATCTAACTTGCTGGTCAAGATTAAAATATTAGTGACAAATAATCATAACTTGAACACCTATGACCTATACTAAACACCATAACAAATACGAGTAAATAAACATAGAATCATTTGGTAAAATGGTGTTTTGGGAAAAAAATATTTAGCGTTTTGGGTTGGAATAAAAATATTTAGTATTTTGGGGTCCACGTAGACTCGGATAATCTAGACCAAAAAACGCCATAGCGGATGACGTTTTATATGATTTTAGTTCAAAAAAAAAAAAAACGAAGGGGACATAAAACGCCATACGAGATGGCGTTTTAATAGATAAAATTCCATCTCGTATGCCGTTTTATGTAGGCAGTGAATAATAATCAGGCGTAAAACGCCATACGAGATGGCGTTTTATACAAAACGCCATCTCGTATGGCGTTTTATGCCCCCTTAATTTTTTTTTTCCAGACTTTCTTTCTAACTGATGAAATCACATAAAACGCCATCGCTTTGGTCCGAATTATCCGAGTCTACGTGGACCCTAAAACGCTAAATATTTTTATTTCCGACCCAAAACGCTAAATATTTTTCCTCAAAACAACATTTGACCAAATGATTCATAAACATACCACTAAAATCGACTTCTAATTTCTTAAGCGTGAAATAATAATTTCTTTTACCTTTAATAAAAGTGTAAATAAAATCAAAGCAAACTTGATTTAATGTGGTCTTTGTGGATACTTACAATAGGATTGATGTAAGTTAATTGAAAATTTTCAATGCATGATAAACTTTTTATGTAGTTTACTAGGTTGATTTCATCAAAATAAAGAGAATTATTGTTTTTACTTTAAAACAGATATCAAAAGATAAAGATGAATTAAAAGTATATACTTATGTGAAAATTTTTACATCACATATATGAACAATGTGGGAGTACATGTCATGAATCAACTCAACTAAATTGGTGGTTGAAGGTTCCAGATCAGTTTTATACTCTAATACGCCTCTCACATGAATGCCCTTTGAACTTAAAATGTGGACGTAATTATAGGACGACCATACCTAGGCCTATAAATTCCACTTTGAATGGAGAGACAGTGAGTGTTGAGATTCGAATCCGTGACTGCTGATCATAAGGCGTCGATACCATCTTAGGAACCACCTCAACCAAAAATTTAAGGCGACGGTCAAAGGTCCAAGATCGATTTTATACTCTAACATACGAGAAACATTTTAGCAAAATCAAAACACGAGTCTTAAATATTCACAACATTTAACAATTTACGGTATAACCCTAATTTTACTCTCATTGTTGACAAATTTATTAATAAAAAAAACATAACAGTATGTAATTTTGACAATTTATTACAAATATATGTATACTACATTACTACCCTTAGAGCTTAGAATAGTGGATAATCAAACAATAAATAATTGATAAGTACGTACAACATTATATTTCCATATCTAAATTGAATTTTAATTAATTATAAACTTTAAAACCCTTTTTAATTCTTCAATAACTCAGAAATTCCTTTAGAAATACAATAAGCAGTAGACTCAATTGTGATCATAGGATTCACACCAACAGCAGTAGGCAGTACACTCCCATCACACACATACAATCCTTGAGCTTCCCAGCACTCCCCGTTTTCGTCGACTGCAGCGTCTTCTGGCGTGGGCCCCATCCTACAGCTACTCATTTGATGGGCGCACCCGTAATTCGCCCATTTCTCGGTCCTAGACCTTGGTCCACCAGGCGCTACGACATCGTCTAGGAACTCTTCCATGTCATCGTCTGTTATCCCTTGGCATTTTAGCCTCTGCCCGTCGCTTCTGTACGTACCTATCTCAACAGCACCTGCGGCTCTGAGGATACGCAGACATTGTCTCAGACCGATTTTGAGATTTTCTTTGTCGGTTTCGTTTAGTCGATATTTGATTCTTCCCTCGGATTTGACCTCACCTGAACTACTGTCCCTGACTAATGCGAATAGGTTGGCGGTTCTTCCGTACTTCACCATCCGTTCTTTCATGTCGTGGCCCGAGACCCACGGCATTAAGGCTGCAAACGAGGCGGGACCCAGTGCAGGTGCTTCAATGATGGCATGGATTTTAGACTTCTCAGAGACGACTTTATGAAGTGAGGTGATGATTCCGCCTTCATAAGACTTTCCTTTGAGCGTTTGCTGTGATTCCGGGAAGTAACCCCATGTCAATAAACAGGGATGTAGATGGAGATTTGACCCGATATTCGGGTTCTTTAATCCACTTGAGATCAACAGAGGCGGAGTCGAGAGGGACCCACAGGCTGAAATCGAGACTTTCGCTTCAATTTGGAGTTTTCTCGACACGTTATCACTCAGGACAGTAGCCAAAACGCCCACACATTTCATTTTCCGTGTACCTCTGTAGTTTTCTGACAGTATAAACTTCTCCGCTTTACACCGGGTCAAAACCACAGCACCCTTATCAACCGCGTCCACCAGCCACGTCGTATCAGTGCCCTTCTTGTCCCCGGTCCTACAACCGTAACAACACGAGCCACAATAGTGACTCTCTGACGAGTTTCTAGGCACCTTATCGACTTTTAGACCTAAAGCGTCACACCCTTTTCGAATGACTTGGTTCTGAAACCCTTCCTCGACACAATTCTCTGTAACTCCAATCCTCTTACACACCTTGTCCATAGCGTCTTTATACCCGGCGGTGCCAAACATCGGAACCTTCTGATTCACCGACCACTCTCTAAGAACATCCTCCGGCGTTCTGATACACGCTGACCAATTTACAGCAGATCCTCCGCCAACTGTCGACCCTGCAAATACCATCATCTTCCCGTCAAGCGACGACATAATCCCGCCTGATAAATATAGTCGATCCATTGACGGGCCTTCTAAAGATGAGTAATCTCGAGAAGCGAAATAGTCCCCTCTTTCAAGAATGACTACTTTTAGCCCTGCTTCTGCAAGAATTGCAGCCGCGACACCACCGCCACACCCTGATCCTACTATCACGACATCACACGTGACCTTTAGGGTATTTTCATCAGAATTTTCTGTCACTTGTAATCCCTTCTGTTGGAGAGATTTTAGAAGCGTTGAATCGTTCAGATTGGTGCATTCAATAACTCCCTTTTGAAGCGGTTTTTCGTCTGATTGCGGGTCGACCAATGATTCCCTTGTGTCCACTTTGTAGCCTATGGCTTTCCATGTTGGGTTTTCGGAATTGTCATCAGTCTACAACAAAACAATGATAAATTTCAATTTTTCTGTCCAAGGAGGCGGGTTTCTCAAGTCAATCCAAATAACCTCTTACGAGTTCAAAGACGAAAAATGACCAGTTATAAGAACGCGACTATAAAATAAGTTCTTTTGTCCTAGACTTCGTCTTAAAAAGGCGACATTTGACTTCCAACAAATACGTCCTTTAAACGTAAAACTACCATCTCAACCAATATCATAAGCTACAACGACTTAAATTATGATTCAGGCTCAATTAACGGATTCATGGCTAATAAAAAAAGATACTCGACCCTTCGTCTTAATTAAACATCTGCGAGTCGTTCTAGGTAACCCAAAGCTGCAAGAAAGGGCGTATTTATTGGCAGAAAAATGGAAGTTCGGAAAGTTAATTACGCAGTTTTATTAATTAATTAATTAATTAATGAAGGACCAACTACTTAACAATGCTATTCAGGGTTAGGTAATATAAGTTGACAAAATTTGTTTGTTTAAACCGAAAAATGGCCCAAATGTCGCAATGATATTCAGTAGAGTGTGTGTTAGTGTCACGTTTAGCACGTAATACATTAATTAGCACGTAATTAAACAGTTAAACAATTCACTTAATTGACCTCGGTTTCTCGATTTAGGGAGGGAGAAGGTAATACATAATTCTCAAATCATCAAATGCCCTATGCAAGACTGCAACTAACATAACACAGTGTTATAGTTATTACTCCGTATTAGGTAAACGTCTGCTACGGCTCATCAGAACTTGTCGAACAAATAAATAGTATGCAGATTACGGTATCTAAAACAGTAATCGTGTTGTAAGACCGACTCACTCGTGAAACGGCCAATAGAATTATTTTACCAGCTCCTTTACCATGAACACTAAACAAGATGCTCGGAAAATTTATTGATCGTTTCACTCATGAGACGGTCTTATCTTAAAATTGATTCAACCGAGTACATATTTCTTTTACAAGACCGTTGAAAGACGGTTTTCACGATGTATAAAATGTGACCACATCTAGGCTGACCGTAAAACTACTATCGAATATAAATATATAATGTGGCTCAATGAGTGTCACAATCAACGTGAATGTGGTCACATTTGAAGCATAAAAGACGACAAAGCAAGAAACAACTTTGACGATAAAAAATAATAGGATGAAGGTAAAAACGAGAAATACCCGAGAGAAGAAGACAAAGCAAGAAACAACTTTGACGATAAAAAACACAACCCTCAAGGAAGTCCAGTAACTTTGTTTTGACCAGCTTTGCAGTAATTTTTCCCTTTTAACCACAGTCATTTCTGAGAAACTGTGAATAAAAGGCCAACTTCTCCAATCTAAACACACAAACCCACATAGTAATAATGTGCCTAGTCTTGTTGATAACAGTTTTAGCACTATTTTTATTAGTATCACTGCTTCTCGTACCCCTCTTTTTGCAATTTTTTCCGCCACCTGCGTCAATCGTCATTGAATGCAAATTATCATTTAGAACGGATCATTCTCGTCTTATATTTATGACGGAATAAGAACGTCATTTTATTGTAAAATTATTTTCTCTATCTTTTAACTTGTGACCTACCCTACCGTCATTAATACCTCAACTTTTACTACTAGGCAAACTGGCTAAGACGTCCTCGGTACACATTTTGTGTAATTGTAATACGCAAAGTAACTAATTTTTGGGTTGATAAAAATGCTGTCGCACCAAAGGTAGCGGCTGCGGGTTCCCACGTTACCAAAAAAAAAAAAAATGCTTTCGCAAAATTTAGGCTAAATAAATCTATACAATTTGGGATGACAATTTCGTATACAACACCGTTTTACAATAAATTAACAATCATTATCAAACACTTAATTTGAAATTGACACCAAAGAAAATCTAATACTCTAATACTATGTCCCCTATTAGTCAAACTCAATTAATTAAAATCACAAGACTTTGTTATTATTGATGTCTACTTGCGTTCTAGTTCTAGTACTCCATCTGTCTCTGTCATTTGTTTACAGTTTGACTTTTTTCCCCTCACAAAAAAGTCAAACTGTAAACAATTCACTGAAACGGAGGGAGTAATTAAAATAATACGGAGTACACGATACTGAATTTAATTGGGAAAATTTATCCTAATTACTGTATAAAGAAACATAAATATTATGGACTAATATACTCCGTATATTTTTTAAAATTAATTTAAAACTATTTTATTTTAACTTATGATAATACGGAGTATTAGTCTAATCGTTACCATTATTAAATTAAATAGTTGAGTTATCGAGGATATCCTGAACTAGTGGTCATGTCTGTCTTAGAGGATCTTATTAAAAAGTTATTATTGTTAATCGAATACCTTTGTTTTTTTTTTCGATATACTCCGTATTAATTATTGACTTTCAATATAAACAGAACTCTTATGAGAACAATGATTATTATTATTATTATTATTATTATTATTATTATGAAATGCATATATATGAATGGCTTAATTTCATGAATTTTCAACACTTTTGAGTAGAATTGGAGAAGAAGTGTTAAAATCTCAAGTTAATAACGGACTCAATTAGGCCCGTTTTAGATAAGACTTCACACTTGTCGACAATTCTTTGTAAAGATATTTATTTATTTTATGGTTTCACTTTCACCAATAATATACAAGACGGTCTTACTAAAAACGTACTGACGGTTTAGATAAAGCGATTGAATAACGAAACAAATACCTCGTGTGCGATAGGATCGGAAGAAGCAGAAGTTGCGTAAAACGAAGAAACGTAGTCGTCGTCGTCCTCATTGTTGTCGTCGTTACGGTGGTTGATAGAAGGGATGATGGCTTCACACATAGCTGCCAATGATTGTATTTGTGATTTTGAGAAACCATGTTTATGTTTTCCGTTGTTGTTGTTGTTGTTTCCTCTTAACAAAGGATGAGGACTCATGACCACTTATGAGTTTTTGGACTACTTTCGAATGGATTGAGTTTTTCTGTTTTTAAATGGGTTGTCTCAACTTTGGAGTTATGGAATGCACATGATTGTTGACTTGTTGGAAAAGGGTTTTTATAGGTTGCATTGAAATTGAAGTACGGAAAAATAAATTAATATCGAGTTATGGACAGGTTTTTTTATTCGTCTTTTAACTTTACATTTATACAGAGTAATTATATTGTAGATAACATTACTTTTAGATAAGTAAGCCAAAAATCAAATAGATCGTAAAAGGAGAAGGTTTTAAAAAAAAAAAAAAAAAAAATTCTCATTAATTTAATACGAGTAATTAATAATTATAATTATTCGCAAATAGAAAAAATTATACTATTTGAAGTAGGACTTTTTTTGTATGTTTAAGTGTGAATTTATAGATCTATTTGTTGACGTGGTTGTGACAACTACTTATGTTATGTACAATTGTACTCCACTCTAGTAGGTATGGGGGGACATTATTGTTAAGGGTCGACAAAATTTCACCAGATTTCTTAAGTGTTGTTCATGTATTTCGATGGACATTAATAATACGGAGTAATATTTTGAATGTTTTCGATAATTATGAAAATGATACGTAATAATTTTTTGTATGTTGTGAATAAATAGCTAATTCCACGGCTATCCAAAAAGACATTACCGTGCATAAAGTATTTTCATGAACAAAGTTATTTAAAAAGGCGGGTAATTTACCTCCGTTCCATCCACCATGAAGGATGATAATACATGAATTCCCATACCTACTACCTAGCTCGCCCGTCACCACCAGAATATATTTACTTATATACTTCATACATTGTATTTGAGACATGAGATGCACTATTCACATGTACAGTTGTACCCATACCTTAATACGAACTAACGAGTACGAATTAAACTTCAGGATAGATTAAATATTATTAACATATTCACAAAACGGTATTACGGAGTGGTATTTACAAAACCAGTGTGTTTTTAATACAGAAACATCCCTCAAACTCACATCAATGTAGTTCAACCCTAAGACTCAAGAGCAACAGTCAAATCAATTTATATGGAAAAATCAAATTTTATTAAATTTCAGTAACCTGTTAACACAACAGTGCAAAGCCCCCGACAAACGGGTACTGCGTACATGATTCAGACATCATCCCCGATACTTAACAGCATCTTGACGAACAAAGATTCTTCAGATCTCGTTTATGTAATAAACACAAATTCTTTCACCAACAATACATAATTAGATTCAAAATATTGACAATCCCGAAAGGAAGTTTGTCTCACAGTAAGACGGTCTTGAGTAAGACTTGCTCAAAAATCGAATTAGACACAGAGTCAACTCATCGCTAATTGATTAGATGAAGCGCCATCAGTTGCCATATTATGAAGGAGGACGACACGGGTGGATTTCAGCTGTCAGAAAATGCAGCTGTTGTCGCAAATGCAGTACCTGCCAAAAATAAAACAGATCATTAGTGCAGCAGTGTAAAAAAAAAAAAAAAAAAAAAACTTGCACATATAACATAGTATAATAACTCGTCAAGGTCCTCCAATTTACAGTCAAAGCGGATTCTTTTAAGGAAGAGGATGAGATAGAAATTGCAGCGTTGTCATGTTGATTATATTCTATGAAAAATTTGAAACCCTTTCAGTTCGAACATCAAACAAGTTGAAATTTAACTTTGCGGAAATATAGAGCATTGGCCTTGCTAGAAAGTACTTACCTCTTGCCGGAGCAAATCAGGGAGATTGTCCGTTGAAACGATACCATCAAATTCTTGTTGCAGCTTCGTGTGTTTTATATAAGACCATGTGGTAGGAGGCAGAGCCAAAATAAGTACCGTTAAAATATCGTCTATTGATGGTTTCCCTTCAACGGAATTCAAACCGTCTTTAGACAAACTATCGGGCTTCCTTTGACAGCACGGGACCAACATCTCAACCCCACTAACAGCGTCTTCGACTATTACTCTGCCAGAAGCTAAGCTGGTCGACTCCACGTTTTCAGCCATTGAAGATCTTACAATACCGCAAGAATCAACATTGGCACACAAAAGCCTAGCACCTTGGCAACATACTTCTGAGGCAATTTGATGCAAGGAACTGTAAGACGTGAAAGATTTGTCGCATGTGCAAGATGATTTAGTTGACAGCCATGTAATTACATGTTTATGGAGTTCTGTCTCTCGCACTTGCTTCAGGACTTCTTCCTAAAAAGAAGTTACGGAGTATTAACTGATGTTTACTCTCAAATTAGAAATAGTGGGGCTTGCTTGGGATACGGATAATTGTTACGTAAATCATAGAAGTAAAAGAACGGAAGTAAGAGGTGATGTGATGGTGAAAAAGACTACGACAAGCAAAAGATCACCCCATAAGGAAAGTAATAACTATTCAGTACTACGTAATTACGAATCTTCCTGCCATAGTAACGCATCATCCCAACATGAAAGCATAGTCCCCACCACCCCCCTTATGTTCACCGCCATAGACAGAACCCCGGTAGTAATTGTTAGAATCCCAAGCAGGCCATAAAAAGTGTTGCATCGAAAATACGTTCAAGCCTTTGCACAAACCTTGATAACCAGCCTTCTGTCTTCCTCTTCACAGAGACACTTGCATCCATCCTCTGGTCTTCGAACTTCAGCAACCCAGCTAATGAGGCTTTTCAGATTTGTAGGCGCCGATATAAATATATTAGAAATAATATCCTGAATGTCTTTGGTGTCCTCTGAAGATAGAAGATGCGGAATCGTCTCAGTCAAGTATATAGCCGCAGTTTCAAAATCAATATGCTGACAGCTCTGCAACGAATCTAAAGTATAAGCTCCCAGAATAATATTATTACCCTTAAATAAATAACGAGTCCAAAGATTCATCAATTTAACGCAAAGTAAAAAAAAGACATACCACTGTATAAAGAATGGATGGTGGCCTCTCAAGCTTAGATATAAGCATAAACCTGAAGATAAAACGTTGAATAGTACGAAATTATAAGACGCAAAGCCTTCAAGATCAAGCAACTTTTCAAGACGTCAAGAATGATTCCACAATCAGGCCAACAAATACCGCCAGTTCGCAGTTTGAACTTTGAATTAGCAAAATAGGTTGTCGAACATACCCCCTACAAAGCTCAGTTTCTGCATCCACAGTGTTCATGGCATCCCATAAAAGTGAAAGAGGAACCCAGTGAGGTGGATATTTGAATCGAGCTACATCCAGAATTAGCACCATGTCCTTACCAGCGTGATAGCCACCAACAGGAGAAAAATGACCAGAACCAGTCTGCAGAATCATATACCATAAATAACAACAAATTCTTTATAAAAACTATCCATGAAAATGAGTCTTCAGATAGCAGGTATCGACAAGGGTTTCTACTTTCTAGGAAGATATACAACAAGTCAAGCACTCAAGCATTTTCAGCATGAAACCGATACCTGTTTCAGATGTCCTCTGTGGTATGAAACAATCATATGACAATCTTCAGATGAGGTACATGAACTCACAGAATCACGGAAGGTGGACTCGGTGCTTTCATTTGCACGAAAAGTGTCAACATTTGCTCCATTACAATGAGCTAAGCAAACGACTTTGCCAAATGAAATACCATTAACCTTAACTTTTTCAAGGGGTTCACAACAATCCAACATGGTATCGTCAAACCATCTCCATGGACCTATCATCACATTGTAACAAACAAGAAATGTTGGTTGTACCATGCTGCACGTAGAATTACACTAAATTGTGCATGAGCTGCAAAGTAAAAAAAAAAAAAAAAAAAAAAGCACCTTTCCACTTTCTACCAGGATCAATTGAAAGGGCGTTTAACACAATGGCGAGAGTAGCCAGCCCACAATACGCAGGTTCAGACTGAGTCTGGTAATACGAAATAAGCTTGAAAAAGCCTTCCATGTTTCCATCTGCAAGAGCTTCGGCAAAGAGTTGCTGCAAACTTTAAAAAGAAACTCATGAGAAAAGACTTACCAAACAAAGAACACGTACTATGTTACTGATTGCACTCAAATCCTACCGAATTGGGATCTAAATTAAGTGCATCGCAACTGTATAAAATATTCATACTGGGGATACTACGAATTAGGACGCGTCTTTCGGAGCAAAACTCCCCTTCAAAAACAACTTCCCAATTAATTTATGACCGCGATCAGCATGTCTACTAGATACAATTATACGGCGACCATAACAGTGATCGAAATTTAACACCTTGATCAAGATTTCTATGCACCACAAATTCACACGACTAAAATGTGAACAATGCTTGATCGTTATCGACCTGTTCTTTCCAGCTTATTTTCAGCTCATTTCAGTTCAGCTCACTTCAGTTCAGTTCAGTTCAGCTCACTTCAGTTCAGTTCAGCACAGCTATGTTATAAATTTGAACTTCATTCAGTTCAGTTCAGTTCAGTTCAGCTCATTTCAGTTCAGTTCAGCTCGATTCAGTTCAGTTCAGTTCAGATCTAAAAAGTCCGAAAGAACAGGTCCTAACATGAGTAATTTCGTACTAATAAATACCAATGATAGTAAAAGTGCAATTAAAATGAAAAAAGAAAAAAAGAGGGGAAAAAGAGGAACAAAACCTTGCCTTGAGGAGAAGCAAATTCAATGGCGGGTGGAGAAGGAAGCTTCCTTCTATATACTCCTGCTATTGCCGCCATTTTTATCACCTATCTAACTTATTTTGAACCATGTATTGATTCACAACTCACTTAGGGTTTATGTTCAGAGGTTTTTATTTTACTCCGTATTTTTTTTGGTGGGTGGGTGGGTGGGCTAAAGACAGTTTAAAGCAAACCGATTTTACCAAACAAGAAAGAATAATATTTGAAAGTCAAAATTATCTAAAGGAATTTTTTATTCATATCCGGTGTCTTCATTCTGTGTTTAGGAAGAATTAGAGTTTTTTTTTACACGGTAACTTGTATTTTTTCAAATTTTACGTGGTAATCCTACTTTTAGGAAGATATGCATGCTAACTTTGTACTTTATTAATACCCATCAGCATGACCCTAAACTTGTATTCTGTCTGTTTTTCCGTTAAATAGTTAACCGAAAGTGATGTGGCAGAATTGATTATGAGTTTTTCTGTGGTAACCTCGTGTTTTACAAAATTTTACATGGTAACCTTATTTTTCATAACAATACACTAAACACACTCATTAAGTTAATCAATTTTCCTCGTTTTTACTTGATTACACCATAAAATTTTAAATTTTACCCATTGAGTCACATCTTTTTTTTTTTTTTCTCCTACTTTTATTTTGAATTAAAATTTTTATTAGAAGTTGTTAAGGAGGTGTTTTAATCTTTTTTATGTGAAAGATATCGATGGAATGTGTTTGATAGAATTAATTTTCTTCGGATGACTCACTTTCACATCTTCTTTTGTCTATAATGTGATTAACTTAGTTTCTAACCTAAAGCTCGTTAATTCGCTGGTTAGGAGACTTTGACCGAATAAGTACACCTCAATCATGAAGAGGCGGATGTATTGTTTGGGCGTTGAAAATAATTAATAATAATGTAATTTATAATATCGAGAGGGTGGACGTGGAAACAATTCGTTAACATGCCCTCAATCACAAGATGTAAAAAATAAATACTACATATAATATAATGAAGAATGAGAGAAAAATAATTAATTTAATGAGTATTTTTTTAAGCATGAGTGTTATGTACAAATATAAGGTTATCATGTAAAAATTTTTTAAATCACGGGGTTACCATATAGAAAAGCACAAAACTAAATCCGCCACAACAATTTCCGTTATTTACTTAATGGAAAAATTGACGGAATACAAGTTCAGGGTCACGCTGATAGGTATTAATAAAGTAGAGGGTTACCACGTGAATCTTTCTAAATGTTGGGTTACCACATAGAATATGAAAAAACACAGGGTTACCATATAGAATAACGCAAAGAATTATTTTAATGAAACTTCGGATAAAATTGGGGTTTATGGTATTCTCGAGTTTTGTCAAATTACATAAGGATATATCTATATCATATATGGTACCTCATGGTTGAGGTTTGTTTATATAATGCTCCTAAACTTGATGTTTATGAAGAAAGTGCAAATATGTCTTTTTTTCTAACCAAGAATCGAGAAAACGTTTAGTAGTCAGGTATGAGTAAATTTGTTAATATTATACCCAACAGTTAAGGTTTTAGTTTTGGGGTACCATGAAAAATATCCCAAAAATAAATTATCAGTGTTTTAGACTGAATTAAAAAATATTCAGGTAAATAAGGTCCACCACGTAGACTTTAGGAAATTACAGACCAAAAAACGCGATTACGAATGGCGTTTTCAAGCCTCGCATGTAAAGTAGAAATAAAATACGAGCGTATATATTAGTAAGGTTAAAAGTGATATTTTTATTATTAAAGGATATCCTACATAGAACTCGATTAAATGGGTGAAATTGTCGTAAGACTCGTAACAGAAAAATGGGAAATTCCAGTAAAATGGAGGGATATAAATCTCGTTACTATTTTAAATTCGTTGGTTTTTCATACAAAATTTGTGAAGTGTTCTCATATGCCGATCTCAAAAAGTAATGTTAGTCAATTTTTTACAACCTCTAGAGAAAGAAAATGAACATAATTGAATTCAATTTGATCATCTCTATAATTTACCTTGTATATGGACGCAAGAACGAAATCGAATCAATATCATCCTGATATCATTAAAAGTGACAATGACAAAGATGAGGGCACAAATATTAACATCACAGAATAAGAATATCAACTACGCATCAAATTAGACGTCGTGCGCGGTCCTTGACCATCTATTTCTAACAGCATCTGAACAGTTGACATGTCCACTCGGTCCGACATGCAGAAAACGATTTATGGCAAGAACATATGGACCAGCAGAGACGTTCGGATTTCGTTTAGAGGTTTATTCGTCAGAATGTAAGGACTGTACCGGAAGATTCCCTTGGTTAGTTGGAAAACAGAGAAACGAGTGGGAGTTATTGTACCTAACAGAGGGAGTAAATTAAATGGCAGGTGCGCTAAGATCACCGTCTTCCTCTTTGTCTTGACATCTCTTTAGGAGAATCAACTGACGTCGCAAGTGCAAAACCTGCAACACCCATTTTGGATCGTAAGATATATGCAACGACAGTGAAAACAAGTTTAAATTGATTGACTCTGGCAATATGAGAGAGTTAATATATTCGTGAAAATAGCCGCTCACATGAGACCGTTGTACGTGTACAATCATCTCTTAGTGACGAAAAGCTGACCATTTCAAGGCTTGTAAGTTGTAACTATCATTTAGTAAAATGTGACTATTTTCGAAGGTTTTAAATGTGTCCCCATATGCTAAAGTGGTTAGATTTTAGTTGCAAGTTAGCCGCCGTACACGTAAGAATGTCGTATACGAGACTTAATCATGAATCTTGGTGATTTGGTATACAAATTGTTCACAAACATATACGAATTCCTTTATTTAGAATATGAATTACACAAGATCATGGTTAGACGCTTACCTCCTCCTTCAATAAAGCGGGAAGACGATCAGTGGAAACACGATTCATGATATCCTCCAATAACTTGTCAATCTTAATTCCAGACCACGTCTGTTCGGGAAGCGCAAGAAGTAATACAGTTAGGAGATCATTTGCTGCAGGGTATAGCTTCGAGCAAGCATGTGGATCTGAGCAACACACGTCTTTTTGTTTTACAGGGACCAAAATTTGAAGACCTTGCTTACTTTGACCACCTTTCATTGTCTCAGAGACGAGAGCTATGGGCTTACCGCCATCACCTCTTACCAACTTCAGACATTGTTTTTGACAGCAAAATTCACCGGAAGACTCGGGCCACGCGGCCAAAAGCTTAACTCCTTCACAGCAAACTGCTGCTACAACATCTGTTAAACTGCGGTCTTGTCCCAACATGGCAGCTTTTTTAGAGCAAGAATATGCAGACGATATAAACTTGTTTACGTATTTGTAGAGACTTGTCTCCTGAACTTGTTTTAGTAGCTCTTCCTATACCAAAGGAATTTCCATTTTGAACGCTTAGAATTACAGTTATATCATGAATGAAAGAAATAGAAGGAAAACGATATAAATAGTTTACTCATATATATATATACCTTCAGCGCTAGCCTTTGAATCTCCTCCTGGCTTAGACTTTGGCTATCATCTTCACGCCTCCGAACTTCAGCCACCCACTTGATGAAGTCCCTGAAGTTTGATGGTAATGACATGCAGACAACAGAAATGGCCTCTTCAATGTCCTTTACGTTTTCCGACTTCAAGAGAACAGGTACATCCTCCATCAAGTACTTTGCGACACTAGCCCAACTATCATGCTTGCAGCTCTACAAGAACCAATTCAAGCTAATCGTTAAGTTTGCAAAGTAAGTACCTAGCAAGCGAACCAACGTATATAGGTGTTCGAAGTATCTTGTAATAAACTCTCAGTCTCCCACAGTACTGATTACAAAAGCCTTTCATGAAGGACAGGTATCTCAAAAGGACAACTTATCATGGGCATAGCTGCGGGAAATGACGTCTTAACAATCACTCGTTACCTTCATTCTTTATACTAGTAATCCTTGTTGATAAGGCTCAATAAACATGTGCCATTTGATGAAATCGGAATCAAAAGTTTTAAAACTTCATCCTTCAGGGGACAGCCATATACACTTTCAATCAATGATCAACTACTTTTTTTTTTTTGTTTTTCATTGAATCAATTTCAAGAGTCTACAAGTAAGAGGCAGCCATCGACCAAGAATATCTTACCAGGGTGTAAAGTAATGATGGTTGCTGTTGCTGTCTAGAAATGAGCATATACCTGACGAAACAAAGAAGTGAAAACTTAACGAACATGAAGCATAGATTCTGATCTTACTAAAGTAAACAAACTATTGAAGAAACTGACATCTATAAATCACAATTTAATTGTGTAATACATCACACTTGATGTATAATTTCAAGGACTTGACGTCTCTGAAGCTCACACTGTTGCCACAATCGTTTACCCTCATTATATATTCAAACCGTATTTTCTTCCTTGAATAGAAGGGCACAAATAAATAATCTATCTGACAGATAAACTAGTAGTCCCTTTAATCCGTCCCTTACGTTTAAGGAAATGGATGGATTCGAGAGAGTAAACAGCTGCAACCACAAGTGAATTGTTCGTTAACTAGTAATGCAGATGATCACAAATCATATACTCCTTATAAAGAAGCCAAGAGCATTTGAATGGTAAAATTTATCACGGAATATCTTAGTTGCTACTATTTTCAACAAAAAAATAAATAAAAATATAATAGCTACAAAAGATGTAAATAGCCATGCCTACCCTCTACGTTCGCCCGTTGCTGCATCGACTGTATCCATAGCATCCCAAAGAAGAGTAAGTGGGACCCAGTGAGGAGGGTATTTGAAACGTGCAACATCTAAGATCAGTACCATATCCCTTCCAGCATGATAACCACCAAGAGGAGAAAAGTGCCCCGATCCAGTCTGAGATAACAATAAAGAACGTCATGAATCAATTACAGCTGCCATGTTTCAGCACAGAAAATTAGGGTAACACTTAGCCCCGTCAGTCAAGGTGCATGCTTAAAATTGTACTCCACTCCGAAGATTCTTATTGTTTTCAAAATTATGCGACAGATTTTGTAATAAGATAACAACCTAATAGAATGGATTGAGTATAAAACCGTATAAAAACTACGTGTAGTCGATGCAGGTTATAACGCCATTCCATCCACCCTGTGTATTCTCTTACTCTGCTCTTGCCCTGCCCTCATTTCCCTTGGATAATTCGGAGTAACTATCATTCACAAACCACAACGTCTCCGCTTTTTAGCTCTGAGGGATCTCAGAATGTTTTGAAGAGAGAGTAACTATAAATAACTAATAACTGCAAGTGCATTACATTAGAAGGCGACATTTTCGCATTGCATTGCACTCGAGAAGCAGCTAGACATACTAAGCCATATGAATGTGAAACTGCTGACTGGAGCATATTATCACAGACATACACGAGAAACCAGTAAGTAATGCACTAATGCAATAACACCCCAAAAGAAAACAGCAAGGCACATCGACTAGGATCAGTAAAACATTTAAAGGTTCGTGTTTCTTTTATACCTGTTTAAAAAGCCCTCTATGATATGAAGAAATAATATGACAATCATCAGATTTGGTGCATGCCTCGATGTAATTCCTAAACTCACTAATAGAACTCTCACTAGTACGAAAAGCCCGAATATTTGCCCCAGCACAATGAGCTAAACATGTGAGCTTCCCAAAGGAAATGCCTTTAGCTTTTACTTTTTCCAACGGTTCACAGCAGTCTAGCATAGATTCGTCAAACCACCTCCATGGCCCTATTAAATGATATACATGAAGATGGGTCAAATAGATATTGCTGGTCATGGTCAATCATATAAGAGAATTATTTATATCTCTTGATGAAATACGGAGTAATACATAAACATAATATCACGAAATAAATTGGTTTGATGTAAAGGGTCTTAACAGCCAGTTACAACAACTATGATCACAGGTTCACACCTACATTTGTATCAGCTTAACTTTTCAGTGAATACTTGAAAGCCTCGCTGAATACAACAATACGTAAACAAATCATCCACCTCGGCTTAACTATAACCCGTGTAATCCACTATATTAAAATGGCTACCTTCCCTACACTGCTTTTAAAGAAAATAAACCTTGCAAATTAGTAATATCCTATATTTTTTTCGTATTTTAGTATCAAAACTGTGAAGGGCAATAGTAGAGTTATGTAATATAGACAAGAATTTATGATGAAGCAATATGATAAGATCATTCAACATACAACATAGAAACTAAGTAAGTTTTGTGAGAGATCGCAATTGACTTTTAAGTTATAAAATCAACAATAAATAAACACATACTCCATACTAAATACTCCGTAGGTATTTGGAGTCAAAAAATTGTGAAAGACCGACTTTTTCTTTTTTACTTTCTCCTATAAAATAGAAAGTCGCAAACCTTTCCAGGTCCTCCCAGGATCAATGGCAAGGGCATTCAAGACCATCGAAAGGCTGGCCAATCCACAATAAGCGGGTTCTGACTGTGTCTGAAAGTACGAAATCAATTTATAAAACCCTTCCATAGTTCCATTTTTTAGAGCTTCCAAGAAAATCTCCTGAAATGCGGAACATTTATACAGGTCAGCTCACTAAAAACATGTCAAAGCATCCAAAACTCGGTACTTTGAAGGGCAAATGAAGACTGATGAAATGGTGCAGACATGCCTAAACACGAGCAACAAAGTCTTTTCTCAACCAACCCCTTTACAATAGTGTCTTTGAACGAAACTTAAAGCAACATATATCGCAATCAAAGTTTGGACAAACTCCCATATTCAGATATTTACATAGAATCTCTTGTTAATTGCGTGCTGTTTTTATCGTTTCCTCGTCTACATAGACGCTTTTTTTTGGCAGATGTAGAAGAATGATTACATAATGCAAAGGCTCACGAAAACAAATGTTATCAATATACCGTTTTAGCGACCATATATCGGTTGGGTACAATATATCAAACTCAAGAATCGTTTTAGCGACCATCAATTGAACATTCTAGTAACAATCAGTGATCAACAATAATATACCACAATTGAGGAAGAACACACCAAATCAAGCGCAAATTATGAAACTTACGATCACATAACACCGATAAATATACGGAAAAAAAAAATTCTCAAAACAATCGACAACTACGAAAATCGAACTATTCGTCGAGCAGAACAAATCACATTATAATCTGAACATCTAAATTTCAAACAAAACCAAAAAAGAAACTCAATATCATATCATCATTAATACCTCAAGATAAAAAAAAAAAAAAAAAAAAAAAAAAAAAAAAAAACACCGAAGAAATCTCGAAATCAATGAAATTATGAAAGAAGAAAGAAGAAAAAGAACCTTTCCTGGAGAGGAAGCGAAATCAATGGCGGGAGGAGAAGGAAGAGTACGGCGATAGAGGCCCGCCATAGCCATTGTTGAAGCTTATCAAGCTTTCTCTCTCTTTCTCTCTCTCTAGGGTTTTAACGAAGGTTTTTTTAATAATTGAAAGTGCACCCGCGTAAAAACTCACCCGTTTTAAATGTTGAGTTTGAAATTGCAACGTTAGTCAAAACATTTATAACTGCTTTAAACTGAGTATCGCGTTATACACTTTACAGTGTAATCCTTAGAAGTGGCAATCGAGTCCATCGTGTCGGGTTTGAGTTGGTTCGAGTTGAGTTTGAATTGAATTGAGTTATATCGGGTTTGGATTATATTTGGTTAAAATGTTTTTTCGGATTAAGGATGATAATTTTGACCCGTATCTGCTTAATAACCGATCAACTCGATAAATGGATCGACGAAAACTTAAATTTAATGGATAAAAAGCGGGTGATGGATGAATCGGGTGAAGAATCGGGTCGGATTCGGGTGGAGCGGATGAAACCGGGTGATGGATGCAGGTCACGCTTCCCAGTCTGTATTGGTTCGTTGTCATTCCTATTTAGGATCGAGTCGGATTCGGTAGGGTCGTTATTGGGTCGGGTCATTTCAGATTAATAGGTATCGGCTCGGATCGGGTTTAGGTCGTTCATTATAGGGTCTGCAGGATTTTATTGCACTACTTTAACTTTAATTTTTAGCTCTAAAATAAGTATTTCAAGCATTATTTGATTTAATTATTTCATTATTAAGTAAAAGATATCAAATTAAATATTAATTGTTTTCAGTTTAATCAATGTTAAACTTAATAATTATCGGGTCAATAATGTAGTCGGGTCAATACAGTTCAAGTCAGGGTCAGGGTCGGGTCATTCATTATTAGGTCCTGTCAGGTTACAGGTCATCTTCGAGTCGAGTCAGTTTCGAGCCAAAATATTTTTGGGTTCTATCGGGTGAGGTTTTGCTCTAGTACTCCTATCTAAATTCTCATATAAGACGATATATCTTTGTTAATTTAAAACGAATCAGGTATTTAGAACAAGACAAGATCAAAATATTTTAGAAAGGTATTGTTCAATTGTACCCAACATTTACTCAATTTACCTAGGCAAAGACGAAAACGCCCTATTCATTTATCATTCTCTATTTCATTTTCTTTAGTTTCTCTCTTCTAAACCTATTAACCCCAATCAATTTACCACCTTGTACCACCACCGCAATGCCCTACTTTTGGCTGCCACCGCAATGCCCTATCATCGGCCACCACCACGTCACCACTATGATAATAACAATAATATTTTCAATAAAAGAAATGAAATAATTAATCACTAACATCATCCTCGTTAGTCCTTTTTTTTTTTTTTTTCCGACAGCAGTAAATATATAAAATATGTGAGGTCACTGTCATCGTGCTTTCCTCGCAAGACAATGTGCCCCCCTAACCTGATGCCTAGGACTGTGAGCAATCATAAGACAATGAACCAGAAGCTAAACTACGAATGTCCGCTATAATAGATGAGATATGATGACAAAGGACTTTCATGCTCTGAAGTTGTTGAACCATCACTTTGCAATCCGTGTTAATAAGCAAGTGACGGATAAGATTGGCTTGTGCCCATCTGATAGCCTCCCGCAACCCGTAAGCCTCGGCCTGGGTTGCTGTCTCCGCCCGGAAGGAGATGGCGTGTTCACCAATCTTGTGGTTGTCATTGACTCATTGATTATCACCCATCTTGCACATGCCTTTCGGTTCTTAAGCCATGAGGCATCCACCTGTATAGTAAATGCACACAGACACATAGAGTTACCTGTTAACAAACAACGTGAACCATTATCAACCAACTCATCGGTCCAACGATTCCCTTCCTGGTCTCCCTCACCCACACCTTCTCCTTGTATAGCTCCAGGGATAGTTTTTCTCTTTTCTGCAATCTCCCAAGCTTCAAAACAGTCGTTAACAATAGAGTTATAGCGGAGTAAAGTAGCTCTAGGAGTGGGTCTGCAATCAGTAAACCTCGCTTCATTTCTTGCCAGCCATATCGCCCACAGGACCCCCATGAACTGCATCTGCTTTCACTGACTCCGTAATACATCTTTACTATCCACTTTACCCAAAAAACGGAGCCAATTGCATATCCATTCTTCTATGCTACTGCACTCAACGTCACTGATTCTTATCCCAAGACCACAACCAAACCAAATCTTCCTCGCAAATTCACAGTCCCGAAATAAGTTAGCACAAGACTCCAGACAACCATTGTTTGCACACAGAGTACACAGGCCATTGCCTTCGCCCAAAAGACTCCTCCCTAAAACTCCTCCCCAATGGAAGGCATTTAGTTAGAATTTTCCATCCCAGCACTTTCCATTTGTATGGTCCTGGTAAAGACCAAAGTTTCTTATAGAAAGCTGTCCAAACTCCATTCGTTCGTTGTAGCTCACGTGCCGTAAGCTTACCCTCCAAAAACTCATTCAGACTTATAGCATAACCACTTTTTGTGTCATAAATCCCTGATTGATTCGCCTTCCAATAGAAAGAGTCAACATTCCCTTCGGAACTCATAGTGATCGCAAGAATACGATTACTCCAAAACTCATCAAAGACCTCCCTAACCAGAGGTATATTCCACCTCTTTCCTTCTACTAATAGTGAGTTAACAATCCAGTCACTGAACTCCAAGTGATTGAGTCCAGTCTTTGGTAACGGAGTACAACTGTCCACCCAACTATCCGCCCAGACGTTTAATACTAGAGTTCCATCTTGGTTTCCAAGCCACATTGGCTGCAATAAGTTTCCATCCCCATACAATTCATTTCCATTTCCAATCAAGAACTCGAACTAAGGCCACCGTTACTAACGTGTCGAATCCCTATGTTAACCGGCAAAGTACCATATTTTGCCGTGAAAACCTTACTAACCAGTGTATCTGTGCAAAAGAGGATTTTCCACGCCTGTTTGGCTAAGAGCGCTTGATTGAAACATTGCACATTACGAATACCCAACTCCCCTTTGCATTTTGGTAAACTCGGAAAATTTTTGCTACACCAATGGACGGTACGTGAACTCCTTGATCCTGCCCATCAGAACTGAGCCAATAAGGAGTTAATTTTATTGGCCACACTTACCGGTACTTAAAACCGATAGAGAAAACACAGAAAGTGAAGACAGGATCGAATTAATTAACGTTAATCTTCCCGCTGGTGATAGAAAAATTCCATTCCAAGAAAAAACTCTTTCTTTAACTTTCTCAATTAAAAAATTAAAGGAAATCCTCTTAGATGAACCAATGGTACTAGGCAAACCCAGATAGACACCCAAGTCCTCGCACGGCTTGACTTTAAATTCCCGTAGACATGAACTAACCACCTCTAACGTACAACTTGGACTAAAGCACACAACAGTCTTTGAACTATTAATTAACTGTCCAGACGCCGCACAGTAAAGATCCAAAATATCTTTTAGACACAAAATTGCGTCATTTCCTCCTTGAACAAAAAACAGAGAATCATCCGCAAACAGAAGGTGTGAAATCTCCGGTGCCATCCTAGAAACCTTGATTTCAGTCCTTGTAATTGTTGAGCTAAGAGCAGATTCTGGGACAACATCTTCGTACACAGGACAAAGAGATAGGGTGACAACGGATCACCCTGTCTTAACCCACAGCTTGGGAAGATCTTCTCTACAGCACTTCCATTAACCATGACCTCATAGCTTACCGTTGAGATACAGTTCATAATGAGCTTTATCCAGTGAACTGGAAAGTTCATATTGGTCAGAGTTGTCTGAATGAAGTTCCAGTTAAGCATATCATAAGCCTTGCTCATGTCAATTTTAATAACAACTCGTCCGTCATTGCCGCTTCTATGGGTGTTAACAGCCCGTAAAACTTCATGGGCCACCAAAATGTTATCCCCAATAATACTTTTTCCCGTTACGAACGCATTCTGAAAGTCCCCAACCAGCTTGTTCATAACCTTTCGAAGCCGGTTTGCAATACATTTTGTAATTATTTTCATCACAACATTACACAAACTGATAAGCCTGAATTCATCCACCATTTCCGAGTGGGCTACCTTAGGTATTAGGACAATCATGGTCCTATTCATCTCTTTCAGCACATTCCATGTCGATAAAGTTCTCAACACCGCATCGGTAACATCTTCATTTATAATGTGCCAGTATTTATGATAAAAACCCACAGGTATACCATCTGGACCTGGTGATTTAAATGCCCCAATTTGGAAAACCGCGGTTCGCACCTCCTTCCTAGTAAATGCCGCGTCTAGAATTTTTCAAACTCGTAAGTATCTAACTTCTTATTATTCCCTTGGAAAAACCCCTTGAAACGAGTTTGATATTCCTGAAATCCTACAGTTGCCTCCTTCGGATTAAAGACTTCATAGAACCTTCTACTAAACAATGCCCCAATTTCCTTTGAGTCATAGGTACAATTACCGTCTCGCTTTTTAACCCCAAGGAAAAAAAATTCCTACTCTTCCCCGGACCCAATTGAAAAATTATTTTGTACAGGTATCCCCATCAACTTGCCACTTCAGTTTCGCTCGTTGTCTCCAAAAAATTCCTACTGCTTTCGTGAATTCGACTAATTTCGAGTGCACCACCTCATAAGAGCCCTCGCTTCCTCCATTAAACGAGACATCTAATGCCCTAGATAACTCATCGTCGAAGTCAGCCCATTTCTTCTTCCATTCCTCCTTCTTATCAAGAGACCATTTTCATAATGCATTTCTCACAAACGATAATTTCCTAACAAGTACAAAAGCCGGGGATCCCCCTAAATCATAGCGCCAATTGCCTTTTACAATGTCCTCAGCTTTCTTGAAATCAAAATTTCAAGCCTCCAATCTATATGGCGACTTCGTCTTGTTGTTCACCAAATTTTGAGAAAAAACACTGGTGCATAATCTTAGCACTGAATAGGGAAATGCTTGATCCCTGAATTTGGATACCATCGAAGCCAATCTTTAGAGCAAAGCGCTTTGTCTAATCGCTCATAAGTCATTTTCTTCCCAAGTCTATTATTACACCAAGTAAATTTAGGACCTTTGAATGGAATATCAATCAATTCACACCTCATTTTCCAATCGGTAAAAACGTCTGCTCCATCCAGCCTATGCGCATTATACCCTCTCCGCCAGCTAACCTTAAAATACTTTTAAACCCTAATTAATTAATCAAAGTTGTTGAATATACAAAACTAAAAGAATCACTCCCTCCGATTCATCAAATTTTATCATTTGTTTTTGACATGATATTAAGGAATAGTTGGGTAAGTGGTGAAATCTATCTTTTGTTTGATTTTTGTGGATAAAAAAGTTTTTTCTTTTTTTAAATGATAAGAATGGAAAAATTATGCTAAAAAGGAATATGATAAGAACCTGATGATTTAACAGAGTAACAAATTATTGAAATTGAAGAAGAAGTTGACGATCCATAATTGATATTCAAAGAATTGAAGAAGAAGTTGATGAATTTTTTCTTTAAAACGTGGGGGCATTTTTTTTCTCACCTTTTATAATACACTCCTTCAAAATTTCCACCTTTACGACTAAAATATTTTAAAACACCATCAAATATACATTTTGCGAAGAAATAATGAACATTTGATGATGTAAGTTAAGACCAAATAACGAATAAATCGTAAGTTTAAGAGTCACATAAGCAAAAGTTAGGGTCCCTATAACCACAACGAATTTTATTTCACATTTTACGGTATCAGAATGAGGATTAGGTAGTCTTTTTAAACATTGTGGTTATATAAGGTGCGAGTTTTGATAAATTTTTTTTATAAAAGGTCAATGTTTAAAAAATGTATTATAAAAGGCGAGAGTTATGAAAAAAAAAAAAACCCAAATTTTAGTATGTTTACAAAGAAAGAAAAGTTCGCGTGGAGAGGGGTAATGAGTGAAAATATTATGGCGAAAAATGGTACGATTGAGTAAGTTTGAGTACAATTGATCAATAGCGTTTAAGATAAAGCAAAGCATTTGTCTTGTATGTATGTGTAAGTGGGATGATACTTGACTTGTTTTAAGTTTAAGACGTATATACTCGTCTTAGGAGAGAGGCATTTGTACTCACAATATACTCCATCTCTAAAACTCCATTTACGTTCATTTGTTTTTTCACATTTGTCAACCCAAGACAAAAATACTCACCCTCCATATTTCTCATTTAGCCTCGTACACTTACTCTCAATTTTTAATGAAAAATGAAAAAGAGGGGTAGGGTAGAGAAAAAGTAAAATATTTTAATTATTAAAAATTGGTTAAGTCAGAAAAAATTAAGTTTGTGTGTGAAAAAGTGAAATATGTAAGAAAAAACGTTACTTTGTAAAGAAATGGGGCGAATTGTCCAATATTTTTGTAAAAGTTAATTGAGACTAATTGAAAAAGATGTAGGGAGTATAGAATTTAAAAGTCATAAAAATTTAATATTTTTGTTATACTCATTAAGACATATCAAACAAGATCTCGCATAACCATATTTAATCCAATACATTGTAAGAAATTTCAAAAAAATTCCACTTGTATGAAGATAACAATAGTTTTTTTCTCTTAGATGTGAATGAAATTGAAAGAAGGGCTTACTCGGATGAGTCTAATGCTGAATAAATTTTAGGGAAATACGGAGAATATTATGTTGTACTTTTGTACAAAGTGTCCTTTATTTATATTATTTTTTTGTGAATTTATCGGAGTACTGAACGTTTTTGAAAATTTTGGGAAAAATTGGAAAGGACAAAAATATAGGAAGAGGTAAATCGTTGGACCAACTGTAAGTTCGTTGGTTAAAAAAGTGTTGAGGTTAAAAGTGAGTAGTTTTTAATAAATGACATAAAAGAAAGGAGTTGTAGAACAAAAATACAAAATCATGATGATTACGTCATAAAACATTACAATTACGGAGTACTCCCTCCCATTTTCTTTAATCTTCCCACTTTCCTTTTTGGACCCATTTTATTTATTCTTCTCCTTTCCTTTTTGGTCTAAATCTTATGGTTTCCGTGGTTTGTGACCCCACTTTTTTTTCTCAACTTCTAATTTCCACCCTACAATCCCTTTTTCTTATTTTTCCCCAAAAAACTTGTGGGAAGATCAAAGAAAATGGGAGGGAGTATTTAATAGTAAATCGGTTAAAATACAATAAAAATATTAGTCCTTTTATTTTGGATATGCTTTATTTCTATCACATTATTTATTAAGTTACACTAGATAATTTTTGAAATCTCTTACAATGTGTTGTGGGTTCAGCCCACTTGTTGCACGAGTATTGGGTTATTTGTGCTTATGAGAAGGCCTAAATATTATGGGTATGTGTGGCTTATTTTATAAGCTTTGGAGTTTAGTATATAAGCTCGGTTAAAAATTGCGGCCTAACTTGAGCAAAACACTAACTTGAAAAAAACACTCACAAAACACATAACCACAAAAAGAGAGAGTTTGAGAGAGTAGAAAGTTCGGATTTTTCAGACACAGTTTCACTAAACTGAAGATTGCCAGAAATCCCACCGTCCGATTTTGCTGAAATTTTGTCAGCCTGTTCGTGACTCTTGGGGCTACCTTTTGACCGTTCATTTTTTTTTTCATTTAGAGCCCTGGATCGTCTGTTGTCACGTCTGGACAGAGAGCTACGTTTTTGGTGATTTCTTCACTTTTGTCTCTCGATTGTAGTTGCTTATTGTTGATGTTGTTGGTGGGTTTGTGAAACCTTTGTACACTGATTTGAGTTTCTTTTGCCTTCAATTTATTCATATTAAAAATAGAAGAAGAGGGTGGACTCCTTATAAGTCCCGTGGACCGTGGTTTTACCCTTCACATCGATGGGGGTTTTCCCACGTATAAATCGTGTGTGTTGTTTGCGATTTTATGCTTCCGTATTTGGTTATTATCGCTGCCCTATTTTTTTTGCTTGTTTGTTTGCTTGGTTTATTGTTGGTGATTCTGGTTTTATCGGTTCCTTATTGGTTGATTATCTTGAAGTTTGATCCATGTGGGTTGTGGTGTTGTTGTCGAACACCGCTTTGGGCTCTTCATTTGGTATCAGAGCTTTTGGTGAATTTAAGGTATCAACTATGGAGTCTAGTACTTCGTACTACACTACTACGGACTATTATATGGACAAATATATGTGGAAGCTTATTTGATTTGTCTTTATAAATACGGAGTACAATATAATATTAAATTTTTAATATCTTTCTTTAGTATTACTCTTGATGTAACCATTAAAATGTTTTTTTGGTTTTAATAATTTAAGGAGGGGGTTAATATTTTTTTTTATTTTTAATAACTTGTCCTCTGTAATTTGTAACTATATAAAGAAAGGGAGTAAATGATTGATATGGTTCAATTTGCAAATGATGAACTGGTTTAGTTCTCTAGTAAACCTTCAAGAAAAATGTTGTTTCCTTTACAAAAATAAAATGAATTTTAAGGAAAAGGGACAACCAAAATGATCCCAAAAACAATTTACAAAAGATATTGAAGTTGCTAATTATGCTTCACATTTCTAATAATTACTTCTTGATTTTCTTCAACAATCACATATTGCCAATGTTTTTGCTAATGATAAACTAATTTAATTAAGCTCCCTTCCCTAAAATTTAAGTGCTTTTTCCCTTAAAAATCATTTTCAATTGAACTCCTCATCCTTAAGAGAAACTGTGTCCAAATTAGAGACCTCATCACTAAATTGCTTACTAATAGACCCATCATCGGACCCGTGCATTGACCCGTGTCTCGACCCATGTCTCGAACCCTTTTCCCTAGACTTAGAAGACGTCGATTTAACCGAACCATCACCATTATCCTTTGACTTATTCTTCCTTCGCGACTTCTTAGGTATGTTAGGGAGGCTACGAGAATCGGATGGTTCGCTCTCTCGAGGGCTATTATTATTGCTTTCCTTTTTCTTAGATCGTCTTTTGGAAGACTTAGTAGTTTTTTGAGTTGGACTTCCGTGTGGCGAGTCTATCGATCCTATGCTATCGACCGATGGTTGTCGTCTTGATGACTTTGGTAGGTTTGGTAGGTCACGTCCCGGTGATTCTTTTACGCTTATTTTTGTTGTAGAATCTGTAATATGACAAAAACATTTAGATCCGGTATATAATGACACGACCTGAAAATAATTTGACACAAGTCACGCGAGATCAATGTTTGAGTTGACCCTTGGTAACTTACATATGTAAGTAGCTAGGTTGACACGAACATGACACAAAATTTGCTTGTTCTAATTGGTAATCACTTAAATTATAGTTAAACATTCTCACATAGGCACTCCCTCTGTATAAAAATATATATCAACTAGCGCGAAAAGGATAAGAAAAGACAAAGCCTTCTCTTGCTTTCCCAGCTTGTTGCTCCCTCCAATTGGTCAGTAAACACTACCAATTTCTCAACATGGAACAAAAATACGACACGTACCCGACACAAAATTAAAAGTATAGGTTGAGGCTTCATGACTTACTTATGTACTTGAGTCAATGCGAATACGACACGACATTATTTGAATCGAGTTTAGCTAGTTGGTTGAAGAGGTTGCTACGTATGTAATTAATTGCGTAAAAATATATGTTTTGAGATTCACTCAAAGGGTACAAGGTACATGTCTTTTTGACAAGACTTACAATAAGTTTATTGTAAGTCCTCTCACATAAGGGTTAGTTATTTTTATTTTTTTATTTTTTATTTTTTATTTTTTTAATTTATTTGCTTGTGACTTACATTAAGTTAGTGTAAGTACGGTCTTTCAGGAGAATTACTCATTTATAATAGGAATGACAAATTTTATTGTCTTAAAATAATAAAATCTTTTATCCAAACCAACGATAATAATGTATTTTTCCAATACTATTAATCAAAGTAGAGGGATTCTTTAATTGTTATATTTCGCAATATATAAGATCAGATAATATAATCATGCAGGATTATTTAATTTGTGTTTACAAGTAAAATAAGAATATCATTTCTTTATAATGTATATTTAAAGATATTACTTTTAGAAAACTTATTTTGTCAAACGTGTCCAAGCCCAAGTTACCATTGGTTTGAACGATAAGTAATATGTTTAATTAATTTTTATAATGATCAAACTAAACTGAATTAGTGAATTTTATCCCTTTATCAATGCACGAACTTATATTTTTACATAAAAGCGATATTTCTAAATAGAGCTTATCGTTAGCGGGCTTGGGATGGACATGGACCGAGCTTATTGTACCAAAATCTGTCCAGCGGGCCAAACTTTGTGTCCATGTCCGCTATGGCGGGCTTAATGTGGCTGCCCATATCCACCTACAGTTGTTTGGCGGGCTTATGGACAAATTAATACGGAGTAGATTACTTTGACATGACATAAATATTCTTATACATAACAAAAATCACCAACTCAACCTATTTCACTACATAGTTTTAATAATTTAATTACACATACCAATTTTTACTATACTTTCCTTTTTTGTTTTCAATTTTTTTTGTAACTTGATTTATTATTTATATTTTTACATTTATATTTCATTCTATAAATAATTTAGTGCTATTTAGTAACTTACTAATTTTTAATTTAACGGGCTTGACGGGCCTGCCATGGACATTTAAATTTAATCTGTGTCCACCCGTTAATTTAGCGGGCCTAGTTTTTTGGTCTGATAACCGTCTTATTTTTATTTTTATATTTTAGTGACCAAACCCACTTGTATGGCGGGCCAAATGGACGGGCTAAATGGGGTAACCCGTCCATGAACAGCTCTATTTCTAAATTATAAATATTTAAACAATTAATTAAAACAGATCGAGTAATATTAGAATTGTGAAAAAATAAAATGGTAATATATAAGATGAGACTAAAGAAATGTTAATTAACCTTGTGAACCCCAATCGACCTCGTCAACATCTCCATTGGGTATTGTAGATGAAGCGTTCCCTGGTGCTGATGATTTGAACTCATTCATCTAATAACAAATTTTTGGTAGATTTAATTTAAAACACTAGTACATTTTTGTCAGGAACCAACTCAACCAAAAGCTTAAGCTGATGGTTGGAGGCCCAAGATCGATTATATACTCTAACACGCCCCCTCACGCAAATGCCCTTTGGGCTTGAAGCGTGGACGCAACTACAGGCCCGCCTAACCATGTCAGGAACCAACTCAACCAAAAGCTTAAGTTGATGGTTGAAGGCCCAAGATCGATTATATACTCTAACAATTTTAAGTGATTTTAAACAAAGTTAATCAAAATTGTTTAGAATAAATTACTTTAACAAAAGTATTATTGTACTTGTAAAAATATTTTATGTATGTATTTGCAATTCTATTATATTGAAAGTTTTCAAATAATTAGAGAAATTTAATTCGTAAGATGATAAAGTACAGAAAATTGAACATACCCAACTTGGAGAATTTACCGAAGGACCGTCCCATCCGATATGGGCAACATGCTTAACATCGGTAGGCAAACCTATTTGTATCTCATTATCTTCTTCCTCCTCCTCTTCTGCAAAAATTTAATTATAATTAATAATACAGAGTACTTATTAATTATTAATAATACAGAGTACTTATTATAATCCATAACGAATTTATCAATAAATAAAGTTTCACTTTTGACATACCAAAAATATGGAAAATATATCTGATGTTTTTCATAAGGCCCTTCATCTTCGTGCTCTTAACCTAAAAGCATGTAGATTAATAATATGCTTTTTTTTTTTTTTTTCTTTAATGTTGTTTTTGACCCTGTATTATTAATATAATCATATCTTAAATATATAGATAGACATATCAAAATTTGTGACATTATTCAACAAAAAACGACGATTTTCAAATAATTGTTTTTATATTACAACTTAAATCACTTTTTATTATACCTCAAATCATAAAAATTGTACTTTCAAATAAACTTCAATCACAATGTTAATTTTGTAAAACCCTAAGAAAAATAGGCAAACAAAATATTGTCAAAACTGAATTTTTTTTTTTTTTCTTTTTCATATGCACACCACTTCAAATTCTGTAAATTTAATGATAATTGGTCTTTTTTTAAATCAAGATGAAAAAATTGCTATAGAGTTATAACCCAAAGTAATTACAAAGCAAATACACAAAAGAAAATATATTTACAAGCAATAACACTTTCATAAAAAAAATAAAAAAGTAAATTGTTAAAAACCATCTTTTAAAATCAATATATCTACAAAGTACATACTTCATCTTTTTAATGCATAACATTTTTGTTTTTTCAAAATAAACTCTTACAGAATAATTTTAAAATTTTATAAAATAATGCTCCAACATCCAAAAGATATTTATGAAATTACTATATATATTTACCATTTGAAGATTCATAGCAAAAGAAATGCTTTCATAATTATGCATTTCATGAAATTTAGTCACATATGTAGGAAGATATATTCGTATATCGGCCGCCACCCACCACCTCCGGCCGTCACCCGCCTCCCGTTGCCGGCAACCCCCAAAATCCCAATTTCATGTAAACCCTAATTTAATTTTAACCTAAATTCATCAAAATTAATCATATTAAAACACATGATTTTATGAAATAGATTGAAATTAAATAGAAATTATTACTTTGTTGAATTGATTATCGAATTATAATTGAATTAATTGTATGAATTTAGGATTATAATTGAAAAAATTGTATGAAATTAGTTTAAGAAAAATTAGGAAAGACAAAAGAGAGGATTTTGTATATAAAAGAGTAAAAAAGGGTAGGAAAGGGGAAAAAAATGAAAAAAGTATACAACGTGAGTAAAATCCGTATACAATTAATCAATACCCAAACAAAAATGCAAACCTTTTAATGGAAGATGTGAGCATTAATCACAATCACGTACGCATCATTACAAAAATAAAATAAGAATTTTTTTTTTAATCTAAAGTGAATCAAAGAGCCTATGTTTTGGCTCTTGAATATATTTTTTTGGAGGAGGCAAAATATTTAATAACAATTGCTAAATGGGAATGTATTTAGGTAAATTATGGCTTATTTAGTGCTTTTTTTAGTTGATATTAAATTAATTAGAAGAATAAAATGTCAATTATTTTTACCAAAAAAAAAAAAAAATATTATTTAGGAGCAAGGCTAATAAGGTCATTTTAATTGATTCTTAAATAGAAATCATTTGTTGATCGTAAATTCAGGATAATTTCGACAAATTGTTGGTTTACATTTTGTTTTAAGATAATTCATTTATTTACATATTTAGAATATTTCATGGAACTTTTTTTTCCCATCATGGCAATATTATTCGACTAACTTTTTGATTTTGATTACAATTTCGGTCACGTTATTTGCGGGAAGTAGTGTGTAGTTAGGTTGGTTGAAAAATATTTCAGCTAGTTGAAAGTTTATCAAAAGGTAGCTGAAAGTTGAAAAGGTTAAAAAAAAATAGCTGAAATTGAAAAACTAGCTAAAAAGAAAGCTGGAAATAACAGACTGATAAGTTAGATGAAATTAATTAGTATACTGTTGGGTAAGACAACCTGAAATAATAACAAAAATAAAGTAAATAACGTACAAGCACACTTAAACGATGAACAATTTACACCTAAGTCACCAACATAAAGATTTCAAGAAGAAGAACGTTTACTTTCATTTCCATGAGTATTGTTAAGTTAAAGTACTCACACCATTATATTAACACAAATTCTTTGGTGCAATGACGACATTTCATAAAAACGTAACCTGTAGTAATTTTTTTTATTTTTAATTTTGTATTTAAATATCTTCATTTGTGCCTTAATCCAACTATTTGTGTAAGCAATGTTTTTACAATTGAAAATCACTAACAACAAAAATAATATAACAATATGCATGTGTGAAATTTAATAAAGATGAAGTTCATGATTTTAGGTTTTTTTTTTTTTTTTTTTTTTTTTTTTTTCGAAATTGACTCGAATCACCACTAGACCATAAATGGATAATTGTAAACATGAGTTCAATCATTGAGAAATCCAAAATGTGATTAGTTTCACAATATTGGGAAACACTAACAAAAATAATAACATGACATATTTTCTTTACTTGAGGAAGGCAACATTCTACAAAATACTTCATCACTAATGAAAACTACTAATCACAAAATTTTAATTCAAAGGTAATAATAAAAATTAGACAGAATAAATTTATATATGATGAAATTATCAATTCTCCTTCAATTCATCGATAATTAATCATCGGGACAAAAGACAAACGAATTCTAAAATTAATTTTGTACTCCGTAGTTGACAATAATAAAGTACTACCACAAAATAGTACGAGTTTCAATACTAATCGATCACGTGTATAAGGTGAGCTCAACAAATTTGACAAGAACTTATTCAATATTTGTAAGACAAGAACGCTATCACCAGAATACCAGATACATGATCACCAGATAACGCTATTTCATTTCCTGCTCAAAATCATTGTTTGGGTATTTTAAGCAGCGCAACCACCAAACTCTCCATGCCCGATGCCTCGATTAAGGAGCTTTAAGATCATCGACACCCACACTGGCCTACAACGTCAAACACAATTAGTAGCAACCAAGAATATGTTATTGAATCACACTCATTTTCCCTTAACCCTCATTAAAAAGGCAACCAAATGACATCTTATTTTGTACATTTAAAGATGACTTTATTTTATCCTAAAATCAATTGGTAATTTACTCGGTAGTTGTTTAAGTTTATAAAGTGCTCAACTTTTTCCTCTTATAATTAGTTTTTAATTCCCCTCACGTGTAAGATCCGTCACAAATTATACTTGAGCCCTTCAATAAAAGTATTCTTTTTAGGTGCATATAAAATGACCATTTTTAAATTAATCATACTAAGGTCTAACCATGGGTTATAAATAATATACCCCATAATACAAATGTTATACACAAGGTAATTAAAAACGGCACATGTTATTCAGGTCGTATCCACAAGGGAGAAAAAAATTTCGTTTCATAGGTGTTATACGATCCACAATAGTATGATATTGTCCGCCTTAGGTCAATGCCTCACGGATTTACTCATAGGCTTCTTCCCAGAAGGCTTCAAATTGTTATATTTGATCGATACTTATATAGATGAGTTTTTATCTTTTTTTCACCGATGTGAGATTTGGGTTTACACCCTAACAATAAATCTAAAGAATATCTTTTCCTAGACCTCGAAAAAAGGTAAACTTTGTTGTTCTTAAAGTCAAATTTAACTATATAGTACCCACCAACTATCGGTGGGTTAGCATTATAAACTTGAAAGTCATGAAATTCAAATTGTTACACATGAATAAAACTGCATACGTTCAACCCCATTACTCGACATGAAACGACGAACTTTGAACATTGATAAACGATCGACTAACCGTCAATATGTCGTATTTGTGTATCAATACTAAAACGCGAGATGTGACACATAATTACGATAAGCCTTTAACCTAGTGTTGTACTAGGGCAGATTGTTTAAGTACAATTATATTATAAGACGGACTTACCAAAAATTTGTGATTATCTTCGAGCACCGGAGCAAAAGCTTTGCATAATTTATCAATGTCAACATTCACTTGGCTACTCATGCCTATTGAATCCACAAACTTCTTTCTCTCCGGCGCTAACTTGATGAGTATCTGCACGTTTTTCAAGCGTTTTCTAATGATCCGGTCTTAAATTTACAAGTTAAATTCACGTGAAGTTATTGTATGCATCTGTGCACTCTAAGGCCCTGTTCTTTTAGAACATAGAAATTTGAACTTATAGGATTGAACTTATAGTGAGGAAATTGAACTTATAGGGTGAAATTGAACTTATAAGAGTGAAATTTGAACTTATAGGAGCTGAATTTATAGGAGCTGAACTTATAGGAGCTGAATTTATAGGAGCTGAAACTTATTGGAGTTAAATTTATTACGGAGTAGAATTTAAAACTTATTGAATAATAATAATAATAATAATAATAATAATAATAATAATAATAATAATAATAATATTAATAATAATTTAAATATTAATATTAATATTAATATAATATGAAAAAATTTATTAAATTAATAACAATAATAACAATGATATTTATAGTAATGATGATGATGATTACAATAATTAAAATCTTTTAATTTATTCAAAATGATTAATTTTACTAATAATAAACAATAGTGTTCAAAATCGATTTTGCGGTCTAGTATAGTTAAATATCTCAATATATAGTTGATTATAAATAAGTTGGCTCGGTTAAATATTTTAATATACTATATTTTTTTTATTATTATTATTATTATTATTATTATTATTATTATTATTATTATTATTATTATTATTATTATTATTATTATTATATAAAAATAAAACATAATAGAATTTATAGGAGCTGAACTTATAAGAGCTGAACTTATAAATTTGAACTTATAACTTATATGAAATTTGAAATTAACTTATGTGAAATTTGAACTTATAGGAATTTGAAAAAGTGAAATGAGCTTATAGGGTGAAATTTGAACTTATAGGAAATTTGAACTTATAAGAGCTGAAATTAAGCTGAAAAGAACAGGGCCTAATTCATTCATTTGTTTATCTTTCTATTTGGGGAAGGAATACAAAATCAAGTAATCAACGATATATATTGACTTAAACTAAACTTTAATCCAACCCTCATGCAAAATCACATAGTTACAACTATTTCTTTCCTGTCGTTAAATATTACTCCGTAAAATACTAATTTTAACGAAGATCGAAAACATTACTTTATAGTTTATACCGATTTTCAAAATAGAAAGACAAACAAATGACTGAATTAAAGGGAACATCACATTACAAGAAATCGATTAATTTCAAATTATAAGGTCATTATAAATCGTAATATGCGAAGTGTACGTACCTTGAACGTAGAGATAGCCATCCAACCGTGCCATTTTTTGAGGGCTTTCTTGTAGGAATCGGTACAAGCTTGAGTCATTGTCCACTCTGGATGCTCTAGCAAGTTGTTCAGCAATTGTATCATAAAATCCATTGCTCTGTCGTCAATGGGCGTAGTCACAATTTAGCGTTCGACACGTTAAATGTTACTCCAAAGTACTCGGTAATTAATAGGGAGACGAAAGGCGAGTTAATAGTACAATGTAGTAACTTCGAAACATAATCGAGGTAACTACGGTCACAAACCTGTTCAACCAAACAAGTGCATAAGTACAACTTGATGTACTTCTAGCTTTTTGAGATTGAACCTCTTCTTTTGTCATAGTATACAAATCGCTGTATGTTGACGGATTTGAGTTATATTTCGACTCCAACTTCTGCAAACGAGACAAATACGAGCAATAACTGTATCAGTCAATGTTCGATAAGAATACTGTCAGACATATACACGGGTGCCTGTATTTGACGAAGATTTTCCAAACAAGTTTTGTAGGGGATAGCGGACGTCTTACCATAATGTTATGCACGACATCGTCCTTTATGCACGACATTGACGAACCAAAGCTGTCTGAAACCACACGCTTTGTTATACGTAACATTTTATTTCGATCAATACGTTTTAAGTACTTAAAAATTAAAAGTTAATATCGGAAAGTAGAGGAACATACCGATAAGAGGTAATAGAAGTTTGCACAAATCTAAGAAAGGCTTCGTCAGTGTATTCCCTTCTTCCGATTTCACAAGCTTTAGTGCGTCAAGTGCGCGACTGAACAAGTTACCTTCCATACTTTGCCGGTTTTTCTTTTGTAATCGTCGATATTTAGTGATGATTACCGTAAGAAAAAATGGTCCAGAGATCGTCAAAACGACCAGCTTAAATCATCAATCATCTGCATTGTCGTCGTTATTCCATGCGACAAATAAGCAAATGTTAAATCCAAATTTGTTACCTCAAATTAATGTAAATCACATTGAACAACCAAAAGTTTGTAACAATCATCACTGGATTTGAGACAAAATACGACGACCAACGGTTTTGTTTAGAAATTCGTTTTTGATGAAATTCATTGGGAAAAAAGAGAGGATGAACAACTCACTTGTGCCAGAAATGATGTCGACGCAAAATGCACGAAAATCGAAGGAAATATAATTTTGAATTCGAATTTGTTGATCAATAATGAGAAAGATTTTGAATCAATTACCAGATGTGGGAATGAACAAACAGAGGGAGGAATTCTGGAAAACAGTTTGTGTAACGGTTTTTTTAAAGAGAAACGGTGTCGTTTTGAGTAGTTTGGTTGATTAAAACATAAAAATAACAAAATGGCCTATGCAGGTCTCGAACCTGCGACCTTCGCGTTATTAGCACGACGCTCTAACCAACTGAGCTAATAGGCCAATTGATTATTTGAGCAATGTTTGTTTATAAATGTTTAACAAAATCGTCAATTTTGTATAAATATTCAGAATTTTTTGTGATTTATTTATGTAGAATATTGATTAATAATATATGTACTATTGGTAACTAAAAATTAATATTATTATATGTGTCTCGACATGCGAGTAAAAATGTATGAGATACATATTCATATCAAGGAACGTCTTCTTAAACACTACGTATTCACCATCTCTAGCCCCCATATTTGATTAGAGTACATAGTCCATACGAATAATACGATGATGAGTTTGTCGCCTGTTTAATGTAGTAGTCATGATTGAGGTGTTTTTATGCGATGATCAAATTGTGTACTTAGATTGCGAGACGAGAAATGGAATACCGCTTCCATAATCCGATTTCCTGGATCGATATTGGGGTCGAATATTGAATCACTTCTGATTAACTCTTATCATTATGTGATATCTACTTGATTTAGGTACTTCAGTGCCTTTCTAAACGTAGCTTAGAAATGGACGAAAGTTTATTAAACCTTACACATCAAGCAACTCTAAAAATTTCATGGGCAAAACGCTCACGCATGCGTTCAAAACTCTGCAATCGACATCAGAGGATTTGGAAGCAGAAAAGCGTGAAAATGCGAGAAACCTTTCACAGTTGTGGCAGCGATGAATCGGGATTGATTAAACTTCCACACTCGGTAATATACACTTAGAAACCCATTCCCGCAGAATCGGGTATAAACTTCTGATTACAAGCTATTGTTATGCACAGTTAGATGACGGTTCAAATCGCCGACACGAGTCCTATTCACATTTACAGAAAATTAGATTGCTTGAAAGTCCAAGGTTGACGACATATTTTTGCCAGTTTGAGGTCAGCCACGTAAGCTTTCATAATTTTACGTAGATGCTCTTCCTGTGAAGTAAACCAGCAAACAAACCCCAGAACAAAATCTCGAGTATAACGAACGTTAAAGTGCCCCAGCTGTTTGAATTAAGTACATTCTGCAGAAACGATTCTGTTCCATCAACCTGCAGCAAGAAACAAATATGGATTCGACATTCAGGTCATTTCGAAGAATACGAAATTATGGAGACGATGCACCCAGCAGAAACATCACACTTAGGATCTCAATGCAGATATACGATAATTCCTTTAAAGACTCCTCAAGAAACATCTCTCATTTCCTTCTATAATGTCGGCATTTCTTATGGATATATAATAGTACTTCATATAAATGCAATGTGGCGAAATTCAAATTACCAAGTTGTTCGCTGGTGAGCCCCAATAGAAACCTTGTAGAAGTATAGGAAGAATTTCACAAGCGGCCAGAGCATAAATGAGGAATGCGTTCATCCCCATCCATTGCAGCAGCATCACGGGTTTGGTAATATGTTTAACATCGACCTGAAACAAGGAGTTTCAGAACATATCATCTCAAACAAATTCTTTCCGAAAAAGTATGACAATTAATTGATGATACAATGACGATGAAAATGTGTGATAATAGGAGTGCAGTATTTTTATCTTTTCAGCTCAAACAAATTCTATTAAAGCAAAATTTAATTTATAAGTGTAATATTTGTAGTCGATGATGTACAACGGACAAGATTATCGAAAAGTGCATCCTTATTGTGAAAGAGAACTTACTAAGTAAAATATAAAGGTAAATATGAAGCCTGAAGCACCGGCTGTGATGCACATATAGCTTATTGTGTAGAGCGGTTTAGAAAGCGGCATTCCTAGAACGAACCAAACTAAAAGTACGTAAATAGGAGGACTTGAAAATATTCCAAAGAACTGCTGAGCAGAACGAAGTAGGAGACACCTAGGGGGTAAGCGTTACACTCTTAAATTCATAAATATGTTCTCGAGAAAAGAGGACTTACCTAAAGCCAGTATAATATAACCTAAAACTAGAAGAGGGAAAGCAGATATCGACCACATGATCATCCTCTGCATATGATCCTGGACAGCCGAAAAAGGATAGTAATGGACCGTCTTACAAAAATTTGACAGCCACGAGGTCAACTCCCAGAATACATACCTTAAAATGTGCAATTATGTGCCCAAAATGCAGCCCCACTAAACATGTGACAGCAGCCGTTAATGAACTGCAAGTTAAGATTTATAAACGAGTATTGGAAAATATAAACTTGACAAAGATCCAGACTTAACAAGAATAAGAAATTATATAAAAATGCAGTCCAAAATTGGATCTGAAATAAAGTGGATCAGTTTCAACGGGGACACACAACGCCAGTAGCTCATCAAGTCAAATTCATGAACTAGCTCGTGCATAATTATCAACTAGAACCCGATATAAGGTTGGTAGCAACAGCATCAGCAAACAATTCGAGGTAAACATTGTCCCCAGCACGAGTCATGTAGTATTGTAGTCTATTGACAAGTAATAGGCCATAGAATGACAGGCATCATTACTCGAATGAACAAAGAATAAACCGGAAAAGCAAATCCCACACTAAGTTCGATGACGTCCTTCACTACAATACCCAGGTAGTTCGACGGAACTTTGCTACAACTTATAAGAACTTGACAAGATGCAAGGAGTTGAATTCTAAGATGTCCGTTGGAAACCTAAATGAGCTAGCACCGCCCCCTAGCTTCCACTATCTTACTCCCAATTGTCTGATTTGTTGGACCGCAACCCAATTACCCAGGCCACACCCCTAGGTGAGGCCGTGAGGGGTAAAGGCCGAAAGTGATCCACGAAGACGGTAAATTGCACCTTAATTAATCACGTATATCATCCATCAGCTAAAAGTGACAAAGTATGGGCAAGAAGGAAAAGAATACGATTGAGAGGAGGTAGAGTGCAAAAAATACAAATCAAAGTAGAATTGAAAGCGGACTCGACACTTTAATCTTAATATTAGCATTGGCTTGTTTTCCTAGTGTCTCTGCTACATGTGGATGCTTTTTAAAGGTATTCCCAACAAGGTTTGACCTAGTTATGAGTTAAAATATAAGGGCTTTCGTCCTCAACCACTTTGATCTTTTCGTTCAGATAACTCCATAATTGTTTGTCAAAATATGAGATGAGATAATCAAGTGAGAAAATAGGTTTTTTTTAATCAAGTGGTTATCAGGCCATGAAAATCATTGTTGGCTTAGAGTGTAAGAGCTCAAGACATGATTTTTATTGACCATGCCACCAATAAGAGACCAATCGTTACCACAACCGTGTTCTGAGTGTGCATTGCCCAAGGTCGGACCTCTATGAGCGATGACATCAAGCCATGACGAGCAATTAGCAGAATTATTACCAGCCATGGAATTAACCAGAACACGAAGCTGCTACCTATGTGGTACGCTAGTGACTAGATAGGATGTTGCCGATGTTCTATGCACTTTTTCGAAACATACAAGGATATTCATATTCAAGCAGCTAATGTAAGCAAAAACATGAATAATATCATGTTCTTATTTACATAACTGAGAGGTTCTTAGATTTACGCTATATTTTTTCGAGGGAGGGTGGAATACCTTAATGTACCTTCTGGATCAAAAGGAGCTAGGCACCAAGCAGGCGCGTTTGGTGGAAGAGACCCATAGTCTGGAGAATTCTCACTACATTCCTGAAACAATCATATTGAGAAATTTAAACCATGCAGAAGATTAGAACATTAGAAGGTTAAAACTAAGAGAACAAACCTGTACTCTTCTGTACACAGGACGTTGGTAAAGATGGTTTACCCCAAGCAACAACCTGTCAATGAAGCCAGCTGAATTGCAAGGTGGATCTAGACTGCCACGTACTCCACATTGAACCTAATTTAAAAACCCTGTGTAATTTAGAGACAATATACATGCAGTGTAATATTTAAAGTCATTGCCATCAATTTTGTAATGCTTAATTTCGTATTCATTGCACAGACAGGAGAAACATTACAAGACATCAAATCTAAGAGATGATAACCATCCCACGTGGCTATGAAAACTCGAATGTGAAACCACGAGACTATGACAAAAAGTCAAAAACAGAAGATTTAAATTTGCTAATTTAATACTTGCCAAACACACCTGCAGAAGATTTTTAGTAGCAAAAATTTAGCTATTTTCTTACGCTTTGTGAAGAGATTTTGTAACAGTGGAAGTGGTTTTTTGGGATCTTGTAGGTTGAAGTTCCGTCTACAGTAACTCCTAGTCTATCCTAATAAATATCACTCCCTCCATCCCAATTTACAATGTCATCATATATTTCATCCTCTGTACAATGATAGTTGCCATTTTTCCGGAAAAAATAGGCTATTATTTTATCATATTCCCTACTTAAGTTACATGATCCCCCTTCCATTGATAGTGACAACGGGAGGGACTTTTGTATCTATAGTTTAAGTCATTCAAGTCACGGGGTATAAATGATATTTCTTAGTAACCTCTTAAGTTGACCTCTGCTAACTCCGGACAATATAAATAGGATAGAGTCGATGACAGAATCCTTCAATGGTGGAAGAACAACCTGAAAAGCTACTATGTCTGCGGTGTTATGCCACATTCATTCTTTCAGCTGCATCACGCAAGCTTATCAAATAATGAAACCATAGGGCTAGATCTTCAAAATTAACCTGAACACTTGAAGGCGACATTGTCGAATTCATCCCCACAGAATCATATGTCCAGGTTGGTACATAAATTCCATAAAGCAAGCTTGTATACAGCACACATAACACCACAGTTGCCATCCTAAACATGAAACCACCATGCACGTCAGTAACTTTTTGACCAAAAAAATGTAATAACATAACTGCCAACAAACTACAAAATTAATGAGCCATGATCAACAGCAACACTTCTCGAAATTTATTCTATTATTTTTCAGAGACATCTTGTATACTTAAACACGCCAACCAGGCAGCCATCATCAATGACCTTCAGAACCCCACTTAATAAATTCCAGATGAACTTACAGTGACCTTTTCGCATAATATTTCATCCAGCACAAACGCCAGAAGAGTCTGCAGAGACCACAGCTGTTAATTGATACAAGGAAGAAAAATTCCTTCCCATCTCTTAAGCTTTTTGCTGATAATGAGAATACGATCAGACTACCAGCTGGAGTGAGGGTTCAAACTTCGAAGTTTATCTTGCCAAACTTTAAGAACATCGACATTTGGACAAAAAATAATTGGCAAATGAAATGTCCGTTGAGATTATACGTCTATATGTCACATCAAACCAAAGGTTTTCATCGAAATGTGGACTTGAGAGACCAATTATGGAATATCCATAAAAATAAAAGACTTCCCACGAAATTAATTAAAATGCTTTGATCATTTCTCCCTAGCAAAAATAAAATTTATATGTTCGTAACTACATCAATCTAGCTGATAGTTATACAGTCGAATTTTTCACGAATGTCAAGGTAAGGCTGACCAGTTAGCGACAAGAAGGGAGCAATTGTTTCTAGAAACTTATCACCACATATTAAACAGGAGATGTGAGTAATGGACATCATCCTCTCATTAATGAAGGGCTTCAAAAATAAAGGACAAGGGAGCTTCCAGTTTCCCTGAAGTGAATTGGCTTATGTAGTTATGTGTAGTGTACTTTTTTGTGTCTGACAACTAATAAGTTTCAAATATAATGCTCCAGAAAACATCTAACTGGGGAGCTAAATTCACATTCCAACAAATGTAAAAATATTTTTTTGTTGATTTGACAAGTGTTATTGAGCAACAAAATTCTACACATTTGGCAACAGATAAGCTGCAATAATTAAACAGATACTTGTTCGAAGGATCACCAAACAAACCAACCTCACCATTGGAAGTAGTATCTCCGCAATAAACTTAGGGTTGAGTCCACAAAGACATTGTTCACAAGCCAAATCTCAGAAAGTGAAGCCAATAGATAGCCAATCGCTATTCTCTGAAAATATAGAAGGTTTAAATTAAGAACGGGGCACAAAGGCGAGCAAGAAAATAGCACAAAGGTTTCGAACGAATACTTGGTAAATTCAATTTCACAGTAATAGCACAAAGCTACAAAATACAACAAATAAGAAGAAGATTGTTATAGAAGCAATCAACAATGTGTCATCTATCAATAACTAAAAGGGGCTAATGACTATCAAAAGGGGCTAATGAGTAACAAAAGTATATACCCCCAAAGCTACATGTAAGGAATAAATCACTAGTTCCAGAACGCTACCTGTAATACACCTAGCCAACGTATCTTCTTCACGTCAACACCGTAGGTCAACTTTCCACGTCCATGAAAGAAACCACCTATATTCATTAATCACAACCACATAAAATATGTAATATGTCAACTGTCAGCTTAGGTTTTGATAGAGATTTTCGTTTCTCAAGACAACTACTCGTATAATTTATACAGCCTAAACCCAAAACAAGTCTTGCAAGGTAACACTATTTGTTCATCAAGTAATTAAACGCAACAATAAATGCTTCGGCCATGTCAGATACTAAGAAACATTGACCATGTCAAGTATTTAAAAATTGTCAGGCAAGTTTCAAACATATATCCTGGCCTCTAATAAACCTAACGTCATCAGGACACTTACAGGTTCACCCTTGTATCTTATAAGATATAAACTCATGCGTTAAAAACCTATCCCATTATGATTATTAGCAGATGTACGAGCCGTAAGAGTTGGAACGGTCTTTCATGTGAATTGGTTGGATATGAAAGTACACAAGCTAAAAAGTAGAAATCGCGAATTTTATAGCAGAAGTCTTTCTATGTTATAGAAAACAAATTAAGTTAGCACACCTTGAAGAAAGATCCCCAACAGGAAGAGTTTGGTAGTTCTTATGACGACTTTCTTCGTTGCAGCGGATTTGCTTGAAACTTTCTGCAAGTACAAGAAGTAACACAAGCAATCTGTAAGGGGACTATCCAAGTTTCCAACTAAGCAATCCCTGTAACAATATTTCATGCCTATTACTTTTACCTGCTATCAAAATTGAATTGTTTTTTAGCTCTCGATTAAGGGGCTAAGGGCCTTTCTTTCTTCTGTTTCACAATTAATATAACAAGATGCACAGAACTTTAAAGTTACAGCAAGTACAGATTCATACAAATATAGTTGCAACGTTTCAAAATGTGAATGTCATGACCACAATCGACACGGACAAGAGAAAGTGAGAAACAAATAGCAAGCACAATCAAAAAACAAATAAGCTTGGTATGTCTTAACGATAAGCTATCTTTTATACCTTGAACACCAGACCAACGGAAACACCAACAATGAAAAGGAAGGCTGGCACAACAAAATCCGCTATTGTCACCCCAAACCAAGGCGAATGGTTTATAGACGGGAAAGCTCCACCAGCATCATCAACTAGAATCATGAGCTGTACACAGAGAACAATTGCAACGATAAAAAATAAAGCCACTCGAACTTTGAAATAGACCAATTATGAAAACAAAACCGTCCTACTAATCTACTCCACAATTGTGTCGCAACATCATATACTCTGAGAAACAAACATGAAGTGGAAACGAAAAAGGACAACACCGTAAATACTACAATCCACACAATTATGTATGCTTCTCTGCAACGATTTACGAGTTTTACATCCCGCTAATTCTTACTCGAAAGTCGAAACAACATCATAAGTGGCAATTTGAAATATAATCCACGATAACTGTAACTTGAAATTTGATTCACGGTTACACTTAAAACATAGGTTTACAAATAGGACAGCCGCATTTCAACATTCTCACACTTTTTATCAGCCGAACGAACTCAAAATCCTCAATTCAAAGCAAAATTGTGCACAGGTACGAACGTTAGAGTGCATATCACTTAATCTCGAGCAAAATTCACTCAAACTACGCTTAGCTACGCAGAGCACATAGCAAATCATCATCACAACAAAAAAAAAATCAACAGTTCACATGACAAGACTCAGGTGAACAAAGTCGAAAATTCGACATTTTATTTCAGCTTAATGAAATTGAAAACCTTAATTTCAACCAAAATTGCACACATGTATCAACGTTAGAGAGTACATCACTCGATTCCAAGCAAAATTCACAATTCAACTTCCTAATGATCAAATCAAACACAATTCTCAGCATCTCAAGGTTCTCAACTATCACTCGATTACTTAACTACTCAGAACACATATCAAATCATCATCATCATCAGAGCAACAAAAAAATCACAAACAATTCACATGGCAGAACTCTTCGAAAAATCACAGCAAAAAGGAAGAAAAACGACGAAATCGAGAGAAAAAGTACAGCGATAGTAAGGCCGCGGAAAACATCGAGCGAAACGAGGCGTTGATTTTTAGTCGGAGACGACGACGACAACAACGGCGTTGACGAAACATAATTCTCCAGTTGATGTGCTGCAGCTGAAGGAGTAATTTCGTGTTGTTCGATGTCTCTTTGAATTTCTGAAGCTGGATGATGGAGCAACAATGGAGTTTGAGTTTCTCTCTCCTCCGCCATTGCGGTGGTTGATGGGCTGGTGGTGGTGGTGCTGGCGGCGGCGGCGGCGGCGGTTGGCTTACACGTGAATATTGAGTGGCGTCACTGGCGTGTAGTGGTTTTGACTGTTAGTTACGGAGTACTCCGCATTATTAAAGGCTTCCCAAGCCGCCAATACGATCTATTTACGAGTAAAATGTGATCATTTTAATATTTAAATAATTACTACTAAACTTAAATAATTCACGAGATTTGCTTTATAATTAGTTTCTTATCGTATAGAAAAACTCAATTTAAAATGGTCACTTTAAATTTTAAAATGAACACATTGATTGCTAAAGTGATTACATTTTGGTCAAAGTTAATTCATCTTACGCGTGAAATCGTCGTATTCTTAAGTTTGCCAAAAAAGAATAACATAGGGATGGTGACTTTTTTTTGGAGGGTATTGCTATTCACCCGCCAAAATTACTCAAGCACAACCAAAAATGATAAAATTGTTATTTTTATATGGGTTTTTTGTCAGATAGTACCTTTTATTTAGGGTCATTTGCGAGCTAGTACCTTTAATTATTTTTTTTGTTATCTAGTACCTTTTATTTTCAATTTTTGTTAAAGAGTATCAAATATCAGAATTCGGTGACTAAAGTCAACTTTCCGACGGTTGACCTTCGTTTTCTTTATTTTTATTTGTTAAACACTACCTTAAATTTGTTTATTTTGTTAAACCCTACCATAAATCATTAAATTTCTCTATCAATTTCATATTTCTCATTAATATACAATAAATCACAATTAAACAAACCTAAATTGACATACATAACCCCTTTCATCATCATCATCATCATCTTCTTCTTCTTCTTCTTCTTCTTCTTCTTCTAACTAATTATTTCAATACTTTCTAAACATTCTCTCATTATATTCTTTTCCAATCTTTTCAATGATGACAACTTCAATTTTAAAGCTTAAAAATTTAATTCTTTGAATTTGACCAACTCTTTAACTACTTCCTTGGTTTTTCATCATCATACCCCTTGAGATTTTTTCAATGTTTTATCTTACTTGACAATTTTAATTTCATTATTTTCCCCAAATTTTGTGAGGTTCTAAAAATCCGATTTACACAAGGTAAGTCACATTTGCATTTTATTTACGTGTAACACGTGTTTGATGACAAAAACAATTTTTGGAATTTGTGGGGAAACGTTAAAGCGGTAGAAGTTTGTGGGGAAAAGCTTGAATTTAGGTTTTAGATTGAAGATTGACAAAATTTGGTGGAATTTGGGGGAAATTTTTTGGGTAAATCTAATATTGAAGACAAAGAAGGATAAAAATAGGATTTAACATAGTTTTATTAGGTTTCATTTGCCATATCACCGGAATATTGACTTTTTTCACCGGAAAATTGACTTTCATCGCCGGAATTCTCAGTTTGGTACCTTTTAACAAATTTTGAAAATAAAAGGTACTATAAAACAAAATATAAAATTAAAGGTACTATCTCACAAATGACCCTAAATAAAAGGTACTATCTGACAAAAAACCCCAAAAAAAAACATAAACTTTATAGTTACACAATACAAAATTACTAATCACCAGCGAAATACTAAACTTCAACCACTCAACAATTAATTGTGTACATACTTGTTTGAAGAAAGCTGAAAAAACCTCTCAAAGTCGTCACTCGCTCTTTCTTATTTGGAGTTGATGGTTTCTAATAAGGGTTTTTCTATTGTGTGCATTTTCTATTGTGTGCATTGGATGCACACAATAAGACTAACTACTCAAGTGAAAAAAAATTTAAAAACCAATTTATAATAGCTAAGTAATAGAAAAAAAATGAGAGAGAAAAATAAATAAAATAAAAATAATAACTAACATAAAATAGGAGTGAGAAAATTTTAATTTAGGGTGATTATTGTGATTTTGTTAGTCTTATTTTGTACTCCGTAAATGGTTAATCTTATTGTGTGTATGTCATGCACACAATAGAAAAACCCTTCTAATAATTTTGCTTCGTACATTGTAAAAATTTTGATCCATGATTTAATTATTTGAGAATTGGAAAATAAATTGATTAAATTTTTTAATTAATGTTTTAGAAAGAGAAACGAAGTAAAGAATATAAATCAATATCGGGTAAAATTTGCGAAAAAAACAATGAAAAAATGAGTTCGTTCAGAGTAAAAGGCGCATGAATGAGCGCGATAATAACATTTTTCCAAATTTCTTTATGGTTCATTTTGTTAACTTTCCAATTTTTCTCTACAAAGGAGTACGTATAAAATTAAAGGGAGTACATGTTTTGGCAATTACAAAGTACAAGTTATCAATTTGTATTAGATGATCGATTTTATTTGATGTTGTTAAGTGTTATGAAATTTAATACTCTTTTCGTTTTAGTGAGTTGTTTACACTTTGACTTTATTGTGAGGAGGAAAATGAAGGAATTGTAGACAAATGACTGAAACAGAGATAGTAGCATTGTTTTTGTTAAAAGATACCGTTAAAACTTTTTTCAAAAAAGGACAAATTAGATGTTCTACCATACTCGCCAAGACTTTACTTTTATTTGTCATGAAACACGAAATTGCATATTTCATAAAAAAAAAAAAAAAAGAAAAAGAAAAAAGAAAAAAAAAAGGTCAAAACTCCACCTTGACTAAACGAACAAATAACGGTGTGTTTATTCCATGCACATTTTAATGCTAAAACACTTGATTCGTCCCCACTAGTTTCCCGTCAATGTGAATATTCTAAACCGTGCAATTAGCGATGTCAGTGGGGCAGGGTGAAAATGAGTATCTCATCACATTCGCTCTAGTTGGAGCGGGTATGGAGGGTGATTACGTGAGTGGTGGAGCAGGTGTGGACATCAAAAATATTGCTTGTCGCGGTGGTGGAGGCGTATATGACACGTCTCCCGCCACGCACCCGCCCTGCTTGTGTCTGCATAATTTATACATTATACTTTTAGTTTAGATAACTACGGAGTAATAATTTTGTAATTTTTCTAGATAAAGAGAACTACGAGTAGTATTTTGTTTGAAAGAAAACAATAATTCAATCATTACAAGTATGAAGTATATTTTATCAAACAAGTACAAAGTATATTCTAATTAAGATTTATCATTTCAAGATGATGAAAATGATTATTAAACATATATTCGTCAGCCAGGGCCGTTCTTGAGTTTTCTAGGCCCTAAGCGAAATAGTAGATTTGGGACCCCTCTAAATTAAATAAAGCGTAATAATAAACATTGAGATTAGTTATGAGTAAAATTAATTTTTTTAGGTGAAACTATAGGTTTAGAGTTTGTGCAACTTAAAACCTCTCTAGATTGTCAGTTTCCTCTTCTAAAAAACAATATCTAATATCTAATCTATCTAATACATATAAAAACACAATCTTTTGTATTGGTTTTCTAAGGTTTGCTTCTAATGTTGACAACTCATCATTTTTTAAAAAAACATGAAGCCATTTGTCAAACACTTAGAGCAATCAATTAATGTTAAGTTAATTAATGAAAACTTATGTAAAACTTTTTAAATGAATGATAGAATATAAAAGGATTTTTTTGTATTTTGCATCATCAAACTATATACTTACTTAGTTATAGTATTTGCAAAAAAAAGATTGTGGACAAATTATCAAAACTTAAACGATAATGTTCCTGCCAATAAATAATAATAGAAATAAGCAAATTTCAGTTAATTTCCCTCATTAGTAACATAATTTCTAGAGTGTGACATAGTATTGTGAGAAATAAAACTGGGCCTAAAGTCGAATTTCGTGTCTAGCAAATTTCAGTTCATTTCAGCTACCTAAACGATAATCTTTAACTTCGTTACTAAAAAAATTGCTACAATTACCAATAAGGACATGTTCTTTCTTGCTTTTTAGAACTGAATATAATTGAACTGAATCGAGCTAAACTTAATACTTAACTTAACTAAATGGAACTGAAACGTACTAAATCGACATGTTGTTTCTTGCTTTTTAGAACTGAATATAACTGAATTGAATCGAGCTAAACTTAACTTAACTTAACTTAACTAAACGGAACTGAAACGAGTTGAGAACTGAACTAAATCGAGTTGAGCAGAAATGAACTAAATGGGGCTGAAATGAACTAAAATGAATAAAGTTCAATTAAATTGAACTAAATATTATTGTTGTTGTTGTTGTTGTTGTTGTTGTTGTTTCACTATTATTGTTATTATTATTATTATCATTCTACTACTACTACCACCGCTGCTCCTGCTCCTGCTCTTGCTCCTCCTCCTCCTCCAACTGTCCTGCTACTGCTACTATTGTTATTGTTATTATTATTATTATTATTATTATTATTATTATTATTATTATTATTATTATTATTATTATTATTATTATTATTGTTATTATTATTGTTATTATTATTATTATTATTGTTATTATTATTATTATTATTATTATTATTATTATTATTATTATTATTACTATTATTATTATTATTATTATTATTATTATTATTATTATTATTATTATTATTATTATTATTATTATTATTATAGCTGAGCTAAATTGAATGGAGCCGTATTGATTTGAACTGAACTGAATTGATTTAAATTGAACTGAACTGAATTGAACTATTTGAAGTGAGTTGAACTGAAATCATCTGAAAATAAGCAGGAAAGAACAGGTTCTAAAAGGGAATCAAATACTATTAACAGGATAACGATAATAATATAGCATTACAATTATCACTTAAAATGAAAAAAAATTAAAAATACAAAAACGACTTTAAATGATGTGGCAACCCAATTATTTTATTGTAAGACCATCTCATAAAATTTTGTGTTATTGTGGCATAAACTGAATATACGTAGATTTATGAGTCAATTTGTCTCTTATAAAATAGTCTCACATTAAGATAACCTGAGACAACATCCTATTTATTTTTTTTTTTTATTATTTTTTTTTTTTTTTTATTTTTTTTTTACTTTTTAAAAAAAATAGCCCATAAATGTGTGAGGTTACATGATTACAAATTTTGTGTATTTCAAGGGAATTAAAATAGTGAAGGATAACACAAATTTTCGATCATTGCCGTGATTATCACGGGACTTAAAATTAGTTGCTAGTAAAAACTTTGCCGAATTAGACATGGTATTCCATGTCTGAGTTTTGTTCATATGGTACCCCTAAACTTGGTGTTCATATGGGAATTGAACTCAAGTGATAAGGTTGAAAGTTAAACTATACAACCACAAAAATACTATCAATGTCGTTGTAGTGTGCTAGCAGTACTTTGTAAATATATACATGTATTAATATATTTGAAAAGCTTAAAAATTGGGCCCCTTTAAGTTTAGGCCCTAGTCCACCGTCCCTCCAAACAACCCTCAAAATCGGCCTTGTCGTCAACTATGAAGAATGTAAACGAGTTGAGTTTGAGTATATGCGGAGACGGATGAATTATTATCCACGTTGATACCTGCAAGATGGTGGGCGTGTATGGTTTCTAATAATCTCTCTTGTCAAGGGTCATAAAGCAGATATGAGTATACATTTTAATTGGTAGATGCGAATACGAAAAAAGATCTTTCGCTTCCGCCCCAATGACATCCCTACGGCCTACGTGCAACATGGCGGATCAAACGGCTGACAGAACCCCAACGGTAACAAAATAAATTCACTCTCCACAACGTGAATTACATAAAATAATCAAAAAAAAAAAAAAGCTCTTCAAAATTCAAATTTCTAGTGGCAAAACAGTAATTAACCCCCAAAACCAGGCCTCATTTCCTACCTTTAAAAAAAAAAAAAACATTATAAGTCTTCCACAAAAGTACAAAACCCTTTCTTCCTCCCCTCGGCCCTCACCATCATCACCAAAACCATATATATAAACTCAACTTCCTCAACTTCCTCTCTCACAAAAAATATTCAATCAAACAAATCATAAAACCAAATTAATCGTCGCAATTTCTAGGGTTTCATAAAGATGTCGTTGAGGCCAAACGCAAGGACGGAGGTTCGCCGGAGCAGGTACAAGGTGGCCGTCGACGCCGACGAAGGCCGCCGTAGAAGGGAGGATAACATGGTGGAGATTCGCAAGAATCGCCGTGAGGAAAACTTGCAGAAGAAACGTCGTGAAGGTTTCGCCGCCTCTCAGCAACTCCCTTCCGTTGACAACAAGGTTCCTAGGGTTTTTAGGGTTTCTTTATTGATTCAATTGATTGTGTTTGACTTTGGTTGTTTTGATTTTGTCTTTCGTTTAATGTTTGTTTCGGGTGAAATTTTTTTTGCAGATGGAGAGTTTCCCGCAGATGGTTGCTGGCGTGTATACTGATGACCCTGCGGCGCAACTCGAGGCGACTACTCACTTCCGAAAACTGCTTTCCCTTGGTCAGTAATCATCATTCTTTTAGTTAGTTGCGAAAATTTTGAGTATGTTTTCGGTTTATGATGCTTTACAGGTTGAATTTTACGATGCTGCTCTTCGTATGTGTTTTTGCGAGGTTTCTATGATTGATGCAGAGTATTGTTTTGTTTTGATCGAATTTGAAACTCTGGAAGGAATATGATTTTCATGTGTGTGATTTGGGTGTGGTTTCGTTCAGTGTTACGGAGTTTGGTTTGATTAAACGGTTATTTTTTGTTATCCAATTCAATTCTATAAAGATTTTGATTGTGTTACCGAGTATTTAGCAATCAAATGTTTGTTGATATGTTTATGTCATAAGATTTTGATTGACAAAGTGTTTGATTGAATTCGTAAAGTCGTAGAATGTGTATCTATTTGGCCTTATCTGAAGCGAATATGGGGAGGGGACTATTTCAATATAATCAACATGATTTTTGTAATTCAAAGTATAAAGATCACAGGATTCTCAGCTTTATCACGACACTTTATTTTTAAATTGTTGTGTCGGTACTTGTTGCCCGAGTCTATTATATTTTATTATTTTTCTGGGCGCTTATGAATGTCCATCACTATCTAAATTTGGTAAATCTACAAGTAAATTGTTCTGCTGACGTGACAGCAGGGTATTTAAGTAATGATATTAGTAACCATTGATTTCTTTTCTTTTTTCTTGTTCTTTTTATATATCGTTTAAAATAATGTTGGAAGTGTAAAGGAGTACCAATCACAGTGATTAGGCATATCCTCACATCGGTTACTTCCGTTGCAGAACGTAACCCTCCTATCGAAGAAGTCGTTCAAGCTGGTGTTGTCCCTCGTCTTGTTGAGTTTTTGGCCAGAGATGATTACCCTCAACTTCAGGTCTGTTTCGTTGTGCTTCTACACGACATAAGAAGCAAAAGAGTGAAGTAGTAATGATGTTTAATTAATTTTGTTGGCTGCTTGTTCTGTTCAGTTTGAGGCAGCGTGGGCGCTAACCAATATTGCTTCTGGCACATCTGAGAACACCAAGGTGGTCATTGATCATGGAGCTGTGCCAATATTTGTAAAACTTTTGGCGTCTCCTAGTAACGATGTTCGTGAGCAGGTATGTTTTAATGTTGCTAGGTAGTATAACAAATATATATTCTTTGTTAAAGAGTGAATGTTTTATCATTAAATGGTCCCTTAGAATAAGGGGTTTTGTCAGGTACATAGTTATTTACATATAATAAGTTTTCTAGCTTATTTTTAATATTCTTCCCATTTCACTTTTGGGGTGGGGGTGGGGCAAAGAGTTAGAAATCGTTTATTATAAATATGTTAAAAAATACACAATTTTTTTTTGATAATACAGCTTTTTTCTTATGTTTTGTTTTCTTTGTCATCTTGTATTCCACCAATAAAAGCAACATTGTTCTTGCTTAAGGTCGTTATATGCAGATAACATCATAACATATTTAACGATTAACTTGACCATGTTTGATCCCCATTTTATGGGTTTGACGGTCATGTTTAAGTATTTGTGTAACGTAATATACTATTTTAGATAGATATGATCAAAGTATTGTATTGGAGATCACATGATATATTATTGGAAAGCATGAATTAACTTAAGACATTATCATACACCATTATTACAGACCCCAGAAACCTAAATTATTGCGTTTAGACAAGTTAAGACACCGACAGTTAAGACTTTGTAAACACTTAGATATGGATTATGTAGAACTAGTGATATGTTGTTTAGTGATTGTTAATTGTAATATGGTGTTTTTGGTCAGTTCATGCTGAATGTTTGTATTTATTAATGCTTTGCTCATATCATGTTTTGCAATGTCTGCGGTTGGCTCCCTGGTGATCTATGTTTTTATGTGGCTTATTAAGCTAGTTGTTTTGGAGTTATGTTTGTGTGGCTTATGCTTATTGGGTGTACACTTGATTGACTAAGCTTCTTTCCCTTCACAGGCTGTCTGGGCACTAGGTAATATTGCTGGAGACTCACCAAAATGCCGGGATCTTGTGCTTTCTGAAGGTGCACTAATGGCGCTACTGGCGCAATTCACTCCGCAAGCCAAGCTGTCAATGTTACGAAATGCCACCTGGACCTTGTCAAACTTCTGCAGAGGCAAGCCACAACCATCATTTGAGCAGACTAGTCCTGCGCTTCCAGCTCTTGAGCGGCTTATCCATTCAAATGATGACGAAATCCTTACGGATGCTTGCTGGGCATTGTCATACCTCTCTGATGGCACAAATGATAAGATCCAAGCAGTGATTGATGCTAAAGTTGTACCTCGTCTGATCGAACTTTTGCTGTAGGTTTCATTTTCCTGTTTCACATTGTGCTTAATTTTGTTTTTTTGTGCCCAGTTTGCTGACAATGCCATTTAACTTGCAGGTACCCTTCTCCATCTGTTCTTATACCCGCCCTTCGCACAATTGGAAACATTGTCACTGGTGATGACCTCCAGACACAGGTAGATTACACATATTCTCCTCTTTACCTTGTAGTTCAGTGCAGATTGTCTTGATGTTAAATTGAGGCCAGTTAAAAGTAGATATTTACTGCTTTACACAACTGTTTTGAATATTATCCTATGATGATGTGAACAAGTTTGTACAAATACAGAAATACCTAGATTAGTCCTAACACAATATGCAATTAGGGTACCCTTGGAATTTCGTAACACTTACAGCCCTAGAGCTATATTTCCCTTGCATCACTTGTGTGCAGTGTGTATTATGTAGCAGAAGAACTATAAGTTAAACCATAGAAGCAGTCTGTTTCTCTGTGGTTCTGTATTTTTTGTGTCTAGAATTCGTGCAGCATAAATTTGTGTCACTTGATTGATGCATCAACAACTTGTAGTCACATTGTTGTCCTGTTTAAACTGATTTTAGTCCCGTACTTCTGATACCATCCTTTCTTAAAAAGAAATTAATTAGACTCCGTATAATTTTGCTGTGAATTTCTCAGCTTTGAATGAAGAGATAGTTTGGTAGTAGATAACGCTAAGTTGTATTATGAAATTGATTTTATAATTTTGCTATCAATTTCTCGTCTCTGAATGAAGAGATGGCTTGGGATGTGTATTTGTTAACCAGAAAGATTGATAGGAGTAGATAATACTGTGTCGTATTGTGCTTTAGCTGTTACTGTGACCGTATGCACTCTTTTCCTGTGACATGAAATGTGCTTTCTAACACAAAGCACAGGTTAACAAAATGACGCGTAATTATAAAATAGAATTTGGGTTCAGGAGTTTTGTTTCGGTGGCATGCGTTGATTTTATATACGGATGCTTGTTATCTTTCTTCAAGGTCACAAATTTTGCATGGATGTCATCCTATTTTACCTCATGTTTATTGAATTTTGCCTTTTCTTTCCGTTTCTTCTCCAGTGCATCATAGATCATCAGGTGCTTCCTTGCCTCCTCAAATTGTTGACTGAAAATCATAAGAAAAGTATAAAGAAAGAAGCCTGCTGGACTATTTCAAACATCACCGCTGGGACGAAAGATCAGATACAGGTCGGCACCTCTCTATTTGAATTACATGCTTCTCTGTTTTCCAGGGCTGATTATGACTTTCTTTAACATTTCACAAGTCTCTCCTTAGTTTGATATGTAGTTTTCATTTGTTCAAAATTTTTGTGACGACACTCAGTGTTTTTGCCTTGGATAAAATACAGGCTGTCATTGCGGCTGGTGTAATAGGTCCTCTCGTGAATCTGTTGCAAAATGGGGAGTTTGATATCAAGAAGGAGGCTGCTTGGGCTATTTCAAATGCTACTTCTGGAGGCACTCACGACCAAATAAAGTACGTTGCTGTCATCTGAACTGTTGAAAAATTTGCACCTTATTTGCGTATGTGGCAATTGCTTAAAAATATTTCTCTGTCATGAAGGTTCTTGGTTAGCGAGGGATGTATCAAGCCTCTGTGTGATTTGCTGTCTTGCCCTGATCCAAGAGTCGTCACTGTCTGCTTAGAAGGCCTCGAGAATATACTCAAGGTTGGAGAAGCTGAGAAGAGTCTTGGTATTACCGGAGGTGTGAATGTATTTGCTCAAGCAGTTGAAGATGCCGACGGTTTGGAGAGAATTGAAAACTTGCAGAGCCATGACAACAATGAGATCTATGAGAAGGTCGTGAAGATGCTTGAGACGTATTGGGTTGAAGAGGACGAGGAAGCGTTGCCTGCAGCTGACGGTTCTCAAGATGGGTTTCAACTTGGAGGTGAAATCCCTCATGGCGGATTCAACTTTGGTTAAGGTAATAACTTCTCTGGTGTGTTTCATCTTTTTTTTTTTTGGTTGAATTTTTGAAGTGATGTTTAATTGTGAGGAGAACTTTTCAAATGTGTGACACAGTGGAGAATTATGTGTGTGACATAGTTCATTTCCAATTAGTTAAGTTATTTGAAAGTATTTGTTCCAGTAGAATTGTTTGCTTGGGTGAGGTGATGGAATTTAAACGTTTGATTTTCATAGACTCCCTTTCTAGCGGAGGATCTTAACATCTTACTATCCACTCAGAAACTTGTGCCCTTCCCTTTCCCACGAAATTTCTCGAAACCTGAATTCTGAATAGCTTGTTAGCTAACCTGTTGGCTATCGTATCAGTTTCATGTTAGCTAACCTGTTACCTTAATTCTTCTTCCTGTTTTTCTTTTACAATGTACTTATCATGAACTTTTGCATGATGTGCAGTTGGTTTTGGGTATGAAGTTACAAGAAGTTTGAAGTTCGATATATTGGTGGTGTCGAGAATGTCGAATTGTTTGGTCAATGTCTGGTCTGATGTCCGCAACGTTTGGGATGCTCGCTAAGCACCTTAATTAGTGTGGCACACACAATCATCTGGTGCAGGGTCTCGTAGTCAATTCAACACAAGGGTAGTCATGCAGCTCGACAAAGTCAGCGTGTTTTTTTGAGTCATATAGTTACAGCTGCTTCGTTATAAGGTTCATGAAGCTATATTTCAGGTCGAGGGGTTGGTATATCGTCTTATACGTCATGTTCTGGTCTATTGCTTGAGAATTGGGAAGCCCTTTTCTTGAGGGCCTATTATAGTTGTGTTTAGGAGTGAATATATACACACATCTTGTTGATGTTTTGGTCTTGTATTGTCGCCCTGTGCTATTGTCAATGAAAGTCAAACTGTTGTTCTATAAATTACTTTCCATTTTTCTTTTGTTGTCAAGTTCTTGAAATATACGTCTTTTTACTAATGAAGTGCGATGATTTTTACTAATGATCGTGACCAGTCTGACCACCGTTATTGAGATGTATAAAAGAGGTTACGTTTTAGTCAATAATGGTCACGATTTGCCTTAATGTGACCATATAGTATGTGCGAAAACTTGTCTTTTTGATATTGAAAGACGGTCTTCAACAAGACTTGCTATTTTGTACTCCGTATTTACTTGTTTCCGTTAAATCATTTAAATTTTGGCTACGGTAGGACACGGGCTACCTCTAGAGTCCGACTCTAGCCACATTTTGAAGCTCATGCTCTTATTACGGTTTCGAAGGCTAAGACAGCATTTTGAAGCTTGTAATGTTGTGATGTTCAAATATAATGGGCTCACATTTTATTGCAACTGACCTATCGAGGACATGAAGTGTATGAGCACCGTATATGTCTGAAAAAGTTCTTGTATTAGCGGTGTAACATACGAAATCGCTTTGAAAAACAATGGTTGGTTATCATGTTCCGTATATAGTAAGACGATGTCATCCTTAGGTTTTCTGAATAATGCAGTTGGAAGTTTAACAGCATTGGAATAGTATGAAACTTCGGGTGTATCGTCCTGTTATCCCTTGGACCTGTTCTAGTACTGACTTGAAGACAACTTAGAGTGACCTTCGTGGCTCACTTAACTTCTGCTTAGCTGGTTTGTCATCATGGAGATCATGTCTGTACTATTTTTATTAATTCTCTGTATATTATAAATATATATATTCATCTCAATTATTCTTGCATATCATTCATTAATCATTTCATTCACATCATTATCTCGCTAATAATTAAAATAAAAATGAAGGACGAGCATTATTCTGCAGGCGATAGTGACGAATGCAGCCTGTCAGACACCGATTTCCACTGGTGGCGTTCCTGCGCCACCACCGAGGAAATGTCGACCTTGAAGATCAACAGCGTGTCAGATATGGCGGAGTGGACCCCACGGCTGAAGGTCATGAGGGAGCTGGAGAGGCTGGCGATGATTGCTCCTGATGGTCTTGACGATCTCCGACACAGGCTCGTGTCGTACCGTGCGGGCGACCTGTGGGTCCCCGTTGGTGGAGTTCAGAAGGAGGAGATGAACATCCCGTCGCAGGTCACGGTTTTGTTGGTTGGGTTCGCTGGTGGTGGGAAGAGCTCTTTGGTCAACCTTATGTATAGTGTGCTTGGTAGAGCTGGCATCATACCTTTTGCTCAAACTTCAGGTAAATCTTAAATCTGTTTTTCCGGTTTTTCGATTAAACTCGAGAAAAAATGTTAGTCCACAAGCGTTTTACCGTACGATTTAAGGCTTAAATAATCAATTGATGCTTTGGTTGATGTAGGGGGTTCTATGACTACCGGATCAACGACGATGATGTTGGAAGAGCACAATGTGACGAGGTCAATGAGGGCGGGGTTCTGCATGTACGATTCGAGGGGGTTCAACTACGATGATCGACAGGGCGAGACCCAAGCCGAGCTGTCTGAATGGACGGCCAATGGGGTCAGACACAACCAAGTTTGCCGTAGATCTGGGGACGCAGCGGATCAAGCCAGTCCGCGATCTTCGTCAAAATTTGCTAAGCGGCGAGTGAACTGTGCAATGTTGGTTGCTAATATGGAAGAGATTTACGAGGAAATAACAAGCACTAGTGGTGGTTTCAAGCATTTGGAGGCAACCAAACAAGTGTTTTCTTACTTGGGTTTGAAGAGAGGCAGTAAGTTTTCTTCTCTTATATTTTACGAAAACGGTACCTTTCTTTCACGATAATAACGTAAAAACAAATGACCAAAACAGAAAGAGTACTTATTTGACGGTTTACTCAATGCTGATACAATAAGTAGGCTAACACTTTGTTATTGTAGAAAACCGATCTTGGGCTCACAACCATCAGCTTAAACTTTTGAATGAGTTAATTACTGACAGAGTTTTCGCCTTGTAGTCATAATCAACTAGTCGTTCTCGTATAACAGTCTTATTTGAGAATTAATACTTAACATTATCTTTCATTTTTTTTTTTTTTTTTGTTGACAGATCAAAACCCAATATTAATACTAACACATGGGGACAAACTAACAGCAACAGAAAGAATAAATGCAAGGGTGAAAATCTGTGAATACTTAGGAATATCAGAGACAAGTGGAGTGTATGACATTGTATGTATGACTGAGCATGGAGTTTCAGCAGAAGAATGTGACCCTGTGACTGCATATGCCCTAACTGAGTCTGTTTACAGGGCACTTCTTATCTCTGATATGAGTCATTCCCCTAAACTCAACCCTAAAGACAACCTCATTTGCTTCCTCTCTTGGCTTCTCTACTTGGTCGGTGCCTTCTTTGCTCTCCTCGCTCGGCTTTTCTCCGGTCCTAGCCGGAAATATAATAAAATGATGTGATGTGATGGACCGGTCGAGATTTCGGTAAGGCTGGTTACATCTAATTGATTTGACCCTTGTTTTGTAATTGTAGGCGGGGGTGGCGTTGGGGCTTGATATATACGTGATCGTTGTTCATTAATAAAATGATGTGATTGATCGCTCAGTTGAGATTTCAAGGACATGGGGTAAGGCTGCTTACATCCATCTGATCGATTCGACCCTTGTTTTGTAATTGTAGGCGGGGTTGGTGTGACTTGGTGTTGATAAATATGTGATCGTTGTTCATTAATTTGCCGAGATTCAGTAGTTTTGTAATAATATTTTTGTTCATGTATGGTTTTTCGTAAGCTATTGCCTTTGCCTTTGTCTTTGTTCTGTCGTAGGCGATAATATTTGACAAATTAGAGTAATGTTGTAGCCGATACAAGTAGATAAAGAGGTACGGAGTATATCGTTTTGTTTGCTGCGTATTAGTATTCGTTTTTTTCCGAAAGTGTGACCAGTTGTAAACCCATAAGTCGCCTGAAATGCTTATGTTGGCTTGATCTGACTCGACTATCTTTTAGTTGAGATTTTTTGTTGTTGTTGTTGTTGTAAGAAAGAAGATCGAGATAGTTTTGTAATTGAAAGTGAAAGTAGGAAGAACGAAGAAACTAATTATCCGACTCAAATTATTTATTATTGTTTCTCCATGAAATAAGTCTAATTTAATGGAAACATATTGCAATTAATCAGCACAAATTTAACATGACTATTTTATATAATTATAAAATCAACTCATTTCCTAAAAGCTCGAAAAATTAACATGATAACCCTTATTTTTATCGATAACCTCTATTTTTCAAGTTTATTTTCTCTTTTAAACCTGTGTTATATCATCATAGAACAGTCTTATAAAATAAGGGATGTTCTAAAGTTTGAAATGGTTTTTACTAAATCATGGAGCAGTTTATGGTGAAAAGACTCTACTACCCTTAGCTTAACACTACTAATACGGAGTACTCCGTAATATTTAGTGGTATAATTTGGGTAAATCATGGAGCAGTCTTAACACTACTACTAATACGTCTTATCACACTCCGTATAACACTTTTCACTAAATATTAATCCGTACTCCATAATTTGGGTAAACACTTTTCACTTGCTCCATGATTTAGTGAAAAGTGTTATAAAAGTGTTAGATAAATATTAAACGAAAGTGTGATAATAAAAGGCGAACAAGTTATATATTGACTCAGGTAATTTCTTTATAAATATTCGATACCCAATGTGAGTATTTATTGGTAGAACTATTAACTCAATCACACATATGCCGCGGAGACGGGGACAGTTCTAAAGAAATCTTTGTCATCATCCTCTTTAGATATGATTCAAAGTGGAAGAACTGCACAGAGAAAAGCTTTATAAACTTCAAACTCTAGATTTAGACAACTTGAAGACGATAAAAACATACCCTAAATGAGATTTCCATGACCAACAAACAAACACCACCACGACACCACTCACGTACTAATCAGTAATCACTACCAAAAGAAACCCCGCTTAAAAATCCGACACTCCTACCTCCACATAATTCTCATTGGACGGCTATCAAAGCAACCATAAAGACCTGTATTCCTGTAAACATCATATTGCCTACGACAACATCCTCCTAAGATCCATGCAAATTATAAGAGAAGCCGGGTTCAGAGATTCACAGGAATTCTATGGTTGACAATTCCAAGCAAATAAAAATGACGACTCCTACATTTAAGTGTTTTTAACTAACTGTGGAAAAAATAAAATGTTGCGAAAGTACAAGAGCAAACAGGTCTACATCTAATCTGAGCAGTTCATACTTCCAAGAAGAGCTTGCATTCATCAGATACACGCTGACATTTAATTCTCGTTATCTAATTGATCTTATATGCTCGTACCATGCGCCATAGAAACAAGAGACAAGGCCTTGAACACAAATTACCTGCAATTTTGAAAGTTACACTATAAAACAATACAATCTAATGTTCAATCAGGGCAAATTCAAAAGAATTCGACACAAATAAATCAACTACTAATGCTTTGAGAATACATATGACGAAAGTATTGAATGCAACTCCAACAAGAAGAACTTACTTTGTTGTTAGACATGAATGTCATCCACCACTTGTTCACCGAGGTAAAGAATCCGAAGACTCGCTGAAAGGGGTTGGATACTTGAGTATCACCCTCCTTGTGAAATCCTTGTCAGACATGTCAATCAACGGCGCTATATGGATATCTTTCATCAAACCCTTCTCCTTCAAAGCCATTATTACTTTACACCTCGGAATACTCCTTTTGGTCAACGAATACATAAGCAACTTAGGATGCTTAATTATATACTCTGGCTTAAGACCCACCGTTTTCACAAAATACTCAAAGCAGGTCCTCAGTTTCTTCTCAGATAGCGACAAACAAAGGGGTTGTCGTACCATGATTGAGGCAATGTCCTCATCAGTCCAGCCTAAATTCCGCAGTATTTCTATTTTTTTGTCCAAATTCGACTTGTTCATCGACCCAATCGAATGAAGAGCATGAATGAACATTCCATCAGTTGGCTTGATTCCAAACTTTTTAACTGTCTCAAAAGCGTGACTAATTCTCTCAACATTATGCAGAAGACATCTAGGGTGGGAAGTAAACAGTTTCAGAATGATACTCATTTCAACCCCGTCATTCAACAACAAATCGATATTTGGCTGCACAACCTTCTTTGAGATTTCCCAAGTTGCCCTCCTAACGACTGACAGAACCGCAGCCATGTCATTATTCAACAACCCTTTTAAGTACTCAGTATTCGGAATCAAGTGATCACTCAAACTTCGACTCAATATACGGGGATTTTTGACAACAAGTTCAGTCAAAGAATTACCCACGAACCCATTTTCATTAAAAAACTTCAATTTAGGTTCAAGAGTCGATTCAACACTGGATTTAAGAATGGTAGGTGTTTTCTGAACAATTGTGGATATCTGGGCATCAGAAAACTGGTATTTTTTGAAAAGGGCAATTGCAGATTCTTCCTTTTCCGACAAAATCGATTCATTCAATTTCTGGGTTTTCGGTTTTGTAATGGATTTAACTGATGCAAATGGTTTTGGACTCGAATCGACTATGTTTGATGCGATTGCAGTGGTTCCAATAGAACGGATTTGGAAGCGATAAACCAGCGATCTAAAATTAAAACCCAACATTTATGCAACAAATTTGTGCACAAACTACAAGTAAATAGGGTAATCTCAACAGGTTGATGAAATTAATTGAAAACTGAAAGAAGGTAGAAGAGATTAAGAGCAAAAAAATAGGGTTTAGGGTTTAACAAAGAGGGGTAATCTCAAACAGGTAGATTGAAAGAAGGTAAAGGGTAAAATAATGGGGGTTTACCTGAGCATGTATGTCCTTGAAATTGGACTCAAAAGTCTCAAACCAAGTGCAATTTTTTGAGGAGATGATCCGTTCGTGGGTACTATGGTTCATTTGGATCCGGTTACTCCGGGTCAATTGCACAAATTTTTGTGTGAGTTAGGTTTTCAGTATAAATCCGTTTCATTTATACTTAATTATATACGGAGTAGTTCTTATACTATTTTAGTGATAACTAGTTTTAAAGCTCGTGTGATGCACATGTTTTAATAATGTGTATTTAATAATGAATGATTTTTTTTTTTTTAATGAGTAAGTTATATTTAATAATGAATGATTTATCTTTTGTTAATAAAAATAATGTAAATGAAATTTGTCAATAAAAATACATCATTTCCTTAGCAATTTATGACTATTTTTCATTTTTCTATTCAATTTAAAATTAAAACCAACGGATTTTGACTAAATCAAATGAAATTTGTCGATAATTCAATTGTCATCTAATTTGAAACTTTACATATTTGATTCTAGTATTTGCATGTGTGCTCAAGTCCATTACTCGACGAAAATTATCATACATGACTAATATTTATATGATTAGTCCTTTATCTCGGGGTATGAATATTAGCATATGTCTCACGTGTAACCATTTCACATGTGAGATCTACAATAAAGTAACTAAAATCTATTATAAAACGTAAAAATAATTTTGAAAATAAAATAATCTTATCATAAGACCGTACCGCTTTATATGAAAATTTATATATAAATTATATGCATAATATAATAATATATTATCGACTTAATACTTTTCTTTTTTAATACTTTTGAATGTGAAATTTGGGTATTTTTTCCATAATTACCTTATATATGCTACATTTATTTTTAAAAAACGGAAAATATTACCTTAATTATTTTTATTTTGGAAAAAAAACTACCAACATCCATCTACACCATAAAGATTAGTTTTTTTCCATAATTTTCGGATGCTCTCCGACAAAATTGACATTGACATTAACTATTAAATCAAAACTTAACACGAAGAAACTAACTAAAAGATCAAACATTTTAAATTATAAAAATTTATCATATAACGATAAATGACTTTAATTGAAAATAAGACAATTAATAAATCTTGTTTATCTTTTTAACCTTTCATGTTACATATTCATTAGTATCGCTACTGGTTTTGTAATCAAGTTTACTCAATGAGAACAAAAAATCTGGAACTTAAAATATAAATCTAAAACATATACAACGGAAAAAAGGATCATCACCAATTCAATCAAGCTATGTTTAAATAACAAACATGGTAATTAAAAAATAAAACAGTTCAAAATTATATACTTTTATCAAATCAAATACACCGTAAAAAATAGAAATAACACAAATCGTAATCATAATTAAAACATACTAAACTTAAACTATTAACGTAGTACGGAGTAATTAGGAAGATCAAGCAAATGGTTTTTTTTATGTATATTATTAGCGAGATTTAATTTGAGCAATTTGATCTTTAAGATCCTACGGTTCAGATTTAGATGTAGGATTGAAAAGATAGGGTGGACATACATGATCCTATTTATATATAAAAAAAGGGTTAAGACATACCTAAAAATCATCTAATGTATGATAACTAAATAAGAAAATTTTGTAGATTATTTTTTTAGTCTTATAAAACTTAAAAAAAAGGTTAGTCTCAATTTTTTTTTGTGATTTTAAAACCGTATATACGAACACCGTATATACGGTTTTGCTCACCCCTACCTTTCACGATACGTATTCGAATGATTTTGTATTCAAGTTTATTCAATGAGTACCTCAGATCTTGAACTTAAAATATAAATCTGCAATATACAAAGGGAAAAAAGATCATTATGAATTCAATCAAGCTATGGTTAAATAACAAACATGATAATTAAGAAATAAAACTTTTCAAAATTAATACACATATCAAATCAAATACACGTAAAAAAAATAAAAATAACACAAATCGTAATCATAATTAAAACATAATAAACTAAAACTATTTAACCCGGTACCTTGGAAGACAAAGCTACAGTTTTTGATATATATATACACACAAAAAAGGTTTGAAGATTTACCTAAAAAAAATATCTTATGTATCATAATTAAACAAATAAATTATGTGTCATATAATTGTTTCTTTCCAATTTTTTATTTTATTGAATGAAAATTATTTAATCTATTATTCAAATGAACTTTTTTAGTGGATGAAATACTTTAATATTTATACTCATTTGATAGCATTTTTCGTTTCGAAACTAATGATGTTATTTTTATATTATTTCGACAAATACATTTTATGAAACATAATAATCAAAGACTTAGCTAAAAACTTTCTAATGTTTCATAATTAAATAAGGGAAGTATTTCTCATATAATTATTTCTTTCCAAATTACTATATTTTCACAATTTAATTTATTTTTTAATGTAATTTTATGATTAGTCTAAATATCCTTGAATTAAGGAGAGCGCTCGAAAAAATTCTCTTTTATATATATAGAGCGATTGATTAAAAGTAAATAATTTGGTATTGATTTACAAATTTAGTATCGGTTAAATATTTTGGTATCGTGCTATAAAATTAAGAAATATATTGACATTTCGTACAAAGTCGTAACTTTATTGTTAAACGAAATAGGAAGAGAAGGTAAAGTAATATTTTATTAAATCTTATCCGAAGGTTATTCAAACCAAATCTGAAGTTACAGTTAAAAAAAATATTTCCTCCATTCCATTTGATTCTATACATTTACCTATTGCACGTACGTCGATGCACGTTTTCTTTTGTTCATATCTTTAGTTACGTATTACTCCCTCCGTCCCAGTGAGTTGTGTTAACGTTTATCTGCAGTTTCAATTTTGTGTATCTAGTATATTAATCACCCGAGACATAAATATTTTATTAAAATTTTTAATATGTAATTTATATTTTTTAACCCAACTAATGGTGAAAACAAATTAAAATAATGAATAGTGACGAGCCTATGCTTTCGGTTTAATCATACTATGTGATTTTCATGGGGTCTCACGAGGTCTCACCGAGTTAGGGGGCCTCACCGGATCTCACCCCTATATATATATATATATATATATATATATATATATATTAATATATATATATATATATATATATATATATATATATATATATATATATAGTGAGGATCAGAGTGAGACTCACCCTTAAAAATAAGACAGTCATAAATCTGGACCGTTAGATCTAAAAATCAACGGCCTAGATCTGTCGCGGCTATTATAATAGGGTATTGATTTTCCGTATACGGGTTTTACTCCCGTTATATACTTTTTCGCTATAATTTCCAAATTTGCCCTTTTTTTACTCCCATAATATACGAACTTTTTATATTTTTTTTATAACTTTTCCTAGTCCAGTTTCATTCAATTTTTATTTTTTCTTTAACCAAATTCATTAAATATTTAACTTATTCAACGATGAACGACGATAATCAATTCAATGAGGTAATATTTCTTTAATTTTGATGTTATTAAAATTAGGTTTTATTAAATTTTATTAAAATTAGGGTTTATTCAATGAGTAATATTCATTAAATTATTAAAATTAGGGTTTATAAGTTAGTATGGTGGTGGGAGTGGTGGTGGTCGACGACGTTGGGGCGGCAGACGGTGAGGCGGAGGTCTGGGCGGAGGGTTGTGTGGGCTGGCGGTGGTGCTTGGCTGGCGGCGGTGGTGGTTTGTGGTGGTGGGTAAAGTTATACGTCCAGAAAAAATAAAAAAAATCCCAACAAAAAAAAAAAAAAAAAAAAAAGTTGATGGTGAGGGTTGAACTCATGACCTCATGGAGGATAATAAATATCCTTAGCATGAGTACTACAACCAATATGCCACCATTGATTTCATGTTTATTAAACATAGCATTAAATATAAATCTTAAATTTCACCAATTTATTAAAAAAAAAAAAAAAAAAAAAAAAAAAATCTGATGGTGACTTACGGCCATAGCAAGGCGAAATTCCTACGCCACTGGACTGGGTGGACAACACCATAGCTCCGGCCACCGGGAGAGCTACGCCGCGGTTGTTAGCCTCCCGCCGCCTCCCGGGAACCACCCTAATTTCAATTTTCTATGAACCCTAATTTGATTTTTAACCCAAAAATTATCAAAATTAATAAAATTAACATAATTTTATGAAAAAAATTGAAATTGAATCAAATTACTACTTTGTTGAATTGATTATTGAAATTATTAATTGAAATAATTGAAAATTATATGAATTTAGGTTAAGTAAAATTAGAAAAACAAAAGAGAGAATTTTGTATAGAAAATGAGTAAAAAAGGGTATGGATGGGAAAAAAAATGAAAAAAGTATATGACGGGAGTAAAATCCGTATACGGAAAATCATATTCGTTATAATAACACCCTGTGTTTATTATAGTAACACATCTAAAATTATGTTATTATAACATAAATGAATATTTGTTATTATAACATAGTTTCAACATTGAGCTAATTTTTTTTTTTTTTTTTTTTTTTTTAAATTTTTTTTTTTGTTTTTTTTAAAAAAAATTTTAATTTTTTTTTACCAAAAAAAAAACAATAAAAGAAGATGCATTGTTACAGTAATAAGATATTATGTTATTATAACAGAGTGGTCTCATTTAAAGGAGTGGTCTCATTTTAAGGGTGTGGTCTCACCTGATTCAATTCCTATATATATATATATATATATATATATATATATATATATAGTGGTAGGTTATATAGAGTCCACATATAGAATAGAGTCCTAGAGTCCTAATCTAAGCCATTAGATTGTGATGATCAACGGCTGAGATTAAATCTCAAAAAAGGTGTGGGACGGCCGGTCAGTTAGTCAATAACCTACCAAGCAAAATCAACAATTTCATTTTTAGATTTGGAATTTCATTTTTGTGGTTGGAATTTCATTTTTTCGATGGTAGAAATTTGGACTCTAGGACTCTAATTTTTGTGGACTCTAATGATCCTAATTCTATATATATATATATATATATATATATATATATATATATATATATATATATATATATATATATATATATATATATATATATATATATATATATATATATATATATATATATATATATATAAATAGGATCACATGAATCCCCCTAAATTTGGTGCATCCCCTGTACCATCTTAGAGCCGTTAGATTAAAGCAAATGGAGGGCCAAGATTGAATCACGCAATAAAGCTAAAAAAAGCCTACACAAGGATAGCATCTGACCAATGACCAATTTTTTTTTTTTTTTTTTTTTTTTTTTTTTTTGTTTAAATTTTTTTTTTTTTTGCTTTTAATCCTTATAGTACTTGATACGATGTTGCCCAATTTTTTTATTTTTATTTTTAATTTCATTTTTATTTTATTTTTATTTTTACTTTTTTTTTTTTGGTATTTTTTTCTTTTAATTTTTTATTTTATTTTATTTGTACGATATTATTGTTACTTCAAAGTGCAATCAATGTTACTTTAAAGTGTAACAATTGTTACTCTAATAGCTTGTACGTGTTATTTTAACAAACATTTATTAATCCTATTGTTTTCTTGATACGATATTATTGTTACTTCAAAGAGTAATCAATGTTACTTTAAAGGGTAACAATTGTTACTCTAACACCTTGTATGTGTTATTTTAACAAACATTTATTAATCCTTATATTTTCTTGATACGATATTATTGTTACTTCAAAGTGCAATCAATGTTACTTTAAAGTGTAACAATTGTTACTCTAATAGCTTGTACGAGTTATTTTAACACATATTTATTAATCCTATTATTTTCTTGATACGATATTATTGTTACTTCAAAGTGCAATCAATGTTACTTTAAAGGGTAACAATTGTTACTCTAACACCTTGTACGTGTTATTTTAACAAATTTTGTTAATTCTTATATATTTCTTTATATGATGTTACTGTTACTTTAAAGTGTAACAATTGTTATTCTAATAACTTGTACGTGTTACTTTAAGTTATAATAGTCGACAAAATTATGGTGATAGAATTTTATATAATTATTCGTTAATTGTTATTTCAACGTTTGTTTGTTATTACCTTAATATAATTAAAATAATAAAAAAAAAGCTATAAAATAATTAAGTAATTGGACAAGTAAAAGAATTTAAAAAAAAAAATTAAAAAAAAGAAATCGTTAAAAAAAAAAAAAAAAAAAAAAAAAAAAAAGGGAAAGTGCCGGCCGGTCTGGGACAGGCGGCCGGCCGGCAGGCTGTAGTGTTTTTTTTTCTTCTTTCAAGTTTGATTTAATCTTGGCCATCCATTCCCTTTAATCTAACGGCTCTAAGAGTGTACAAGGGATGCACCAAATATAAGGGATTCATGTGATCCTTTCTGTATATAGAAATAGGATCCTATGAATCCACTCAAATTTGGTGAGTCCTGCATCCTCATAGTAGCCGTCGGATCTAATTAATTTGGAGCGTTGAGATTGTTCCACGTGTCCCTTACCCCTACCTCTTATAACGTCTTAAAACATTCAAAACGCAATTCATTTTTCACCGTACTTTCTCTCTCTAAAAATCAGGCGATTCATCTCCTTCTCTATCAGGCGATTCATCCTCCTTCTCCGGCAATTCATCTTCGTTCTCCGGCGAAATTTCTTCAGTTCATTCATCATTTCTTTAGTTCCTTCATCTTCGATCATCTTTTGCTCGTTCTCTTTCTTATTTGTTCGTTCTCGTTCTCCGGCGATTCAAGCTTCGTTCTCCGGCGAAATTGATTTCTTCAGTTCCTTCATCTTCGATCATCTTTCGGTTATTCTTCAGTTCCTTTATCTTCGATCAGTTTCTTGAGTTCGTTTATTTATTTCGGTTGTTTTCGACTTTAACCTAATTTCTACTTCTAAGGTAAGTTTCTTGAGGTTTTTGATGTTGATGAAAATGAAAATTAGCTGCGTTTTAGTATAATCGGCTCGTTTACGAAGGAAATTGTAGTAATTATTGCGAGATTTTGGTTGATGTGCTGGAATGTGATGATCTAGGGTTTTCCGCTAGTTTATGCTTAGTGTTTTCGAGTTTCTCATGTTTTAGAAATTGAAATTTCGCTGAATATGCAACTCAGTAAGCCTTTGATTATTGCGTTTAAGTATCACCGGCTAGTTAATGAAGTACTCCGTATTTTGTACTAATTTTTGCGAGAATTTGCTTAATGTGCTATTTTAGGATTTTATGCTTGTTTAAGCTTCTTATTTGCGAGGTTTTCGTGTTGAAGAAGTTGAAATTAGCAAAGTATGCAGCTCAATAAGGTTTTCGTGTGCATTATAGTTTGATCGGGTAAATTTAGGTTTCTCTGGTCAGATATGTCTTGTATCTGTTGCAGTTGCTTCATCTCGATTTTGAGCTGAAACTTCATTTTAGCAGAATTTTAGTTGTGTGGTTTGGAATGATTAGATCATTTTAGGTTTTGGTTGTGAATGTTCTTAGAACTTAAAAGTAATCGTTAATCTTGTGTACCTAGATAAGTATAGCGAAGACTACAATAGAATCGTCTAGAAAATCACCGTAGATCAATTTGTAATGATAGGCATGTTGATCTGTATGACTGTATCGTTATCGAGAACGCTAACAAAATGGCAATGGAGCATGTAATGTGTCATACAATTTGTATAGGCATCATTCCGTTCATTGAATGATCTCAATTGCTTCGGTACTTTTAGAGGCTTGCTACTGATGTGCCACACGAAATGTTGATTTAGGTTCGTTTGCAGGAAAACTTGCAATTTGGATTTTGTTTTGAGCATATGCGTTGATTGAATAGCATAGAATTACATTACGATTTAAGTTGCTCTTCTGTGCATGTATCGAACTTTGAGTTTTCGTAAGATGTTTTCAGTTTTATGTCTCCGATATGATGCCTCAATACTGAGAAATGGGATTGTTGTAACGCTCGTGGTGCTAAATGAGATTAACTACTCTTGAGGCATGTAAACTACTTTAAAAAATTGCGGTCGCTTATCTTATCTGTGTGTACACATTTTTACTGCCTGTTGCAGGAAGGGGCGGATTTATGTAACACGGAAAATATATATGAGAGCTGTTTAACTTCTTATTGTGAATCCGTGGACACCCGATTATCCGTAAAAATATATATGAGAGTTTGTTTAACACGGAAAAATCTACGGTTTAGATCTGTGCTTTTAGTAATGTATGTTGTTTAAAATAATATGCGATTTTGTCTCATTTATGTTTTTATTCGATGATTATGCTGTTTTTCTATGACATCGTTTCACTCTTAGTGCTAATTTCATTTGTATTGTTGTTTTATTTGCATTATGAATTTTTAATAAAAAGTTGAATCGTCTGATGTTGTGCTTTCTAATCTATTTGATGTTTTTTTTTTCTTTTGTATTTTTTTTGCAGCATATACAAGTGGCTACATCACATAATAAAGTTAAAAGCTCCGTTGATAAGCGTGATTCCAAGCGAAGACAGTACAACACCTAACACTCGTCGTCGAGACTCTTCTTTGCTTAAAATTAGAAATTCGATGAAGAAGACCGATACAATGAGCCTAATATAATGTATTAAATTTAGTTAGAAAAAACGAACAAGCCTATTGTATTATACTTAGTAGAAGCAAAAACAAAATTTAATTTTCAAGTCGTGTAACTTTAGTATTTGAGTCATGTTACTGTAATATATGTTCTCTGTTACTGTAATAAATGTTCAGTGTTACTTTAATTGTAGTATTGTTTAATATAGTATCAAACTTAGTAGAAGCAAAAACATAATTGTCCTCTGATAATAATGAATATTGTTGTAAAGTTAGCCACATTACTTTGTAATATGAAAGTAAAATTTAGTATTCAAGTTTTGAAAGTTAAAACATTAGTTTTTGAATATTGTTATTTTAATATATGTTCATTGTTACTTTAATATATATTCAGTATTATTTTAATCTGTTACATTAGTATTTTTAACTTACAAGTACAATAAAATATAATCTAATGTTATTTAATGTCAAATTTATGTTACATTAATTCAATTTCACTATTACTTTAACAAATTTTAGTTGACAGTTTTAGATGTTGATAACAACACAAAATCCCTAATATACAAATACAACGCATTACAATTTGTATGTTACTTCAACATTAAATTACTGTTATTCTAGTACAATACGGTGTTACTTTAACAATTTTTTGATGACAATTATATTAATATATGTCAGATAATTTTAAAACGTGCGAGTACAATACACTATAATTTTATGTTACTTTAACGTTTAGTTCTTGTTACTTTAGTTCAATTTGACTGTTACTTTAACAAATTTTAGTTCATATTAATAAAAATTAATAAATTAAATTTGAATTCATCGTCCTCAACATAGATCATATTTTGTAGCATACCAAACAATTTTGTAGCATACCAAACAATATACCATAATCTGTTGTTACTTTAACGTTTAATTGTTGTTACATTAGTTCAATTTTACTGTTACTTTAACAAATTTTCTATTACTTTGACAAATATTAGTACATTTCAATTATTACTATGAGAATTTTCTGTTGAAAGTTTCATCTGCTCCTTTTGCTGAAAGAATTGATGTTGTTGATGTTTTTCCAGATGCAACAAATCTACATATCATTAAAATTCAATTAGACTTCATGGTTATCAAAATTTATAATCGAAGATCGATAAAATAAAAAGATGAATGATTACTAACGCAATTTACCTATAGTTTTGTCGATATTAATGACAATTGATGCCAATTCCGGTAAATTTGCGCGTACTTTTCTGGAGATTCGTCGTCTCCGGCGAAGAACAATACATCGAAACTCACTCTTACAAGTCGATTTTTCTGGAGAATTCGTCGATTTCGATCACGAATTTGATGATCAATTGCTGATTTTGACATTGAATAGATGATTTCGCTGAAACTAGTGATGATTTAACTCTTGTATTTGATGAATTCGCACGACTACAATGATGAATTGATGATTTCACTAAATAATTGATGTATTGCATCTTCGTATTAATAATTTTCAACAATATAGAATGATGATTTTTTGATGTAATTTAGGGCCTTTCTACGATGAATTTTCTGGAATTTTTATATTTAAGTGAGAGAATGAAATAATAATTTTTTAGAGAGAGAATTATGAGTGCTTCTTGATGTCGTAAATGAATGAATGAATCAGTTGACCCCCTATTCAAAATTGATGACATCATCTAATCTTGATGACCTCATCTAATCTTTAAATCTCATCCCTTGATTTAATTAGATCCAAGAAATTTCTAAGAATAAAAGGATGCACCATATATAAAGGGATTAAATGTGATCCTTCTGTATATATATATATATATATATATATATATATATATATATATATATATATATATATATATATATATATATATATATATATAGATCTGTGAGACTTCTAACTCAATGAGACAGTGAGACTTCTTATAGCCGTCAGATCTATCACTTAATCTACGGCCAGTTTTAAAATTATCAAAAAACAAACATTCCCCTGACAAAACATGCTTACAGGATCCCATTCACCATTCTTCACTTTTCCCTCACCATTCTTCGACATTTACACTTCAATTTCCTCTTTTTTTTTCAATTCGACAGCCCTAATTTTAATTTTGTTCTTCTCTATTCTATTTTTGCTGTCGATTCAAGTGAAATCAGGTATGAATTTCATTTTTAGGGTTCGATTATTAGGGTTTTATTGTTTGAATTTCATTTTTAGTTGTCATTTTCAATTACCTTGTTCATTTTCTCTAATTTTTGGGGATTTGGTCAACTTTGATTGATAATTGGATGAATTTATTATTTGATTTGTTCGAGTAATTAGAGGTATAAATCATATCTAATCATTCAACTTCAGTTTCATATAAACCTAACCCTAGTTTGTCGGATTTCAATTAAAATCGTTTCGTGTTATTGTAGTGCGCAATTCGGGAGAAGCTTAGACGCTTTTTCCTCGCTTTTCTTTGCTTATATCGTCCTTTTGCCGTCGTTATTCGAGGTAAGGGTGATCCCCTTACTTAGTCTGGTTGGTTTTGTGTGTTTCGTGTGTGGTTCGTAGCCGTGTGTATAGCTAATGCTGTGTGTAAGTGTGTGTGTGTATGCTCCTGCACATTGTATGTATATATTGAACTAGTGATGAGCATTGAGTGTTATTCTTTGTATTGTTGTTGCTATTTACGCCTAAGTGCACTTTATATATCATTATTATGAATACTAAGTTGTTATCGAGTTTGGGAGTCGGAATTTGCTTATTCTTTGTGTGATGTGTCGGTGCGTTTGTTAATGGGATGTTGTTGTACATGCTGTTGCTTTGGAGCTCACATTCTTGTTATGCATTGTGTGTCTTCTTAGTTTTGGCGTATTTCTTTACTTGATTGTGGTTGTTGTTCTTGACCGTCAGTTGTTTATTCTTTGCCTTCTCGTGTTGTTGTTGTGTAGTGTTTGTTGTTGCTTTGAAATTTCAGTATAAGGGTTGTTATGGGCGTAAACATGTTGTTTTAATCGCATTTGGTTATGATTGAGGTCATGTTTGAGTCTATGATTGGTCGTGTGAGCTGCGTTTTTGACCGCTACTCAGTAATAGAATAGTAGTGAGTAGTTGGTCCACCGTCGCCACATTTATTTGAGTTGAAACCCGAAGCTAGCGTACTTGTAGAAGAAATGAATGATGAATACAAAGTTGGACAAAGATATCTGAGAAAGTGATTTAGTGGGACCAAATTTCAATTTCAATCAAAACTAAGTGGTGCTCTCCATATATAATATAATTGACAAAAATAAATGATAAACCCACAATATCAATATGCATTATTTATGTGGTCTACTAATCTATGCAATTACCACATCAATCTAATAAAACACTTGATATTATATGTTGGTTATTTCTTACTCCCTTTTAATACCTCCAAATTCGACATATCTCATCAACGTCTCTCCTTGGTGTGCTACTCATCTTCATGTTGTTTGTCTATGATTACTTGTTCTCACCATCAGACTTGTTTATAGGACTATAACATGGGAATCCACTAGCGCTTGTGCCTCTACTATTACACCTTGAGACACACGTGCTTATATAAAACTGTCACTTTACTTGTTAACGACCATTTTATGACGACTGAAAAGAAACCACTGGATCATTTGTTGCCACCGTTTTATCTGCATCCAATTTCATTAGGCATAACTACCTGCCGGTAGATGCGACATTGTGCAAGAGGGTAATAGTGTATCTGCATCCTAAAATATTGTATCTGTAGTTCAGAAAGAGTGTATCTGATGATACTGTTTTTCTCTATGTTCTTTATTTAATAGGTATTTGTTCCAATATATACTCCAAGGCCAAACCATTGGTTCTTGTGTGTCTGTGATTTGGAGAAAAAGAAAATTTTCGTACTTGACTCGTCGAAAAGCAAAAGGCAAGCTTCAAGATTGGAGCGCGACTAGTTGTGTATGTATTCTGTTATTTTTACAAAATGGTTTAAGATTCAATTTCTTACACATGTATAAAATGCTTATTTTAATGTTGTGTTTTCTAAATATGTAAGGTTTCTAAGGTTGCTAATATCATTAGTCGTAAGGTAGGTTTCTCTAATCTTAAAGAGATGGTTCTTTATGAATATATTAGCGTGAAGGTTCCACAGCAAAATAATGGGTATGTTTAATATTTTTATCTTTATTATTACTATTAATTGTGTTCATTTTCAATATTTTGCGGTTTTGTATTTTTATCATTATTTTAATGTGTAGGTGTGATTGTGGCATCTATGTCATTAAGTGGATTGAAGCGTTAATGGATGAGTCTTTGTGGACTAATCCTGAATATTTAATGGTTTGTTTTAGAAGTTTTTTTTTTTTTTTTTATGTCATTAAGTGGATTGAAGCGTTAATTTTGTTAATTCTCTATGTTAATTTTTAGAATTTGGGCGAGTATAGACGTTCGTTGCTAGTTGGACTTTTTCGTTGGGATCAAAATAAGATAAAGGTATGATTCTTTTCATTGGCGTTTTCTTTAAACCTAACCTAACATTTAAATTTTTCATTAACAAATATTTTATTTTATTTTGTGTTATGTAGGTACTTTGAAGTTTAGTTCATGAAAGGATTTTGTTGATGGAAATGCATCGGGTTCATTGCAAAACTTTTTCATTAGTTGTTTGGGTATTTTGATGTCATAACATAGGGGGATGTCCTATTCACTACTTAGCAGATACATTATCACTATGTAGCAGATACATTTTCACTATGTAGTAGATACATTTTCACTATGTAGCAGATACATTATCAACATGTAGCAGTTACATTATCAACATGTAGTAGATACAATCGCTTTTTAATCGATTCTGCAATAGCTTGTGTTGGACAACAATTAATCAAAAAGTGTATAGCAGATACATTATTACTATACAGCAGATACACTATCACCATGTAGTAGATACACTTTTTTAAACAGTTGAAATCGTTTACGTCGGATAACAATTAGACTTCCTGACCAATAAATCATCTCCCGTGACATCAGTGTTGAGAGTTCAATGAATAATAAATCTTAAACAAATAAGTTTTAAGTGCCCTAAACATTTTGTTACACATAATCTACATTTAGATCGTTATGTGATCACCTATAACTAAATGTTTGGTTCACAAAAATTTGAATGACGAACCAATTGTTGGTGATTACAAGCCATCTGCTACAATCGATCCAAAGAACATCGATTATCCGTGCTTGCTCACCGGATTTATAACACGCCGTGCGTCACTCTTGATTTAAACCTTAATTTTAAAAACAGTGTATACGAGTTATATAAACTTGTTGACAAAAACATAATCTTTCACACAAGACACACATTATTAAAAAAGGTACAATCCGCGTTTAACATGAGACGAAAAGACCAAACTAGTTCAAGCATAAATAATGTTAAATACACAAAGATCCAAAGAACATCGACTATCCGTGCTTGCTCTTGCTCACAAAGATTTTATAACACCCCGCAAGGCCACTCTTGATTTCAACCTTTTCAAGCTCCATCCTAGCAGCCAATTGTAACAAACCACTTAATGTATTGGATTAAAAAACACAAACTGTTGCAACTGATGAAAAAACAGTGTACCTACTTCTCAGTCATAATGTATCTGCTACATACTAGTATTGTATCTAATGTGTTACAAATTGCGTATATAGCGTAAGTATGAGTTTTGGAACATACCTTTGAATTAGAGTTTTCCCGGACAGTTCCTACTGTCATGATATCCAATTTCCCCACAAGCATTGCATTTCCTAGGTGCTTTCTTGTGTTCTTGTATTGCTTTTTCCTTTTCCGATAATAATCTTTTTCCGGAACCTTTGTTTTTTGATTGTTTTGGAGGTAAGATAGTCACCTCATTTGGTATGCTTGTTCCAATTAACATCTCTAGTTCAGACTTTTTGTCTTTCACTTTGTTTTTCACCATCTGTGCAGCTTTGTTTGTCTTAAAGTCATGAAGCAACTGGATTAATTCATCCATACACCCTTCATCGTTCTCAACAAAAGATACACAACTAAACATTTCTGACCATAATTCATTTATCTTGTTTTTGTTTGCAACAAATGATGCACAATCAGTAAGCAAGCTACCATCAATGTTGAACAATGGGCGACAAGTTGCTAACTTACTCCACCTATGCAACATATACTTGTCAGGTACTTTTTCAAAACCCTTTTCTTTTAGAACCCACAAAGCATGTCGACATAGTATACCATGTCGTTGAAATCTTTTGCAAGAACACAACAATTTCTCATCATTAGTAGTGAAAACAACAATTGCACTTCACGCCACGTTCACGGCCTCTTATTTCAATGTGTTCAAAGATCTTCTTTCCTTATTGTATCTATTTGGTGAATTAAATGTATCTACAGAGTAATCGATTCTCAGATTCACAGAGTACTCATTCTGTTTCATACAAAATCAGCCAAAATTGTATCTGCTGGTGAATTAAATGTATCTACAGAGTGATGATTGTGTATCTACAGAGTACTCATTCTGTTTCATACAAAATCAGCCAAAATTGTATCTGCTGGTGAATTAAATGTATCTACAGAGTATTGATTGTGTATCTACAGAGTAAGTATTATGTACCTGATTGTGTTGGTACATCTATCTGCATTAAATCATCAGTTGTAGGGGTGATGATTTCTTCATGTAAAATGGTTATAATTTCTTCATTCAAAATTGTAATTGCATTCGAAGATCTACATGAAAAACACATCAATCAAGTAAATTAGCACACAAAATAATCAAAAGGGCATGATTAAATACAACTTGAGTTAATTAACCAACACAATAATTGAAATTAAAATAGCCAAATTAAGCAAAATACATTTAATAAACACAAAAAATTAAGCAAAAGGGCATGCGTCCCACTTTGCATCCCAGTTGTAATCTTTTGGTATTTTCTCTTCGATTTTGTTTTCCGCCATTAATTTTATTGGATTTATTTATCAATTGAAAGGATTTAATTGTGAAAATTACTGAAAATAACTGAAAATTACTGAAAATTTCTTACCCAGCAGAAATTATGCTTGAATCACAAATTTTCACGACGAATTGATGTATTTTCGACTTTTAACTGATGAATTGATGTGCGAAAATTATTCATCACAACGATTAAATTGTTGATTTTTAATTTTTAGGGGTTTTGTTTGGGTGTTTTTTAGGGAAATTGATGAAACAATGAAGAAGAAAGAGGGGGGGAATATTCTTGCGTATGTTTTGTGCGTGTGTTTTGTTTGTGCGCGTGTTTTGATTCCAACCCTAGATCTTCTATTAATCTGACGGATGTAAGGGGGGTCTCATGGGTCTCATTGAGTTGGGGGGTCTCATGGGATCCCACCCCTATATATATATATATATATATATAGGGATGAGATCAATCAAGCCCAAGATATGAGAGAAAGCCGTTAAGCCCAAAATTCCAGGTTTGAGATTTTAACCAAAAAATTCGAGATTTTAACCAAAAAAAATGAGATAGTTGATTTTTGGACTCTAAGCATCAATTCGTCGCCTCACTTAGAGATATGGCGACCAATTGACATTTAATCTCAGCCATTGATTTTGCTGATCCAATGGCTTAGATTGCGACTTAATGGCTTTCTCTAGACTTAGGGCTTGAAAGATCTTATCTATATATATATATATATATATATATATATATATATAATAAATGTGATCACATTTAATCCCTAAATTTGCATCCTCAGACAAACAGACTCATCTTAGAGCCATTAGATTAAAGGAATGGAGGCCAAGATCAATCACGAATAAAGCTAAAAAAAGCCTTCATCCTCGTCGACTCCATCACTGTCTGGACCTACTAAGACTTTTTTTTTTTTTTTTTACCTTTTTTTTTTTTTTAATTTACTTTTTTTTTTTTTTTTTTTTTTTTCGTTTTTTACCTTTTTTTTTTTAATTTACTTTTTTTTTTTTTTTTTTTTACTTTTTACTTTTTCATTTTTTTTGCTTTTACTCCTTACAGTACTTGATACGATATTGCCAAAATTTTATTTTATTTTATTTATTTATTTTATTTTTCCTTTTTTTTTGTATTTTTTTGTTTTAATCCTTATAGTACTTGATATGATATTATCAAGTATTTTAAAGTCATAATCAATGTTATTCTTTAAAGAAAGAACACTTGTTACTCTAATAGCTTATATGTGTTATTTTAACAAATTTTTATTAATCCTTATTATTATTATTATTGATATGATGTTACTGTTACTTTAAAGTGTAACAATTGTTACTCTAGCACTTTGTACGTGTTATTTTAACAAAAAATTTATTAATCCTATTATTTTCTTGATACAATATGATTGTTACTTCAAAGTGCAATCAATGTTACTTTAAAGTATAACAATCATTACTCTAATAACTTATACGTGTTATTTTAACAAATTTTTATTAATCCTTATTTATTTTTCATGATATGATGTTACTGTTATTTTAAAGTGTAATAGTTGTTACTCTAATAGCTTGTACGTGTTATTTTAACAAACATTTATTAATCCTATTATTTTCTTGATACGATATTATTGTTACTTCAAAGTGCAATCAATGTTACTCTAAAGGGTAACAATTGTTACTCTAATACCTTGTACGTGTTATTTTAACAAATTTTGTTAATCCTTATATATTTCTTGATATGATGTTACTATTACTTTAAAGTGTAACAATTGTTATTCTAATAACTTGTACGTGTTACTTTTAGTTATAATAGTCGACAAAATTATTGTGATAGAATTTTATATAATTATTAAATCAATTATTATTTTAACGTTTATTTGTTATTACCTTAATATAATAAAAAAAATAACAAAAACTATAAAATAATTAAGTAATTGAAAAAGTAAAAGAATTTAAAAAAAAAAAAAAAAAGAAAAAAATTAACAAAAGAAATCGTAAAAAAAAAAAAAAAATCTAAAAGAAATCGGAAAAAAAAAAAAAAAAAAAAAAAAAAAAAAAAAATTGAAAAAGTGCCTACTGTGCAGGATGGCACTGACAACACGGTCAGTAGGCTTTTTTTTTCTTCTTTCAAGTTTGATTTAATCTTGACCCTCCATTTCCTTTAATCTAACGACTCTAAGGGTGTACAAGGGATGCACCAAATATAAGGGATTCATGTGATCCTCTCTGTATATATATATATATATATATATATATATAGAGATAGGTTATTTCAAGTCATACCCCCCTAAGCAAGTCATCAAGTCGGAATCTCAGCCGTTAGATGCATCTAAATCAATGGCCAAGATTGAACTTGTCATTTAATGTGAATTAGGGAAAAAAAAAAAAAAAAAAAACAAAAAAAAAAAAAAGGAAAAAACGTAATTTTACAGTCCCCAAAAATTTACACCGGTATTGTTGTACATGCATTCATTCACTTTTGAATTCATTTCTCTCTCTCTTCTTTCATCCCTCAACTATCCTAATTCTTCATTTCTTTTCCTCTTCCTCTCCCAGAAATCCTCCATTTTTGTGCTGCAAATTTTTTCTATTTTTTGCTACATTCCTTCGTTTCTCTTATTTTCGGTGTTGCATATCATTCTCCGTATATTGTAATCGAGGTATTTTAATCGAGGTAATGTTTTTTGTTTATTTTTTTTGTTTATGTTAGAACTTCTGATGATTCAATTATTTGTGTTGATGTTAAAGTCTCAAATTTTTAAATTTAGTCTATTTTTGTTTTCCTAATTTTTGCACTACTCTTTTTCAAATTAGTCTATTTTTCTGATTTTTTTTCAATTATTCATCTTCTTCATTGTCTTTTCGATTTATTTATTTATTTTTTTTATTTTTCATCCATATCAGATTTCTATTCATACCTCCTCCTTAATTTGATTTTTTTCTACTATTATTTAGTGAAAGTCTCATTCTTTATTGGTAAATTTATATATTTTATTTAAGTTATCTTTAATTTATTGGTAAATTTATATATTTGATTTTCTCTTTTTTCAGAAGTCGCCCAAAGAGTAATCGACTGTGAGCTTTCCGATGTTGAGTCATCCGGAGATGAGGTTGAGGAGTCTACCGCTTGAGGAGTCTGAAGTTACCACTTTTGGCCAGTTTGCTGCTGTAAGTTTATCACACTCTCTTCTTCTTTTATGAAGTTTACATGTCCCGTAGTTAAAATCAATTTTTCTATCCTTAAAATTAATTTTCTGTCTGTTAGAATCTTAATTTTTATTTATGAGTAAAAACAAATATATGTGTTTGAACGTTTACAACCTTGAAATTAATTTTATATATGTTAGAATCTTCTTTTTAAACTTGAAATAAACTCTCTTACATTAGAATCTTCTTTTCGAATTTCCTTTTTACCCATCCTGCTTTTGAAGATTTCCTCAAAGTTAAATTTAATACTCTTTCAACAAAAGCCACTTCTTACGCTTAATGTGTATTTTCCTATTTCGATTCGACGGTTAGTGATTACTTGGACAAGTGGAAGTTAGAAAGGGAGGTTTCATCCCTAATTTCAAGACTAACTGGATCAAGTTCAAATGGCAGACTCCTGAACCAAACGACTTCGAGTCCGGGCTGTTCACCATGATGCATATGGCTATATACGAAGGCAGCGCGTTTGATGATGAAAATATTCGTCTGAAGACGAACCGACGTGTTCTTGTTGTTGAACTTGCGGTTGCTCTTTTATTAGCTGATTTTAATAACGTACGAGACAACTTGCTCCAAAAGGTGAACGACTTCATCGAAAACAAAGATCCTATGTGGAAAAAGATAAAGGACCACCGTGACTTGATTAAGGAGGTGGTAAAACAAACTCGCCGTTAACTTATGTCATTGAAAAAAAAACATGCTACTGTTTTTATTTTTTTTCTTTTTCAGTTCTCTTAACGTTATTGATCTATCACTTTTTGTAATGAATATTTGGTATGTATTGACTTTATTATTATTGTTATTGACTTTATTATTATTGTTATTATTTGTCATGAACTCAGATTTCATATTTTAGATTTTAACCCAAAAAAAATCAATTTTAACCAAAACATTTTCCATTTCAACAGAAATTGGATTTCAACATACTTTCTCTTAAAATGCCAATTTTTCAATAAAGTCCAACACTCTTACTGACAAATTAAAAAGGAAAATTTAACATGAATAAACCAACCTATTAGTGATCTTCCATTAATAAACCAACCTTTTGATTAACTCTGAATAAACCAACCTTTGCACCCCATCTTCCATTATTAAACTATCTCGATTTTAAACTTGTCATTTTGGGTAAAACGAAAACTATAACACACATGCTTTCACTCCATTATTAATGTTATAGAGAAACAAAGGTAAAAACACGTGATCTTCACCCTTAAATAGTCGTTTAAAATGGGGATAATCTGATATTGGAAGATAAAGTGTAAAGGTTGGTTTATTGAGAGTTAATCAAAAGGTTGGTTTATTTATGGAAGATCACTGATAGGATGGTTTATTCATGTTAAATTTTCCAATTAAAAATACAATTTTATACAAAGTGACTTAAAGTGCCCAGAAATAACATCGATAATCAATAAAAAAAAGAGGATTTTAACTGCAAGAAAATTAATTCTAATGTAATAGTAATTAATTTTAACACACATTAAAATTCAGGACAACAAAATAAAATTAAAAAAGATTGTAACTGTCGATAAATGAATTCCAACGTCAAAAAAATTTATTTTAACAACCAACATGTATAGCCAAAGATGCAATAATTGATTTGCAAAATGTTTCACACAATTAAGTCATTACATGACATCTACACTTCAGCCTTTATTCTTCATGTTCATCGGCTGATTCACATCTTATCGAAGCACGTTCAACAAATGTGTTAGGGCAATTTCTTTTGTCATGGTGTGCCATTTGTTTACAATTGTTGCACAACCTCTTTGCTTTACTTGACTCCGCAACAGCTACACTCTTGGTCGACAACATCCTTTTCCCACTGCCCTTGTTTTTCGACTTCTTCGGCGGCATAATTGAAATCTCGGAGCTCACCTTACATCCAAGGAACTTCTCAAACTCTTGCTCCTTCGTACTCGCCAACATCACAAACCGAATCTTTCATCCATCGTCGGGACACAAACATTTTTGTTATTTCTTCAACCCCATGACCAAAGATATATCCACATAATGTGTTTGCATAAAATCCCTAGACGCTCATAAAGTCTACAACTGCATCTCACATTTAACGTCCCTGTTCACAATTCGATGGTAGTTAAAATCACTTAATAGAACATTGTAATTAACCACGAATGACAACAGTTATAAAAAAGTTGATTATAATGAAAATAAAATTAATTTCAATGTGCTGCAAGTTCATATTAATACGGATGGTAATGAACATCGATTACACGACCTCTTACAAAGATCTTCCACCGAGGAAATCTGCTCTCATTATCCTCCTTATACCCTGCATCTGCAATTTCCAACCGACAAAATTATCTCCTTACACATACAAAATAAACAAAAAATGCTCAAAAAAACATTTCAATAATTGATTTTAACTATCCAAGATTAACCTGGCCAAAATTAACACCTTACACATACAAAATAAACAAAAAAACGTAAAATCAATTAATAGAACATTGTAATTAACCACGAATGACAACAATTATAAAAAAGTTGATTATAATGAAAATAAAATTAATTTCAATGTGCTGCAAGTTCATTTTAATACCTGGATGGTAATGAACATCGAAAACACGACCTCTTACAGCATCTTCCACTGAGGAAATCTGTTCCTCATTATCCTCCTTATACCCCGTGCATCTGCAATTTCCAACCGACAAAATTATCTCCTTATACATACAAAATAAACAAAAAATGCTCAAAAAAACATTTCAATAATTGATTTTAACTATCCAAAATTAACTCGCCAAAATTAACACCTTACACATACAAAAATTCAAAGTTCAAAAACAGGATTGCAACCCCAAAACAACAAATAAAAAATTTCAAAAAAACTAAAAAAAACAAATTTACCATTATTATGAGCAACAATCTGCATTTCCTCCATTAATAGATCGAAAACGAAACAATAAAGTTCTTATCACGAACTTAAACGTCCTTCAAGTTTCACTAAAAACAGGGTTTACGTTGTCCTCTTATTATCTCAGACAATGAAAAACGAAATTATGAAATTAATCAACCAAAAAAACTGAATGTAAAAATATAGTTCTGGAAAAAAAAAAAACGAACAAAGAAGATGAAGAGCAGGAGGACAAAAAATTAAAGATGACAGAGTGAGAAGAAGGGGAAGAGACGAAAAAAATTAAAAGAAGCAGGAGTCATCCTCGTTAAACACCAATAATTTCTCATTGGCTGTTTTTTTTTTTTTTTTTTAATTAAATTAATTAACTTGATTCAATCTCAGCCATCCATTTAGCTTCAATCCAAGGGCCCTAATTCCGACTTGATGACTCTCCCCTACCCCTTGACTTGTTAGAACCTATCTCTATATATATATATATATATATATATATATATATATATATATATATATATATACAGTAACTCTCCTATGAGACCGTCTCACCATAAGTTATGGTGAGACGAGCCCAATAGGAGATGACCCATTATCAATTAAAAAAAAAAAAAAGAATATTGAACTGTTATAGCAGTAGTACTGCAGGAAATAACTTCCAGTAACGTAACTGTTTTCAAAACACCAAAACTGAAAATCAAGCCAAAAGAATTTCAAAATACCAAAACTGAAAATCAAGCCAAAAGAATGAAAATATTTGAAGGTCCATATTGTAAACTATTTTTTTTCATCCAAATAAAGAGTTATTTTAATTGTTCATCAACAAAAAAGAAGAGGTAATTATGTTATAAATTCTTGATTCTAAACTTAAAATCATAGGTTTCAAACTTAAAATTATAAGTTTTAAAACAAATTATACTGCAATCTATATAAAATGAAAATCATAGGTTTCAAACTTAAAATTATAGGTTTCAAAACAAATTATACTGCAGTCTTTATAAAATTAAAATCATAGGTTTTAAACTTAAAATTATAGGTTTCAAAACAAATTATACTGCAGTCTGTATAAAATTAAAATCATAGGTTTCAAACTTAAAAAGCATGATTTTAAACTTAAAATCAGAGGTATAATAACGACATCATAGTCTCTCAATTTTTGTCAAAAATTTTCAACTTAAAATCATAGGTTGTCAAATTAAAATCATACCATGAAATAATGATCAACAAAAATTCATAAATTATCAACTTAAAATCAAGTTGTCAAATTAAAATCATAGGTTGTCAAATTAATTAAAAAGAACGTAAGATCACAAACCTGTATTATCATTAATTTTGATTACAGTAAATTTGGATTATGTGAGTTTTGAATGTCGTTTAGGGTTTAATGTTGGAAAATAAGGAAGAGGAAGAAAGAAACGTGAGTTGAATTATATATAGAAACAAACAGCAGTGTAAAGCAACTTCCTAATTTTTTTTTTTTTTTTTTTTTAAAATGGGCTGATATGTTAAATGGGCTTGTCTCACCATAAGTTATGGTGAGACAGCCTCACATAACAATTAGTGATATATATATATATTAAAACTTATACCGATCATTTTTCTCACTCGTAAATAGTGTCTAAAAAGAAAACGTATATAATTAAACGGAATGAAAGAAGTAAATAAAATAATAATAAAACAAAATAAAATTAATCAAAAATTGGTGTTGAAGTCTCCATTCCACCATCTTGTTGTGTGTGATTCCTTCACCACCGCCCACCATATTTCATGCTCCGGGTTTTCTTCCTCTTCTACTCTTTGTCTTTTCTGCTCACCTCTTTATGCACATTTCACTAGCTTCTGAATTGTATTTAAGTTAAAAAAAATAAAAAATAAACAGTGAATAAATAAATAAATTATAAGAAATGGAGTAAGTATTATAGAAGACCGTCTAACACTTATATAGTGTTAGACGGGCGTATCTTACAATGAAAATACGAAAATAAATGCAGTAATTAACTAAAAAAATTAAAAGTAATAAATTTAAATTAAAAAGCATTAAATAACTTTCAACAAACAATTAAATGAGTCAACTATTTCAATGCACGCATAATTAAATGCCCAAAACCTCTCAACTACCTTATTTATATATTCTATCACTCTCATTTCATATTTTACAATACTTTCTCCCCCTCATTTTGCTTTTCTCTGTAACTTTATCTTTTCATTTTCTCTCTCAAGAATGTTATCACTGTATTTTGTTTTTTATTTTTATTTCATAATCTTATTTCATTCGCAAAGTTGATTTATGGTGAGTATTTATTTTTTGACGGCCATCATCGTCCATGATTTTGCTTCTCTACCATGGTAAGCTCTTCGTTTTCCCTTCGTTTTTAACATTAAAAATAGTTACCACCGGGTCTATTAGGGTTACGTATAGGTTAAATACGACAACCGTATGAATTTCTATTTCGGTGACCTTAAATTAATAAAATGTAACTAAACTTTAATGATTTGTAAATTGGTTATTTTTAATTATTCTCAACCCATTCGTCTATTACTATCGACTAATTAATTTTGTATATCGACTAATTAATTTTGTATATCGACTAATTAACTTTGTATATCTTGTTGTAGGCGCAATGAATATGAATGGTGGCCTCGAAATGGTATTATCAAAAAGGATAATAAGCCCACTAAGAAGACAAATATTCAAGACGTAGAAGAGGCAATGTATACGATATAGAAGCATATTGAAAGTCATACTTGAAATTCAATTAATATACAACTATTGAAATTCAATGAATATACAACTATGCCATCAAATTCATTTTGTTTGAACTTATGTCACTAATCATTAAAAACTAGTTACTATCAAGAAATATAAAGTCACCGACTTTTATATCAAATTGGTTACATAAAATAACTTATAAGTGACTAGAATTGGAATTAAATTATTTTATTCTTGTCAATTTTAAGTCGTGACTAATATGACAACCATGGTGATATCATTTTTCCAAGCAGTGAGTACATTTGTATAAAGCATAGAGTAACATCTACAGATAAAACAAATTACTTATAATATAATCATATTCGCCATTTATGTATGAGTAGTTACAATCTAATAATATTGAGTCACCACATTACCAACTCATCTCATAATATATCAAAAGAATATTGGTGTACCTTGAAAAATAATACGGAGTAATGTGAATGGTTATAACAACCAAGATTAATTGCCACATTGGGATAAAAAATGACTCTTGGAAAATTGAAAGTTTGTAGTTATTCACATAAAATAAAATATAATAATAAAATGACAACCACTAATTGCAATTCTCAATACAACATTCAATGTAATGATTGTAAATTTTGTTAACATCAAAGTCGTCTAACAATAAGAGAACTGTGAGACGGTCTGATTTAAGATTTATTCTAAGAAATGATCTTTATGTTAAGAAAATTTTAATTTAGTACTCCCTCCATTTATATCTACACTATCACTTTATTTTTTTTTACTTTTTTTACACTTGTCAACGTGCGTTTTATGTGTTAAATATCAACACTTTAGTAGGTAGTAGCTATGTTTATTAAAAAAAATATATATGAAATTAGAATTTTAATTATTTAATTAAAAAGAAAAATCAAACAAGATCACACGTGAATATATTTTCACTTATGTTTCGAGAGATAATTGAAATTGAATGTCTCGCTATAAATAGTATTTAAATGAGAAACATGTAATGTACGGAGTAGATTTTAATGTGCAAGTATTTCAATAATGTAAAGGTCTAGAAAAAAATAATTTTGAACTTTCTAAACACTTGTCCACCGGGGAGTTATATGTTAGAAAAATTATTAACTGTATATCTAAAAATTAGTGAAAACATACGATACACATGTGTTTAAAAAGAGGTCATTTTTCTTAAATTAAAGATTAATGGTTACTATTACTCCGTATTGAAATGTTTTTTTTTTTGCCAGCTGTAAATAGAGTGATTATCGTCTAGGGGTACGGCACTCTAAACCTACTTTCAAATTAATGCAACAAAAATAAGAGTACAATAGATAGAGCTACATAAATGACATAAGGTATAAGAGGTGTGCTGGTGGAGTACGGTGGATTGGACACGAGCTTTATCGAATATACATATACGTTTTGACCAAGTAAATTTAGAACATCACTACTACTTCAAAAAAAATACTAATACGAGTGTTAATATAGGTCCAGTATCTACCTTAGACAAGTAAAAATACTTTAGTTGGAATTTTGTTAGCGTAAGTTCTGTTCCTTTTGACTTTTTAGAGCTGAATTTATAGGAGTTGAATTTATAAGAGTTGAGCTGAATTTATAAAAGCTGAACTTATAAGAGTTGGACTTATAAGAGGTAAAGTCAGTGGTAATTAAAGGTTAGTGGACTTATAAGAACTAAACTTATAGGAGTTGAGCTGAACTTATAAGAGTTGAGCTGAATTTTAAGACCTGAAACTAAACTGGAAATAATAGGGCCTAAATACTCTTATCAGTCAATTGTTGTTATTCACGTACGAAATATTACTTTTGCGCAAAAACTATGACTCGAAGAGAAAAAGTACTGTTGATAAAACACTTTATTATTGAAACCGTCAAATATCACTTGGGTAATTTAATTTTACGAGAGAAAAATAAAATCACTTAGTGAATATTAATCTACTAAACTAGTACGGAATATTTGAAATATAATTAAATAAAATCACTTAGTGAATATTAATTTACTAAAATTTATTAACTTTTCAAATTTATTAGGATTTTTTGTCAGATAGTACCTTTTATTTAGGGTCATTTGTGAGCTAGTACCTTTAATTATTTTTTTTGTTATCTAGTACTCCATTTTATTTTCAATTTTTGTTAAAGAGTACCACATATCAGAATCCGGTGACTAAAGTCAATTTTCCGACGGTTGACCTTCTTTTTCTTTCTTTTTATTTGTTAAACACTACCTTAAATATGTTTATTTTGTTAAACCCTACCATAAATCATTAAATTTTTCTATCAATTTCATATTTCTCATTAATATACAATAAATCACAATTAAACAAACCTAAATTGACATACATAACCCCTTTCATCATCATCATCATCATCATCCATCATCATCATCATCATCTTCTTCTTCTTCTTTTTCTTCTTCTTCTTCTTCTAACTAATTATTTCAATACTTTCTAAACATTCTCTCATTATATTCTTTTCCAATCTTTTCAAGGATGACAACTTCAATTTTGAAGCTTAAAAATTTAATTCTTTGAATTTAACCAACTCTTTGACTACTTCCTTGATTTTTCATCATCATACCCATTTGAGATTTTTTCAATGTTTTATCTTACTTGACAACTTTAATTTCATTATTTTCCCCAAATTTTGTGAGGTTCTAAAAATTCGATTTACACAAGGTAAGTCACATTTGCATTTTATTCTCGTGTAACACGTGTTTGATGACAAAAACAATTTTTGGAATTTGTGGGGAAAAGTTTGAATTTAGGTTTTAGATTGAAGATTGACAAAATTTGGTGGAATTTGGGGGAATTTTTTTGGGTAAATCTAATATTGGAGAGAAAGTAGGATAAAAATAGGATTTAACATAGTTTTACTAGGTTTCATTGCCAAATAGAAATTATCACCGGAATATTGACTTTTTTCACCGGAAAATTGACTTTTATCGCCGGAATTCTTAGTTTGGTACCTTTTAACAAATTTTGAAAATAAAAGGTACTATAAAACAAAAAATAAAATTAAAGGTACTATCTCACAAATGACCCTAAATAAAATGTACTATCTGACAAAAAAACCCAATTTATTATGATAAGAACCAAGTTTTTATTTTAGAACTCAGTTCTTAAAAATAAGAATAAACTTTATTGTGTAGCGGATAAACTTTATACATAAAGTTTTTTGCGACAAACTCAAAAATAAGAACCTCTGTTGTAATTGCTCTAATGACCATTATCAATAACAAAGCACAAATTATCTAATACTCCGTATATCAATTATAGCTTTATAATACAATCCCAATTAATGGGAAATATATGGATCAACTGATCAACATTAAGTTACTCTTTTAAACTTTGACTTAGTTGTACTCGTCAATTCTTTACATTAGTTTGTTGTAAAACATACTCCTATAAACTTCGTCTAATAGTTTTAATAGATTTATTCCAATTTTTAAATTTCGTGATAGAATAATAAGAAAAATTTAAACAGTTAACTAAAACATAGGAAATATAAATTTTATTTTACATTTTAATTAATTAGGTGCAAATATTTTATTTTACGTTTTAATGAGGTGCATAGGTTAATTTATTAAAAGTTAATCAAAAAGTTAATATATATATATATATATATATATATATATATATATATAAAACGACCAACAAATTGATTTATTCAGGTAAAATATCTATTTTTTAAATAAAAAGACTACCAATCTACCATTCACAATTTATTTCAATGATAATAACCATTAAAAATATTAAAATTCCTATAAATAATACTCCCTCCCATTTTTTTTTATCTTCCCACAAGTTTTTTGGGGAAAAAATAAGGAAAAGGGATTGTGGGGTGGAGATTAGAAGTTGAGAAAAAAAAGTGGGGTCACAAAATATGGAAGCCATAAGATTTGGACCAAAAAGGAAAGGGGAAGATTAAATAAAATGAGTCCAAAAAGGAAAGTGGGAAGATTAAAGAAAATGGGAGGGAGTACTCATTAATGAGTATTTTAATAGAGTAAGAACATCATTAAAAATGGAAAAGACTACAACGTAAAACGATAAATGAAGAGGACAACTTGACAAACAAGAAAAACAAATAAAAATTAAATTTCACATTTATTTCATATAATAACCTCATCACATTCGCAAATACCACCGCTTAATTCGACAAAACTACGCTACACTTTTACAAACAATACCTAAAAACGAAAAACCCTAAAAATGAAAACCTAAAATACCGAAACTAACCCCCCACAAAACTGTCAAAGCCTCAAATTGGCAAGGGCAAAACTGGAAACTAATTGTTTCCACTACACCGTAAAACTAAATGATAAAATTAAAATATTTCAAAATAATAATAATAATAAAATAAAGTTAGGGGCAATATTGGAAACAAAATATTCTCTCTCATCCATCTTCATCAAGCATACACAGAACCATAAGATAAAGCCATTAAAAGAAGAGCAGCTTGTTCAACTTCACCCACTTTATCACTTTGCCTCATACCACATGACATTACTTTTATCTTCATTATATTATTATTATTATTATTATTATTATTATTATTACTATTATTGATGATATTGTTGTTGTTGTTGTTGGGTTTTTTCTTGCATTTGTCAACTTTGCCCTTTGCAATTCCCAAAAGTGCCCTTCTTTTCTTGTGGTACTTTATCCCACATGCATTGCACAATGTCTGCACAAAAATATCCGTCTTAAACTTAAAACGGTTCAAATTAAGTGCACAGAGAAGGCAAAAACTTTAACTAGGCAAATTTTCATATGAAACAGTATTACGATAAATACCATTGATTACAAATGATATGAGACAGTCTCACGATAAAACCAACAAAGATTAAATATTACAAGTAATAAGTGAGCAAAATGGGCATGAAGTTTGAAGGGTAAATGTGGAAAACAAAAAAAGTTGGAATTTTTTTTTGAATTTGATTTACCTTGGGACCAGCAGGACCTCCTCTCCAAAGAGGTGTAGTAGTAGTTTGACAGTCACTACATTTTTTTACTTCACCATTGTTACTGTTACTGTTACCGTTGTCGTTACCGCTACCGCTACCGCAGCTGCTGATACTACTACAACTTTGTGATTCAGACAGTGAACACTGCAATAAAATCAATAACAACAAAAAAATAACATCAGAAATTAAGTGATGAAATTTTATGAGAAAAAGTGAGGAGGGGTAAAAACTAACTTACATCTTCTTTAACTTCCATTTTGCAGTGAATTTTAAAATAAAATTGTGAGGAAAATAAATGATGGGTTATGATCAAAATGAAGAATTTGATCAATTTTTGAGGGAATATTTGGCGGGATATTGATGAGTGTAAGAGATTGTGCGGCGATTTGTGATGAAAATTGAAATGAGATGAGGAGAGAGAAGAGTGTATTTATATAGTAAATATTTAAGGGTTTTTTCTGGGGGTAAAAAAAAAAAAAAAAAAAAAAAAAAAAAATTGGGGGCTGTTTTTCTAATTGAAATTACTATAATGCCCTTGGTGTTTTTGTTGAATTGAGTGTTTTTTGTTGAGATTTTGGGGAATTTTGAAGGGTATTTTGGTCAATGTAGGAATTATGATTATGATTTTGTGTTAATGAAGTGGTTTGTAAAGGGAAGGGTGTGTGTTGGCGCTTTGGAGTGACCAAATGATGGTCAAATGTTGGGTTTGACCATTTTGATTAGGGTTTTATAAAAAATTTCTAAAAACAATCTATTTTCTCAATATAAATTACAACACACGTACAAATAATAATAAAATTAGAAATTTAACGATGGTTTTCTTCTTACAATAAAAACATATAATAATTACGTTTGCGCATTAGCTACGAACTACAATGTCACTACTATTTGACACAACATACTCCATTATGGTTGTATACTTACGTAGTATTCCCTCCATTCAACTCCAAATGGTAGATTTCTATTTTGTACACTATTCACATTCCGATCTTTAATTTCAATTATCTTTCGATATATAAGTGTAAATATATTCATGTGTGATCTTGTTGATTCGTCTTTATGAGTACATAATTAAAATCCAATTTTCATATTTTTTGCAAAAACGTAGCTAAAGATATTTACTCCGCAAAAACCGCGTTGACAAACGTGAAAAAAGAAAGTGGTAGTTTGGAGTTGAATGGAGGGAGTATATAGTTAAATCGTAATACCGTAATATACTAGTATCACTAGTATGTTACTTCAAATTGCTATTTGCTTCAACGAATTATTTTATTAAAAAGAAAATGAATAGTTATAATTTTACGGTTTTATAGTTGGTATTTTGTGTAAATAATCACTTGCATGTGCGACTTTCAACGGTCTTCTGTGGCTACTCCAAGAGAGAAAGAAACAAAATAATATATACTCTCTTCTTCTCACAATATTTTTTTCATTTGTTGTATGAGCGGTTTCCAATGTCATCGTTTAGCCATCTTTTTATTTGGTAATACATGAATACATGATGTTTTTTTGGGTAGAAAGTACTCCGTATAATTTTAGGAAATATATTTTGACGACAAATGCGAATATCCAATTATTATATTTTGATTATTCATATGTTTTAGAGTATTAACGGTCAAATTTTTAACGTTTGAGATAAAAAAGAGAGTAAGAGACTAGATGAGAAAAACAAAGTGAAAAGGAGCGAGTAGTCCGAGTACTAGTTTAGATTAGTTGATACTTTGTGGGTTTACTTTATCACAAGTATAGAGAAATATTTTGCAACAATATTATGTATGAATGTATGATTACACATGCATGATTGAAAATTATAAAAATATAATATTTTATTGTAGTACTAATAAATACAAATTTTAAAAAAAAACACATTACTATGTTTCTTTTTTGTCATAATCCTCAATTCTTATATGATTGCAAATCTAATTCGAAGATCATTTCATAATAAATAATGCAAATTCAAAAATTCATTAAATAAACTCAAATAGAGGGAGTACCTATTCAAATTCTTTTCATGTTAATTTTTTTTTTTTTTAATTAAAATTTCACGTGATTATTTTTATTTTACATATTAAAAGTTACGGAGTATATCGAACAATGGCGGACGCTAGGGGTGTAAATGATCAGAGCCGGCTCGCCGAGCCCTCGGAATCAAATCGGTCAAAGCTCGGCTCGAGCTCGGTCAAACTGATCTCGAGCCCGAGCCCGAGCCGAGTTAGTCAACTGAATGATCCCGATCTCAGTAAAGCTCGGATCGGAAGCTCGGATTTAGGCTCGTTTTCATTTTCATATATAATTTTGTCTATTTCTATACATTATATTTTGCTACAATTATAGATTTTTTTAATTTGTAATATCTTTAGATCGATTTTTTTTAATAGAATATTTTATTATAATTGTTATATAATATATTTATTATAATAGATATTACAAAAGGCGTAGAAAAATAATATCCAACAAAGCTCGGATTGGGCTCGAGTTGAGCCCGAGACTTCTTCTGAGCTGATTCCGAGCTTTGAATTTTTGAGCTCGGTAAATTCAGAGCCGATTCCGAGCTCGAGAATTTTTTTCCAAGCCGATTCCGAGCTTACCCAAGCTCGGAATTAGATCGGCTCGGTTACACCCCTAGCGGACGCAGGATGTAAATGATACGGGTGCACCCGAAGAGTAAATTAACTTTTTTTTTTGACCAAAAAATTGACGTTATTTTCCACCAAATTTATACTTTCTCATATATATACATAAATCTCTCAATTCTTGGCAAGACTAGTAAAAAAAAATACACATATCAAAAGTATTTTTCTTTTAAATTTGATAATTGTCTCATCTTTTTATTTCGACAGGGTTCATACAAAATTATGTGTTAAATGTAAATTTTGTATCTATATTTATTATATTTTGTACACCGCATGAGTTTTTAACAAGTTTGTTATTTTTGAATTTATATAAAATTAAAATAGAAAAAGTAGAAAGAAAAACAAGTGGAATATTCAAAAATATTTGCAAAATGTTTAATTTTAGGAGAATTAAGGTCACATAAAATTCATCTACTCTCATTTAATGCAATTACTTCTCACAAAAAAAAGTGAAAAAAATGCATAGAATTGAACCCCAAACCTACAAGTCCCATAGAGAGTTTGTTTCACCAACTCTACTACAACAATTATAATGTTCAATTGAACACTTAAAAATAATTTATTTCTTAAATAGTAGTGGGTGCACGTGCATACTGTGCACCCACCCAAATCCGCCAATGATATCGAAGATTTTGTTCTCACTCATAAATAGTATCTAAACAGCTAAACATATATAATTGACTGAAATGGATGAATTATAAAACAATTCAATAAAAAAGCTAGTGTAAATTACTCGCATGACAAAAGAAGCACCAAAATTTGATTAGTACGGAATACTTAGCCTAGGGCTGAGCATCGGTTCAAGATCGGACCGAACCGAACTAATCTCAACTACCAACGGAAACAACCTAAATTATTATTACTCCGTACGAGTAACTTGTAAAAGCGCAATGTATTTGGGTGGCATCCGATTCATTCATAAATTTAGCACAAAACGGATCAAATGGAGGCAAATTGGTTTTAGGTTACTACTTCTATAAGAAAATAAGTGGGTCCTGTTTAGACTATTAGTCATAGGTGGCTACGGGCCGGGCTTCATTTTTCAGGCATGAAATCGGCCTTCAGGGTGGCCGGGCGGCCCGGGCACATCAAATGAAAGCCCAAGCTCAGCCCAATAGTTATAAATATTTAGAAAAAGAGACCCGATACACTGGGCCTCAAAAATTATGACCTTAACACGGCCTGTTATTTAGGCGGGTTGGGCCTAAGCCTTTCGCATGTCGGGCCTTGCCGATCAAATCATGGCTCAGCCCTACCTATCGTGCTCAAATAGTCATCTCTACTTTTAATGTACTCGTACAGCCGTACTAATACTCTATTTGGGAACAAATAATGTTTGGGACTACTAATTTGGTCTAGAATTTTTGGTTGGAATATGAGGAAGTCCATTATATAGAGACTTACATTTAAGTCGAATTCAAAATACTCGTAGTTTTCAATATAATAAATATTTACAACGTGACCACATTTGATCATCATCACCAGTATATATATATACTTTGACCGTAGGTGCAATATGAGGTACGTCATCCGGGTTACATCTCGGATATAATTTTGAGACAATAATTTTCTTTTCTTAGAATTTGGCATTGCTTAGTGTGATATATAAACATGATAAATCAAATGTGGAGGGTAATACATTTAAAAATATCATTATACACATATAAAAATATTGATATTACTTATTCACTACAATAAAATTTGGTAAGTAAATGCACAATGACAATTTTTTCCTTTTTTTTTTAGGCAAATGCTTGTGTGAGACAAGTCTTACAATAAACTTATTGTAAGACCTCTCACACAAGGGATGGTTACTTTTTTTTTTTAATAACTTTTGTGTGTTGTGTCTTACGTTAATTATCGTAAATACGGTCTTACAGAAGAACTACTGTTTTTTTTATTGTGTTAAAAGACTTATATTGACAACTTATCACTTTGTATTATTTTTTTCTCGATAAGTTTATTTAAATTGGTCACATAATAATTTTAGTTTGCCACTAAGGTAGCGTATTTAATGCAAATATCAAAGTTTCTCAATCACTTTCTAACTGTTTAAGATTAAGTTCGGGCAACCTTTAAATCCTGATTTTGTCCATAATGTGACAATTGCTAATAGATACTCCATAAAAATGATCACATTTAAATCAATAATATATATAACCAACCTAATTAAGTACAATTACATTTTATATATCTTAAAACTCGTGATTCATTGTACTAGCTTAGTAAAAAAAAGTGGTGCATTACCAAATTTTAAAATAAACCATTTCACGCATAAAATGACCATCTTTATTATAGTAAATGACAGTTCTCGCTGACATCATCAATGCCACATGTCGCGATTCTGTACATTTTTTTCCCGCCAAAATGCAATGCTGACATCATTCATCATACAGTACATTTTTAAGTCTAGATTCGTTATTTATGATTATCACTTCTAAATTATAGTGCTAAGTACATTTTTTATTTATTTTAATATTTCACTTTTTGTTATATATCTATATTTATAATAAAATAAAAATTAGTAGCTTTTTCTAATATTTTGTTTGTAACTCCATATTAAAGTTTCAAATAAGTATTTGAAATATCTAATTAACTTTTTTAACAATATATTTATGCTGAATTCATCACGGAGTATTTGCTTATTTTAATATTGATTGTATTTAATATTTTCTAATCGTAAATAAATGTTGGGCTATTTTACATATAAAGTCGATAATACAAAATTGGGTTTTTCTACGGTGTACCCTCCAACTTTTTTGTTTTCTATCGTATACCCCTGTTTTTTTTCAGTTACACGGTGTACCCTCAAACTTCATTATCCATTCTCAACCGTGACCTAAAGTTACTTAACCTTTAATTAAACACTAACACCGTTACATTAAGCTCTCATTTCTCCCTCTTTTTAATATTTCCTTCTAAATTTATGAATTTCAAATATTCATGATTATTTTACGATAAAGTAAATCAATAAAGTTTATGACTTTTAACAACAATTTTAAAAAAAAATTATATACTATAGAAAAAAAATGAATAAGGATGAAAAATAGTGGAAAATTAGAAAAAAGAAGGGGATATTTCATAATTTTGAAGGAAAAACATAAAAAATAGAAAAAATAGGAGTTTATTCTAACGGTGTTAGTATTTAGTTAACAGTTTAGTGACTTTAGGTCATCTTATAGAATGAGTAATGAAGTTCAAAGGTACACGGTATAAGGGAAAAAAAAATAGGGGTACACGATAGAAAACCAAAAACTTGGAGGGTACACCGTAGAAAAACCCTACAAAATTTATGCAGGTTATATATTTTAGCTATTTTATATGGAATTATTGTTTATTTATTACTCTATGTATGTACAGTAAAATGATTATATATTATGTTATTATCCTTTTTTTATTACTTATATTTATATTAGTTATAAATAATATAAATCTATAATAACCGTGTATTTATGCACGGGATCTAAGTTAGTTATATTTATTCACCAATAAATAATCTTATAACCTCTCATAGTGCAAGTCACTTAAAACCAAATGAATGCACAATACAAGCGTAGATAAAGAATAATTACTGTAGAGAGTAATTTTCAATGAAAACGATGGTTGTCGGTTGAGGAATTATAGTAGCAAGAAATACATCGCACATCCACATGCATCCATTAATTGTATATGTGTGGTTTCAAATCAACATTACTTCAAAACGTCGGTACACATTTAAGGGATGGTACGGTAGATCCATTGGGTTATTATTCTATTAAACGATGAGAAATACTATCGACAGTTTATTTTGAATAGTTTCTTTTTTTCTCTTCACAGTGCATAAAATATTGAATAGATTGAACAGTGGGACCACAAAAAAAAATATTATTTAAATCGATTGTTAGAGGAGAAGGTAGAAAAGAAGGTAATAAGAGAAGGTAGATAACAATCCTCTTAAACGATTGTTTGAAACATTTGCAAATATGTTTCAACAATTTGGGATTAGTTGAAATTGGTTTTATAAAGCATTGTGTTAGAGCTTAGAAGGATCGTATTTTACCTATTATATTAACTTTTTTTTAGTGTTGGTTGTAAATGTAGACTCCCCTAAAATGTAAAGTAACGTATTAAACAACTGATAGAAATTGCATCGGGACGAAAAGAGTAATAAATTACTCTCTTTTATTCACTATAAACGTACTATATATCGATGTGACGATGTCGATCGAGACTGCTCCACAAGAGACACACACTTCATGTGCTAGTGTTTATTTTCAATGAGTAATTTTACTAGCGGAAAAGGCAATCAACACGTACTACCAACTACGGAGTAATTTCAACTTTATTACTCCGTAGAAGATACAATTAAATACGAAAAGCACAAGCTACGTAGTACTATTATTACACGCAAGAATATATGAATGAGATAAACATCGACAATATTTATAAGTCTTATTCATCATGCCCGCCCGTACTACGTAAAATGTTACAACCAAAATAAAATCTAGAAAGAAAAATAACACTTCCTTGCTAACAAAAAAAAAAAAAAAAAAAAAAAGAGTACATAAGTAGACCATATACATATATAATACGGAGTATATATTTTACTTAAATCTTATATATTACCTCGGTGTGTCTTCGAACCCTTTTTAAAGGATGAGCCGTCTTTGATCTCCACTAACTCCTTGAAATATAAGCTTTTTTGCACTTGATTTAGAAAATATTATTTTAGTGCTGATGAATCAAATTAAAATTAGAAAATTATTATTCTGAATGTCCGTGAGTATATCGATAAAAGGCTATAAATTAACACTCATATGGAGTATATATATATCTAAGGCCATCTTAATTTTATATACTAAGGAGGCTCACATATATATAATTTCAATTTAGTATGTGTAATATATGAAATAATATAGCATGACTTTTCAAGAGTATTATTATTGCCACAACTCACAAGCAAGGCAAGGGCAATTAAAAGGTGTTTGAATTATCGATTGATTTAAACTTTTGGCTGAGCTGGTCTTAACTAAAACGCTGTATATGAAATAAATTATATTGTACACAAAGAAAATATAATATATGAAAATGATATTGTGAAAATGTGTATAATTTTCAAAGAGTTTGAGCTTGAGTGTTTGCTAGGTGGAGGTGGATAATTATTGTAGTAAGGAAAGTAAGGGACAATAGCATTAGGAGGTGATGGTGCACCACCACCACCAACTCCACCAGGACCGCCGCCTCCATAGCCACCCATATCACCACCACCTCCACCGCTACTGCCACCACCTCCGCCACCACCAGCGCCAGTGCCTGTAGGTGGCGGAGGAGAGTAATAACCGTATGAAGGCACCGGGTTAGCGGACGGTGGGGGTGGGCATGAAGGGAGGGCGGGTGCCGGAGGCGTCACCGCTGGTGGCGGAGGTGGTGGTAGCGGTGAAGCAACCGGTGGTTGACAAGGGTTTTCACATGTGTCACACATTGTGCATGTGATTTTGTCTTTGGACACTAAAGTTGTTGAAGTAGTAATAGTATTACTAAGGCAAAAATAGAGGAAAATAGTGGAAATATAGAGGTGTGATGAGATTTGTTTAGACATTTTGGTGATTCAAGTTTTTTGTGGGTTTAGAGAGAATATTATTGGAATTTAATTGTAATAAAGCATGACATGTTATTGTGTTATGTAACTTCACTATTTAGTAGACCATGAAAGCCATTGGTCGCATTTAAAGTACTTGTCACCACTCGTCCACTCACTACGTACACCACCGTCTATTGGAGTATTGGGCTAATCCCGATATTTTCTTTGACAAAAATATACGAGTAAATCTTATAATAAGACTCAAATGCGACCGTCTAACATTAAGAAAGTGTTAGACGGCCTAAATTGGATCAAAGAATTAATGTATGATGACGAAGCGGTGATTTGATTCTCAAAATAAACGCGTTCTTAAAATTTAATGACTAGTTAATTACTATAAGTAGGGTGCACAAGAGATGAAGACATCGAGTCAATTCACAAGCATGATAAGACCGTCAATACAAAATCATATCGCGCGCATATGGTGCATATCCTGCTAAACTATTTGATTATTAATGTGTACATAACAAATACATATTCTATATTACTCCATTAGTCTATTATCTATTAAAACAAAAAATTACATACAAATGGGGAAAGAAAATTACTCCGTAAGATAAAGTACACTCATTTTCATCTTATATCATGAAAACGAGTAAGAATGATTTAAAAGAAAATTTTGTAAGATATAATGAAAAGGTTGAAAGTTAACAAATTAAAATTGTAATCAATACATATTTATTAAGACCAACTTTGCTTCAAATAAGAGACATTGTCTAAGGAAAAAAAAAAAATTGAGTTGCCAATTATTTTTGTGAAAATTTTAAGATATTATCTACAATTTAATAAGGCAAAATTAAAGAAAAGAAAAAATAGGGGTGTTGAATGAAACTCAAGTCACAAAATAGGTTTCAAAATTTTATATTTAAAAAAAAAAAAAAAAAAGCTAGAAAAATAAACATTCATTTGTCTAATACAAGAATCGAACACAAGACCAAAGAGTTACAAAAATAGCAGATCTACCACTATACCACTTCAATTTCAATGTATACATTTACAGCTTTGTTATTTATTATTTAAGTGCAGTTTAAGCAAATTCCTAAAATTAAACCCGGCCCAAGCCTGTACATTATTGGAATGTTACTTCAATAGTTGAGATTATTCGTGGATTAATTTGAGTTCGGATTATTTATGGAATAAGAGGATTAGTTCGGATTATTTTTGGCAATTAATCCAAAAAAAAACTCACAAATTCCCCAAATTAGGTCACAAATTAGCCAAATTAGGTCTCGAAATATTACACAACAACAACAACAACAACAACAACAACAACAACAACAACATCAACAACAACAACAACAACAACAACCACCACGACTTCCGTTTCCTTTCTGCCTCGTCAGTCCCATTCCTCTCGTCAGCCCTGTTTTCCTCAGCCTCATTGTCCTCATCAGCATCATTCTCCTTAGACCCATGTTCACTTCCACTGTCACCTTCTTCATGTTCAGATTTAATTTATTCTTCACTTTCACTTTCCTCTACATTCAAAAATGTAGATTATTATCGTGTTACCATATATACCACATGCAACATTATTTAAAAAATAAAAGAAAAATATGAAAATTATTCCAAAAAATTACCTCTCTCAACAACCTCTTTAACGAAGTTTTTTCGCTTCATGACTGCCTTTTCGTCAATTTTCCTTCAAATAAAACAGAAATTTCATTGCAAATTCATTCTTCTGCTAACAAAAAGGCAAAAAATATTAAATAATTGGCTACAAAGGGGGATGAGTTAACTGGTTTAATCTCCGAGAGAGAGAGACACTGGTGAAGATGAAGAGAAGAAGAAGGAAATAAAATTGTATAGAGAGAGAGAAAGCAGGAGAAGAAGAAAGAAAAGTAATGGATTGAGAATAGAATCAGAGCGTCGTTTAGTCTAGAAATAAATTTTTTTTGGAATATAATATTCATTAATTATAACAATGCACACTTTTTGTTACTATTCTAAAATATGACTCCTCTCTATTTACTCTCCTAGATTTAAATGTTCGTCTAACACTTTCTTAATGTTAGATGGTCATCTGTAAGACTTACTCTAAATCTTATAGAGGACCGTCTAACATTTAAAAAGTGTTAGACGGACTCTTAAATCTAGAAGAGTAAATATAGAGAGGAGTCAGATTCTAGAACGAGTAACAAAATGCGTGCAATGTTCTAATTAATGAATATTATATTCTCTATAATTTTTTATTCCTTAAACTAAGCGTCGCTCTAGTTCTACTCTCAGTGTATTACATTCCTTTCTTCTTCACCTGCCATCTCTCTCTAAAATTTGTTTCCTTCTTCTTCTTCTTCTTCTTCTTCTCTTCATCTTCAGCCATCTCTCTCTCTAGATTAAACCAGGTAACTTGTCACCCTTTTGTAGTCAATTTATTTCATATTTTTTTCCTTTTTAGCAGGATAATAAATTTGTAATGAAATTTCTGTTTTATTTGAAGGAAAATTACCGGATAATCAGTCATGAAGCGAAAAAACGTCGTTAAAGAGGTTGTTGAGAAAGGTAATTTTCAGGAATAATTTTTAGAATTGTTTTATTTTTTAAATGTTGCATGTGGTATATATGGTAACACAATAATAATTTTCAGCTTCGAATGTAGAGGAAAGTGAAAGTGAAAAAAAAAAAAAAAAAACTGAATCTAAATATGAAGATGGTGATAGTGGAAGTGAAAATGGGTTTGAGGAGAATGATGGTCAGGAGAATGGAGCTGAGGAGAATGGGGCTGATGAGGCGGAAAGGAAACAGATGTCGTGATATGTGGCTGCTGTTTTTGTGTAATCTTTTGTGACTTAATTTAGCTAATTTGTGACCTAATTTGGCTATATGTGACCAAATTTGGGGATTTGTGATATTTTTTTTTACTGCAATGCTATCCTTTATTTTATGTGACCTAGAGTGGCTAAATATTGAACTGATTTTGCGGAAAGATGACCTTATTTGCTTAATGATCGATTGTGGCTAATTTGTGACTGAAAATGGAGGATTTGTGAGATGGAAGATTTCGTTCATGTTGTTTTATTTTTCGGGACCTAAATTGGTTAATTTGTTATTTAAATAAGTGGATTGGTGACCTTATTTAGTACAAAGATTTTCTTTAATTCTCTGTGACCTAAATTGGACAATCTGTAACCTAAATGATTGGATTGGTGACCTTATAGTGAAACAATATTAGCTACTAATCTGTAGGACTTTTGGTAATTGTGGTGACTATATGTCGATGTTTGGTGACTATATGTCGCATTGGCGGCCCAGGATTTGTGATTAGGGGGTCACACCGTATAATTATATGTATACGTATAAATTTTTTGCGGTCTTAAAAAATTGTACTCCCTCCGTTTCAGTGAGTTGTTTACGGTTACTTTTTACACAGTTATCGATTTGAGGAAAAAAAATGATTAAAGTTGAAAATATAACATAATAAAAATATAAAGGTCCCACTTGGTATAAAGTAAAAAAAATGAAGCAATACAATTGGTTGGAACAAATAATGGCCCACTTTCACATGACTTCAACCTACTAAATATAGAAGTGTAAACAAATGACTCGTACATCCCTTAATGGAAAGTGTAAACAAATGACCGGAACAGAGGGAGTAGTAGTTTTTAAGATCATTTAAATTATTACAAGCGCCCTAAATGTATTTTCTTCTTTATGTATTCTTTGTGTGTCTAATATATGGGCAATGTTAAGACTCGAAAATTTTTAGAAATTGTAATCGTACTACGAGATCAAATATAACAAGAAGTTAACTTGAAAACATATAGGAGTATTTGGTTCATTCAATTATTGAAAAAGTTCACAAAACAATTAAGTGACACTAATTTTCATAAATAGATGTTAGAAGTTTAGAAAATTAAACAAAAAGTAAAGTGAGGCCTTAAGTATAGTAATTACTCCAAATTTCAAGAAAAATGAACAAAATTTAAATTGGACATGAGGAGTCTAACACGAGACCATTGGTAAGTAAAATGAAGCTTTTACCATCTTAGCTACTACAAATAATTAGGTCATAATTGTAACTGTTAGTACTTAAGTTTTGGTGACTCTATTTTCAGCATTGTTATGTTAAATTGTTGACACTATTTGCTATTTTCTGGTCACTGATTATTTTGTTATGGTCACTAGTTTATTAATCCCTTCATTATTTCCATTTAGTCCCATTGGCCCACTTTTCGTGAGGAGAAAAGTGGGCCCATAGGGCTAAATGGGAAAGATGGAGGGAGTATATGTTAACTATCAATTAGTCTCTTGTGAAACGGGCGAACCGGTTTTAAGCTAGAAACGGGTCGGATCCAATTTAGGGTTGCTTAAATAGGGTCTTCTCTCCTCTTTCCTCCTCTCTGCCGCCTCTCTTCATTTTGTTTTTTTTGTTTTCCTCTCTCGCTCTCTCTCTTTCTCTTCCATTTCATTTCTCTTCCTCTCTTCCATTTCTTTTTAATTTCATTTGTTTCTCTCCTCTCCTCTCCTCTCCTCGCCATTTTTGTTGCTGTTGAAGTTGAAGTGAAAAAGGAAGGTGACGGTAGTGGTGGCTTTCGCCATTTTTGTGTTGTTGATGTCGCCATTTTTGTGGTTGTTGTCGTGCCATTGTTGTTGTTGTTGTTGTATTTGTTTTTTTTTTTTTATTATTATTATGAATTTTTTTTTGGGTCAGTTTCATCTTTGGTCAGTTTTATGGTGGGTTGATGTCGCCATTTTCATCTTTTTTTATGGTGGGTTTTTCATCTTTGGTCAGTTTCAAAAGGATCTAGACCTGAACGTACTGCTGCTCCTGCAAGTTCAGTGTTTTTCTCTTTTTTTTTTTTTTTTTTTTGCCTCTTTTTTTTTTTTTTTTTTGGCTGGGATTTGGGGAAGAAGAAAGTGGTAAAATTTGATGGTAACATTATTGTTGTAAATGGTGACCTGTTTGCATAAATGGATAACATTTTCTTTCAAGTAAAACAAACCCATGGAAAGACGGTAACATTGTTGTACTAAATGGTGACCTGTTTGTAATAAAGGACAACATTATATTTGCAGGACAAAAAACTCATTGAAACATTAGTTTAGCTGAGAAATAAGATGGTAACATTGTTTTTCTAAAGGGTGACCTGTTTGTATAAAAGGGCAACATTTTCTTTCAAGGAAAACAAACCCATCAAACCTAAAAATGAGATGGTAACATTGTTGTAGTAAAGGGTGACCTGTATATATAAAAGGACAACATTATCTTTTAAGGAATACAAACACTGAAAGCTAACATGGTAACATTATTATACTAAATGGTTACCAGTTTGTAGAAAAGGACAACATTATCTTTTAAGGAAAACAAACCCATGAAAACTGAGGTCTCATAATATGTTACCAATATAATATAATATGTTACCATTTTTGTCTACTTTGTTACCATTTTTAATTACCCTATAAAAACGATTTTCGATAAAAGATAAAAAAAAAACAAAATTTAGGTCTTAAAGAAATTTTCAAAAAAACAAAATTTTCAAAAAAAAAAAAAAGAAAAAAGAAAAAAGAGAAAAACGGGTCTGACCCGACCCGTTTCTAGCTTGAAACGGGTTTCTTGGTCTCAAACAAGAATTTGTGGTTAACTATTGTTACAATATGTTTATTCCTGGTCACTTTTTGCAAATTGATCGACCAAAAATACTAATTATTTAGACAATTTTTATTTATTTTTAATTATTTGTGGCCTAAAATGGCTAAATTGTGACCTAAATTAGTGAATTTTTGACCTACTGAAATAATATTAGATATTAATTTGTGGGACTTTTGGTAATTGTGGTGACTGTTTGTTGATTTTTGGTGACTATATGTATAATTTTTGGTTGCTGTTTGTTGATTAATAGTCGCATTTTGTCAATTTATGGTCACTTTTATCAGAAATGTACGTTATTGACACTATTTGCTATTAACTGGTCACCGTTTGATAATTACTGGTCACCGTTTATTTTGTTGTGGTAACTAGTTAATTATTTGTTAATTGTAGTTACAATTTGTTGATTACTGGTCACGCTTTGCGAATTTATGGTCTGTAGATGTTAATTTTTTTGACAATCTTCTAATTGTCATTGTTTGTGCTTTCTTGAAGGGTGAGGATAATGGTCGAGTCATACTGTTTTCACCTGATTGCTAAACTTTTTTACCAACAAAGACAAAGCGTGGAGGAGATTGGTTTTGGCAGCTTGCTGAAGTTAAAAACAAAACATCATTATAATTTTATGGTGCCGTTTTTGCTGGATGCATACCATAAAAGAAGTCGCCTACAAGAAAAAGAAAAATATAAAATTATTAGACTGATCTTTCATTGGTAGCGTTGCTTCCCTATACTCGCACAAAAGATTGAAAATTTTGTTATAGGGGACGTCAGTAGTATATATGTAGTGACTATTTGTTCAGATATATACAGCGTTTATTAGTTTGTATCATAAATCATAGATTTATTGACACAAAATTAAACCAAAAAAATAAAGATGTCAGGATCCTCTAGAGTTACTTTATAACTCTACACCGTAGAGTTTCGGTTTTTGAACTAGATAATCATAATAGATTTATTCAATTTTGATATTTCTCTTATACAAATACCCTCACATGCGTTCCTCATCAATTTTTTTTCCCGAAAAAGGGTTTAGGGTACAATTATACGGTGCCGCGTAGTAAAATTGTACCCTAAACCCTTTTCCGGGATGTTCCAGCGGTTTCGCCGCCGAATCCGAACCAAAAGATACCCTACATAAAATTGGTGAACTCGTTTGGGTGATTGATGAAAAAAAAATTGTTCTACCCAAGTAATGTGAAGAAAATGAAGTAACTCTACGGTAGAGATACTCCAGAGGATCTCTACACAAAATAAAGAGTCAAATAAAATATGACTCTAATGCACGTGTAGTTTGTTTTTATGTAATCACCAAATTAGTAAGAAAACATCGAAACAATAACCGTAATAACTAAAGCAGATCGAAAACATACCTTCACTACAATCTTCATCTTCTAAATAATCACATGCACATTGATATTACATAATTAATCGGTTACTACATTTAAGTGGAAAGTGATGATATATATATATCTAATCTGTAAAGACTAGTAAGAAGTTATTGTACCAGGTCCGTCATCAACTTCAAGTAATGGTAATTCATTTATGGAGTCATAGACACATACTTGTTCATCAACAACAAGGGGAGGCTCATTTAAATCAAAATTCATCTTTAAAGATACGATTATGTGAAAATTAAGTGCATGGAGAAGAAACATTTTTTTTTTTTTTTTATAGTGGGTGGATAGGGATTAGGAAGAGTCATGCATGAGTATATATGGAGAAGCTTAGGTATGATAAAAACTTCTAGATTCTCCCACATGAATTAGTTGGAGAATAAAAAAATAAAATTAATTATGCTTATGGGATTGTATTGCCCTACTTGGCACACATATCATTAACAATTTGATCCAATTTAGGCCGTCTAACACTTTCTTGATGTTAGACGGTCTTATTCAAATCTTGTTCAAAATATACGGAGTATAAATTGAAGATATACTCCGCAGTAAATATTTATTTTTAACTTTATTTTTTACAATATAATATACTCTATAGTACGTATTGTACATTTCTTTATTACCGAGTGGTGTTAATCTCTTTTAAAAACACTAATCTAATGGCACTAAATATTTTAAGAGAAAATAAAATTAAAAAGAAAATGGAGGTTATTTTGGTGATTAAACTTTGGTAATTAAACTTTTCAAGAGAAAAATTAAGACAAACGATGCTCGGAATAAGGTTAATTATTTTGGTAATTAAATTTTCGAAGACAAAACTTAAGACAAACGATGCTCAGAATAGAAAAATACGATGGTAATTTTGATATATATACACTAAAGTTTGTGGGTTATTTGTAAAAATATAAATACGTAATATTAATTTATAAAAATACGCAAATACATGATGATTTATTTATAATTTATCCTAACAATAACTACTCATTCAATTATCCAGTACAATACTCCTTTAAATAACACATTCCGGTATTGAGCTAGTGTTTGGACTACAATAGGTCCATTATTTAAAATTAATGGGCCCTGGCCCATCTGCCAAATCAAATGAAGCTTCGGCCCTCAAAATAGTACTTCTATACAATTATCCAAAGCAAATACGGAGTACAATTTTTTTGATAGAATTGAATAACCTATAGCTAAAATTATTTCATTAAAAAAATTTAAAAGGTAAATGAAACTAAAAATATAGCTAAAAATAATGTTGGGGTAAAATAACATAAAAGAACATGATAATTATTAGTATTATTATTATTATTTTTTTTTTTTTTTTTTTTTTTTTTTTTATATATTCTGAATAAGGCCGTTACAGTCGGGGAGGAAGGTTTCAAACATGAGACCTAGTGCTTAGAATACTTTCGTCCTAACCATTAGACTAGGACATCTTCAGTAATATTATTATTGTTGTTAGTTAATAATTTCTAACACTTCATTTGATGATACATATCCAAAAGCTTGTATTTATATAGTATAAAATTACTTTCATGATAACTATGAAATATAATCATAAAATTGTGTCGAGACTAATATATTAAAAAAAAAAAAAAAACCCTTTTCTCTCTTCTCTCTCTTCCATGGCTAGGTTTTTCTGATCACCTTTTTTTTCTTCTGATTCTATGGCACGAGGGAATGCACGAGGGAGGGACGACCCAAATTGACTCTTGAGAAAGCTATCGGAGAGCCTCCTACTGATCTTACTCCGTCGGATTCAGCACTTCCGGAGAGTGATGCTCAAGTCCCTCCTAAATCGCCTATTTTTTACAATCATTTGTTGATGCTGTCTTAGTAAATACGATTGGTAAGTCGCCTCCAAAGGTGGTGTCCCCAGTTGTGGAAATGGCTACTACGTCTGAGATTCCGATTCCTGCTGTTGTACTTGATCCTTCTTGGAAGGATGTTGCTTCTGGTCCGAAAAAAATGGGAATGAATTTGTTTTTCTGTGAAGAATCAGCTCGATCTACGGAGGTTTCTATCGAGGAGGATGACATTGCTGATGAATTGGAGATTTGGAATCGAACTTTGATGGGTAATATTATTGGTTCGAGGATGCAACTTCAACAGATTAAGGATTTTGTGTATAAGTCGTGGAACCATATCTCTTAACCTCTGGTTCAATACTATAGGAAGGGGTGGTTTAGTTTTCAGTTCAAAACGTGTGACGATATGAATGTGATTTTGAAGGGTGGACCATGGATGATTGGTGGCCATGCTTTGCTTCTGAAGCAATGGTCTCCCTCCTTCTCTCAGGAGTTGGACCATGTCTCTAAGGTGCCAGTTTGGGTTTTGTTACCTGCTCTCGATCCTCATTTCTGGTCTCCAATGGCTCTTAGCAAGATTGCAAGTAAAATTGGAACTCCACTCTTTGCTGACCAAGTTACTACTACTAAGGCACGCCTTGGATTTGCTAGGGTTCTGGTTGAGGTTGATGTTGCCCTTGACATCCCTGAGGTAGTCATTGTAAATACCCCTTTCAAGGAGCAGATTGTTCAAAGGGTAGAGTATGAATGGATCCCTTTTTTCTGTCATACTTGCAAAAGGCTCGGTCATGAATCAGAAAAATGTAAACTCAACAAGCCTAAGATGGTATATCGACCCAAGGTCACAGTTGCTGAGAAGAAGACTGTTGAGAGTGAGGTAGCAGTTCATACCCCTCCTCATAGTAATGAATCTACTGATGCTCTTGCTTTCACTGCTGTCAGAAAGGGGCCTGTTTCTCGACTTAAAACTGTTGTGGGAAGTGTGGTCTTGACTAATAAGTTTAGTCAGCTGGATGCAGCTATGGAGGGTGTTAGTGTTTCTGGATTTGAGTTTTTCAAGGGTAGTCAGAGTGGGGTGCTGCTACCTGAACCTCCTGATAAACAATGAATATAGCGAGCTGGAACATACGGGGCTGTAATACGGGTTTGAAACAAAGGGAACTAATAAAGTTTAGTAGGAGTAATAAGCTTGATATTTTTGGAGTTTTGAAGACTAGGGTTAAAGCCAATAGGGCCTCTGCCATCATTAGAAGTAGATTTCAGGGTTGGGATTTCTATAATAATTATGATTGCCACTACAATGGAAGAATTTGGCTCTTTGTTAATCCTAGGACTTGCAGAGTTGGTGTTCTTATTAAGGGGGATCAATTTTTGCACTGTCATGTGTTACACTATGTTTCTCATAAGTCTTACTATGTGACTATGATCTATGGTTCTAATAACTCTGGTGAGAGGGAAAGACTTTGGTTGGCTCTGGAGAATATTGGTTCCACTATGCAAGGGACTTGGCTTGTAATGGGTGATTTCAATGTTGTCAGATATAGAGAGGATAGGTGTGGAGGAAATATTCCTTCTCAAAAGGATATGGATGACTTCAATAAATGTCTTCTACATTGTGATTTACAAGATATGGTGAGCAAGGGTTGTCAGTATAGCTGGACAAACAACCAATTGGGTGATGCGAGAAGTTGGTCTAAGATTGACAGAGCACTGATCAATTCTGCTTGGTTCACTTCTTTTCCACACTCCTCTGCTACTTTTCTCCCTTCAGGGGTCTCAGATCACTCTCCCATTTTGGTTTCTATGTCTGATAAGAAGAGAAGCTGTAGTATGTTTCATTTTCTGAACTGTTGGGTTCTGAACAAGAATTTCCAGCAGGTAGTTGCTGATGCCTGGGCCATACCTATTCAGGGTACCCCTATGTTCATATTGTTTGAGAAACTGAAGAGAGTGAAGATACAACTCAAAGCTTTGAATGGCCTTCTTTACTCCAACTTGTCAACAAGGGTGGAGCAGGCAGATCTGGTTCTTCATGATTTGCAAGCTAAATCAGTACAGAATCCCATGGATGCTAATGTTATGCAGCTGGTTCAGGAGGCAAAGGAGAAATGTATCCATTTGAAACAGGCTGAGGAGAGTATGCTTAGGCAAAGAGCTAAACTCACCCACCTAGCTCAAGGGGATGCAAGTACTTCCTATTTCTTTAAGAAAATTGTTGAGAGAAAACATATTAATCATATTGGGCAAATTATTGACATGAATGGCTTGAGTAAGGAAGGTAAGGAAGGTGTTGCACAAGCTTTCATTGAGTATTATTCCTCTTTACTTGGCACTTCTAAAGATGTCCAACTGCTGGATAAGAACTTCATTCGAAGTAAAGGGGGTTTGGACTCTGATCAGGCTGCTGCACTGATCAGAGATATTTCTGAAGAAGAGATCCATGGAGCTTTATGGGATATTGATCCTAATGTAAGCCTAGGTCAAGATGGTTTTACTTCTGGCTTCTTTAAAGAAGCTTGGCATACAGTTAGAACTGATTTTGTGTCTGCTATTAAGGATTTTTTCAACTCCAAGCGTATGCTTAGACAGACTAATGTGACTGTGGTGACTCTGATTCCCAAAAAGGCAAATGCTTCCTCTGTTACGGAGTATAGGCCTATCTCTTGCTGTTCCACTATTTACAAGACTATAAGCAAGATCCTTGCAAATAGACTTAAAGTTGTTCTCCCATCCATAGTTGGCCCTGAACAGGCTGCTTTTGTGTGTGATAGGAATATTTTTGACAACATAATGCTCTCCCAAGCTTTGGTCAAAGGCTGTACAAGGAAAAATATCTCTCCAAGATGTTTGATCAAGGTAGATATTAGAAAAGCTTTTGATTCACTTAACTGGTCCTTCATCTCCAATGCTTTGTAGAGCTTGGGCTTCCCTGATATTTTTATTGATTGGCTGATGTTGTGCATTACTACTCCTCATTATTCTTTGAAGATCAATGGTTCTACACATGGTTTTTTTTGAAGGGAAGCAAGACATTAGGCAGGGTGATCCCATCTCCCCTTATATTTTTGTTACTAGCATGGAAATATTGTCTAGACACTTGAGGGACATCCCAAAGATCAGAAATTTCTCCTTTCATCCTCAATGTTCACGGCTTGCCCTAACACATCTTGTGTTTGCTGATGATTTGATGATTTTTACCAGGGGTGATGTGCCATCCATTCAGGCTGTTGTTTCAGCTCTTAATGTTTTTGCTCTCTCCTCGTGTTTGGTAGCAAATCTAGCAAAAACTGATATCTATTTGGGTGGTGTTAAAGCTGATGTTAAGCAGCAAATTCTTATGGAGTCTCAATTCAGTGAGGGTACTTTCCCTTTTAGATACCTTGGCATTCCCCTTGCTTCAGTGAATCTCAGAACTGATATGTACCAGCAGCTTGTAGACAAGGTGAGGAAGCACATTATTAATTGGGCTAGTCATAGCCTTTCATATGCAGGAAGGGTGCAACTGATAAATTCAATGCTTTTTGGGCTTGAAAACTTCTGGTGCGCTGTTGTTCTACTTCCTAAAGGTGTGCTAAAGAGGATCTTGAAGATGTGTAAGGACTTTTTATGGCAAATAGGTGAAGGTAAACGGCGATTTGTCTTCAAGAGTTGGAAGGAAATCTGTTTGCCAAAGAGTGAAGGTGGGTTTGGCATCAAGGAACTCTTGTCTTGGAATAAAGCCCTTCTTTGTAAGTATCTTTTGCTTTGGAATCTGGTAAATCATCCATCTGGTTATCGTGGTTGAGGGTGTATAAGCTCCGTTATTCTGACTTATGGTCAATGTCCTCTTCAACTTCATCATCTGAGAGCTGGTCTGATATCCTATCAGTCAGAGATGGACTGGTTCAAAAGGCTGGTAGCCCAAATCAGGCGCGTGCGTTGCTATTGGCTTGGAATGGTAATGTCTCTGATGCTTATAACGTTTTTAGAGATTGCAGGCCTACACTTCATTGGTCTGTTCTGGTTTGGCAGAGTACAAATGTCCCCAAACATTGTTATATTGCTGCACTTGCAATTCAAGGGCAATTGCCTACTATTGACAATTTGGCTCTGAGGGGAATGCATATGGTTAACAGGTGTTCTTTGTGTAAGAATGGGTATGAAAGTCATCATCATCTATTCTTTGAGTGCTCTGTATCAAGTTCCATTGTACAACAAATATTCAAGTGGTTGGGTATTGGTCGTCGAGTGAGAAGTTTGAAGCAAGAGTTGCGTTATTGTGTTCATATGCGGAGGTGCAAGCATTGGAAAGCGAGGTGGTATTCTTGTAGTCTGATTGCTACGATTTACCACATTTGGCTCGAGCGTAATAGTCGTATTTTTAATGATAAATGTAGGTCTCTAGCTGGTCTTATCAGAGGGATTCAATCGGATGTAAGCATTAGGTTGCTTCATTTCTCAAAAGTAGAAGATGAAAGGGCTATTGTGAATGCTCTAAATGGGTGATATATTGTAACACATTTGGTTATATATGAATATGTAAGAAGACATATGCTGAAATTTTGATGAGTGAAGCAGCCCAACAAAACAAGGCCACAAATGATTCAGGCCCAAATTGGAAAATCAGTCCAAAATCAAAGGTGAAGAACGTGAGCAGCAAGTAGGAGTGGAAAAGAAGACAAAATAGAATGTCAGGAGAAGCTTCCCTATGACTGGGTCGCTGACTGAAAGAATTGATCTAGGGTTTAGTGCATTCCCTTGTATAAATACATCAAAAACATTGTAATGAAATTAGAACAGTGAATGAAAAGTTAGCGAGAGGAAGAAACCCTTGCATGAAAATTATCAGAAGTTCAACCTCCATTGAAGGTGACACTATACTCTGTTTTATTTCGTTATCTTCAGTGTGCATCATGAGTCAAGGATTACAATTTCTTCATGGTATCAGAGCCTTGTGCTCTTGATCACCACTGGAGATCTGGTTTCGTTTGTGCTTGTGTTGTGTAAAGTTTCTATCTTTCGTTTATATATACTCTGTTTGTCTGTGTTTTAGTCATGGCTGAAGAATCAAATGTGGTTACCATCCTACCTACTGACCCTCTGTACTACAACCCGTCTGAGGGGACCCAAACTCTGAAAATTTCTCCTAACCTGACTGGCATCGAAAATTATGGGCCATGGAGCAGGCAAATGGAGTTGGCTCTCTCAGCCAAACGTAAGTTAGGGTTTGTAACAGGGCATGTGGTTAGAGATGCAAGTGATCCAATCAAGCAAGAGGCATGGGACACCTCAAACAGTATGGTGATCTCATGGATCTTGCAGAATGTGCATGAAAGAATTAAGCCTATAATCATGTACACAAGGACTGCTAAGGAGATTTGGGATATTCTCAGAAGACGCTACATTGTGGCAAATGGTTCTAAGAAGTATAAGTTGAACAAGGAGTGTTATGAGATTGAGCAAAATGGCAGGTCTGTGGAGGAGTATTATACCCAGTTACAAACTGTGTGGGATGAGCTTGAAAACATCAGCAACCTTCCTGCTCTTACCCAGACAACTGCTGAAATGGATGCTTATCTCAAGGCCTTGCAAGAACAAGCTGAGGAGAGGCGCTTGTTTCAGTTTCTGAATGGTTTAGGCAAGGAGTATGCCTCTCTCAGGAGCAACATACTCTTGATGAGCACCTTACCTACTGTGGAGTCTGCTGTCTCAATGTTTCTTCAAGAGGAAACACAGATTAGTAATTTCAGCAACAACAGGAGTCATGAGGTGTCTGCCTTCCTCAGCAAAGGGGTGAATGAAACTGCACCTTGCAGACATTGTGGAAGACTGAATCACAAGTCTGAGATGTGTTGGGAGGTTGTTGGATACCCAATTGGCCATCCCAAGAACAGAAAGCAGCCTTTCAAGGGAAACTTCAGGAATCAGAATTATCCTAAGAGCACTAACTACAACAAGATGGGCAAGCAGACTGGTGGAGCAAATGATTCACATGATGCTAATGCTCAGAAGTCTTTCAATGGATCTGGATATAAGGGAACAAAGAAGCTGGCAGCAAATGCAGTGCAGGAGCAGACTAATCTGGCTACAGCAATTGAAGCAGCCACCCATCAATTGGAAACCCTCTTGAAGCTTGTGCCTGGAAGTGGAGGAAATTCAACAAGGAGTGGTGTTGACACAGATGATGAACTTGAGTGCAATTTTGCAGGTATAGCATCCTGTAAAAAGAATAAAACTGTCATGAACCAACAATGGGTGATTGATTCTGGAGCTTCTAATCACATGGTGTCTGATATATCTCTTCTTAAAAATGTTGAACCTTTGCAAAATGGTCCAAGAATAAACATGCCAAATGGAAATACTGTTAGTGTTACACATAGAGGGAAAGTGGTCTTGAATGATGGGCTTATTCTGAAAAATGTGCTATATGTTCCTGATTTCAGACATAATTTGCTGTCTGTTCAAAGATTGGTGAAGGATGGTAAATGCAATGTGCTCTTTTGTGATAATCACTGCTATGTGCAGGGATGTGAAGAAGGAGAAGACAAGAGAATTGGTGTTGCAGAGAATGGCCTTTATGTTCTAGAGATGAGTAAGAATAATGCTGTACAGACATCATTTGCTGAGAATTTTGATCATGGTGGTATGTGTAAGACTCTTAATTGCAAAGCTATATCTAAAACTGTTATTCCTGAATCTTTTGCAAATGCTGTGTCTACTTATGATCTGTGGCATGCTAGATTGGGTCATACACCCTTAAGGGTTATGAAATGCATTGATGATATAAATGTTAAACATGTGAAATTGAATGATGTTTGTGTGACATGCTCCATGGCTAAGCACACCAAGTCATCTTATCCTGTCAGTACTTCAGAAACCAAAAATCCTTTTGAATTGATCCATATAGACATATGGGGACCTTACAGGGTTGCTTATAGAGGGAAGTTCAAACACTTTCTGACCATTGTTGATGACTGCACAAGGGGGACCTGGGTGTACTTGCTAACACAGAAGTCTGAAGCTTACATTAATATCAGAAATTTTTGTGAGTATGCCAAAACTCAATTTGGGAAACAAGTGAAGATTGTAAGATCTGATAATGCCTTGGAATTTGATGACAAATTCTGCATTGCTTACTTTGAACAACATGGGATTGTTCACCAAACAAGCATCATAGATAGACCTCAGCAAAATGGCATTGTGGAGAGGAAGCATAGGCATCTGTTGGAAATGAGTAGAGCACTCAGATTTCAGGCTGGTTTGTCCTTGAAATATTGGGGAGATTGTGTAAAATGTGCTGCTTATTTGATCAACAGGGTGCCAAGTCCTGTTATAAAAGGAAAGACACCATTTGAGATTATGTATGGAAGAAAACCTGAGTATCATCAGCTGAAGACTTTTGGATGTCTTGTTATGGCTTACAATCTAGAAAGAAGGAAGGACAAGTTTCAACCAAGAGGTTTACCTTGTGTTTTCCTAGGGTATCCCTCCACTCAAAAGGGGTACATTGTAGAAGACCTTATCAGTAAAAGAAGATTTGTTTCAAGGGATGTGAAATTTCATGAGAACATATTTCCAATGCTGCAGAAGTCCAAGTATTGTGTGACTCAGCCTACTCCTGATGCAGAAAACTGTGAGGAAGAAGCAAGAGTTGATGATTGCAGGAATGCCAATGTGTATGAAAACACAGTTGTTCCTGAAGATACTGTGGAAACTGAAAATGAGGAGCAAAATCCTCAGCCAGAAGAAGAAGAAACTGAGAATCATGCAGAGGAGCCTGAGAATCATGAAGAACAAGGAGAAACCTCTAATGCTACTCAAAGAAAATCTTCTAGAGATAGAAGAATCCCAGGATGGATGGGGGATTATGTGATGGGTACAAGAAGGTGTGGAACCCGGGATCGGACCCAACTCGGCGTCTTGCTTAAGGGCGGATTTTAAAGTTAAAAAAAAGATTAAGTTGGAAAAACCTTTAAGAACTGTTATGGAGTCGCCACCTATTTATCGCGGAAAATAGGAACCTGCTACCATGTTCTAAGTTAAAAACATGTTCTTAGATTTTGGAGCACGCCGACACCCCTAGATCTAAGGCTTGTGAAACCAGTTGGATTGAGGGTGAGGTACTTTAGAAAAAGAGTTAATTCAAATAATGATTTATGAAAACCTTTTAGAAAAGCCTATGTAAAAATAGCCTCTACTGACCTAGAACAATCCTTGTAAGATGATATTTGAGCTAATGTTATCGCTACGTACAAGTGCGATAAGTTTGTAAAAGAATGCAGATGCAGATGCAAAAAGATTGACTAAAACCCTCAGTTTAGCATGTTTAACTTGTTAACGAATACGGTTCAGTTAAAGGTCGAATTCATTGTTTAAGTTGATTTTAATGCAAGACAGGAAGGGTGCAAGATGCATGCAAATAAAATAAAGTTCAATTGTCCATTGGTTTATTTTATAAGGTCGGTTGCTTATGCGACTTTGGCGTGTCATCGGATATGGAGTGTACCCGAAGTAATAAGAACACTTGGAAGGCAAGCGCGCTCGGGTGCCAAAGCCGGGGGGGGCGCTAGAGTGTAGTCCCCTTTGTTAGTCCATAGAAAATAAGAAAAAGCTTTGGTCCAAGTGGATCAGACTACCTTGTCCTGACGCTTCAGATCTGGGCAGAGCTTCGCTTCTTGAACTAGAAAGGAGGATGAATTCAACACGGGATGGTGTGTTGAACTCAAGGATTTGAGTGCTTGAGGCTTTTTGTGAAAGAGGATTTGTGTGTTGTGAATTGTATGTGAAATTGTGATGTGAAAGAGAGAGGTGTATTCTGATTGTAAATTGTGTGTTATGAGGTCGGGTATAGGGCTCTATATATACTAAAAACCTCGGAGAAATTAGGAAATTGGGGTATAAAACCAGGCCTGGAAACCGCATAGCCTTATGCGGTTGCCTCACCAAACCGCATAAGGTCATGCGGTTTGATGGCTTGGTATTAGAACAACTTTCAGTTTAGTTGCATAAAATCTTTGAAAGATATGATATAATTTAGATGCGTGTGTGCCAAGAAAAGGGTTGGGATATTTACGAGATATTTTATGATGTCTGGGGCCTTGGAGTGCGGGCCAAAGGCTTGGGTTTGGGCTCGGTTTTGGGCCCGAGACCCGGAAAAATGAAAAGGGGTGTATTTGCATAGATTTGTGAAATAAGCTAAGACGTGAAGCTGTATTTTGTGTGAGAGGGGGCTAAATAGCGGTTTTAGCTACCGGGCCTAAATTTAGGAATTTAGGAATGCTGAATTAGACCTTGTTAATGTAAAAGGGCCAATTGTAGTGCAAATGCGAAGCTCATGCCAAATGAAGCAGGACAAGGACCAAGCTAGACTCCAAATGGACAAAATGAACGTTATTTAAGTGTGATGTGAAGCGACCTAAATCATTTTAACATTTCAAAACGACTCAAAATGAATTCGACATTAGTTAGAACCGTAAAAGTCAACGTTAAACATGCGTAATAAAAGTCCGTGATACATCACAGGGTTTTGTTTGGGAGGGTACGGATATGGGTATCCACAGAGCCCCCAGTTTGACTGAGCTCGGACTAGAGCGCTAGTCAAACTCCTACGACCATATCCGGACCATTATAGTCTCGATACAGTCGGCGGAACGAAGCATGTGTCCATGGGTGAGACGAGGACTTCGAACCGGGCTAAACGGGGAGGGGCGTGCGCATTTTAAGGACTTGGCGGTCCGTGCATATTATAAGGGCCTGCCGGCCTGCCGGATGTCTTCGTCGTGCTTGTTGTACTGTCGTTGCTGCCTTTGCGTGTGCTTGGTATCGTCGGATGCTTGGTGCTTGGTGCTTGTAATGTCTTCGTATTGCATGTGTATAAAGGCTAAAGTGCAGGGGTGCATGTGTCTTTGAATAGGGGCGTTTATGTAGGTGTAGGTGTAGGTGTAGGTGTAGGTATAGGTGTAGGTCTCGTGAAAGAGCGTCCGTGTAATGCTTGAACTCGCCGAGGAGTGTCTATGTAGAGTGAAATGCTTGGAGTTAGGTGTATATTGCAGAGTGCTTGTGCTTGGGCTCGCCGAGGAGTGTCTATGTAGTCGTAATTGCATATGATTGCCTTTCGTTGAGGAGAAGGTAGTGCCGTTGTCGATTCTTGATGCCTTTCTTGTGTAGTCGCTTATGCCGTCGCTTATCTTTGATCTTAGTTGTGGATGTTGAACTGGGTCTCGCCGAGGAGCGCAGGTGCTTAGTGTAGTATTTGCTGGAGAAGTACTAGTTTGCCAGGGAAGGGTGTATATGTATGGTCTCGTAGGAGGCGTAGGTGTAGTTGTGGTTGTTTGGGAGAGTGATGGTGTTTCGTCGTGTAAGGGGTGCAGTGTATATTCGCGGGATTATGGTCAGGAAGGTGTATGTGCTCAAGTGTGCGGCCGTGTAATTGCTTGGATGTCTTGAATGTCTTTGATCTGGGGCGCTTGGTGTTTATGTTAGTGATTTCTTTGGGAAGTCGAAGGGTATGTCTTGGACTCGTAGGAAAATGTCTGTATAGGTGTGTGGACTCCATGGGGAGAAGCGATACTCCTGAGGACGTCTGAGAGGGTGTAAGGACTCGTGAAGAGTGTTCGTGTTTCTGCTTCTGTACCGTGTATTAAATGCTTAGTACACGCGTATGGCGGACTGTAGGTGACGCCTTAACCAAGGCATAACGCATAACGTATGTGCTAGTGCTTGTGGCGGACTTTAGGTGACGCCTTAACCAAGGCATGGCGGGATGTGCTAGCGCATGTGGCGGACTTTAGGTGACGCCTTAACCATGAAAGCTTGCGTGTATGAAGAAAAATGAGGAGAAAACGTGGAACAAAACATGCTCTGGAAATTGCCTGTAGACTAGTGACTCTTCCGGGGAATCCCTTATCAATTGGCGACTTCAAGCGTGAACTCATTCGCACATGTCGCGGTTTCAAATCCGGAAATATTCGAACTCGCGATTTTCCTTTCGAGATCTTCAATTTCGCTTGCTTCGACCATGAAACGTGGTATCTGGTGATTCGTTTGGATTCGTATGATACATGTCTCTTGGACTTGGAATGCATGGTGCTTGGGATGTTTCTTGGATATGTTAGGGTACTTGGTGCTTGGACCTACGTTCGGGTGTTGCTTGTCTGATGCACACATGAAAGTGTTATGCTTTTAGCGTGCATGCTCATGTTTGTAGCGGTTCTGGAGGTGTCGCTCAACCGTAGATGCTTATGTCGATGTGGGTATTCATAGCAAGGGTGTCTTCAAAAATGCGAAAAATTATCCCATTTTTCGTTGTAAAGGTTTAATTCTTGATAGGAAGCGTCAGCCCCCAATTTGACTGAGTTATGGTGTCGGTGTATGTATAAGCCCCCAGTTTGATCGAGGTATGGAATATAGCGATGATCAAACTATGTAAAAGGCTATGGGTTGTATTAGGATGAGGGTGTTTTAGGAGAAGGAGTTTTCGGATTACCCCCCTCTAGTTTGACTAAGTTTTGAATGAAAACTAAGTCAAAGTGGTGTACATTAGGAGGAGGAGTTTTTGGATTACCCCCTCGAGTTTGACTAAGTTTTGAATGAAAACTGAGTCAAAGTGAAGAGTATGGTGTTTGGTATTGAAATTTTCCCCGTGGTTCGACTTAATTTGATCGAAATTAAGGTAAAAAGGAGAAAAATGTAGCGTGGGCGGAGCGGGCGATTCAGCTGTGTCAGGGTCGTGCTGAGGTGGCTCGGGTTCAGTAGACTTTGACGAGTCCCGTCGTCTTCACCCTTAGTTGTATTAATATGCTTGTGTAATAAGGATTGTGTGAACCCTTGTTTACATGACTGTTTGTTGTAGCTTGGCTTGAACTTTGTAGTTGCTTTCGTCGTCTTTCGCCTTAGTCTTTGTGTTGTGCTTCCGTGTACCTGCGTAGTTAGTAGGCTTGGATTTGAAAGTGAAATGATTCCCGATTGGGATGTTTGGATTAAAAAGCTTTTTGTTGAAAAATAATTTTTGTAAAAGATTCACTTTAGTTGTCGAAATGAGCTTTAAAAATGAATGCTAGAAATGTCGGTTGTAAGGATTCATGCGAGATGAAAGGGGTGTTTTGACGTTGTAGGCTCAAGCTAGAGTTGTGAAGACCGTGGAGGGTCATTTGGGTGCAAAGGTTGAAAAGCCCCCAGTTGTCGAGGATGAGAATTCGGTAGAATCTCAACACGGAGTGGGGTGTAGTGCTAGGTTCGGTTGTGCTTTGCGTAAGCTGCCTACGTATCCACGAACGTGGAATCAAACCGGCGTAGTTCGAAAGAGCTTTTGCTTAAAATGTGTTAACTCGAGTGAGTTAAATTCGAAGAATGCTGTTTCTCAAAATGTATTAACTTGAGTGCCGAGTTGAATTTTTGGAAAATTTTAGACTTCGAAGATTCGAGATGCATTTCAAGGATTTGAGATGCATTCTCGAAAGGTACATTTTGTTTGCGAAAGGGTGTGTTTGCAAAAAGTGAATTGCAAAGTGCTTTAATATTAACTCGAGTATTGGGTTAATTTTGAAAGGTGATTAGCTAATTTGAGGGTGCATTGCCTCGTGTAAGTTTGAAAAAGCGCGTCGTTCCGTGGGAGCGTTTTGAAGACTGGAGAGTTTTTGAAAGGAGCGGTTTAAATGTCGCTAAATTGTTTGATTGGAAGAGGATTGACTCGACGTGTGACTCGATGCTTAAAATGCCGAAAAGTTTGCAAAATAGAGACGAATCGTATGCGTGATTTGAGACTCGACGGTTGCATGGATGCCATATTCGGGAGCACGTGCGTTGGTGGAGCCCAGGTGGTGCTTGCTTGTTCTTTGTGGGATCTTTGTTGTTCCTGCAAAACAGTGTTAGACCAAAAAGCAGAGTACTACTCCTAAGTCTATGACAACTTTGCCTTGACGGATTCGTTTTAGTCGCCTCGATAAAGAAATAGTTTGCCTTTGAACTTTGTGAATTTTTGTGGACACATCCTTAGCATGGAAAGCTTTGGACGGGGAATATTTTGTGGATTTTGTAAAAGGTTGGTTGAGCTCGGGAGAGCGGCCTACGTATCCGTGGTTACGGAATCAAACCTAGCGTAGTTCCGAAGAGCACGTTTGAGGGCGTGCATGAGGTGTTGAAAGGTGCGTGTTTATGGATCCGCCGGTCTGGGAGGTGTTTTTGTGAAAAAGGTGCGTGTTTAAGGACCCGCCGGTCCAGGAAGTGGGTTTGTTTTTGTGGAAAGGTGCGTGTTTAGGGACCCGCCGGTCCAAAGGGTGTTTATGTGTTTGACCTTGATACATTGCATCCTAAGGGTGGGTTCTCCTTAGTTGATCTAGGCTGGTTGCTTGCTACTTCTGTCTTGTCTTCAATTTGGACTTTCAAAGACTTGGCCACTTGTTTCTGGGCGTCGGTACTTCTTGCCTTTGGGGTTTCGGCCCCTCGCTTATTGATTTCTAAGCTTTTGACTTCTTAAGCTCTTGCTTCTAGGCTTTTGACTTCTTGAGCTTTTGACTTTTTGAGCTTTTGACTTCTTAAGCTTTTGCTTAGTTGTTTTGCCCCTTGTTCCGGAGCTTTTGAGACTTTTGCTTTTTGGTGACTTTGGTTTTTGACTTTTGTACCTTATATTCCCGTTTGGTTTGAGAATATCGTACGCCCTATGTGGCTTGGGCTTGAGCTCGGACCTTGCTAAACTCTGTGGCTCGGTGGTCACTCGTGATCGTGTGTCTATCACGCGGGCTCCTTTGACAAGTTCGTTTGCTTATTAGGCACGCGATCGAGTACGCGGAGGGCGATCCAGGAATACTCGTACCTTTGGTCGCGATCAAATTCATGATCACTGTGGAGCTCCAAATTAATGGATCCTCCTCCAAAAGCAGCGGAGTAGTAGACCACAAGCAGACTAGTGAACCTTAGGTGTTTAGTCGTCGGAAGCTTTCTTGTCTTTGTTTTTGATTTAGTTGTTGACTTGGACCTTCGTACCCGGCCTAGATCTCCTTAGGATAGCCGTTCCTGGGATGCAATGTATGTTGGTGTAGAATTGTGTTTTTTATGGGAAAAGTGTGTAAAAAGGAAGCTGGGTTGTAGGCAAACTTATTCCTTTATCGATTTGCTAAAAATGTCGTACGTCGAAGACTCGATTGCCCTAGACTGACAGAGATTGACTCAATGTTTAAAAACTCGACCCGTATTGAAAAGACTCGAATTTCTTGAGGAGATCCGTGAGATCGTCGGTGGCGCCTTGATGGATTCTTCGCTGGGTGCTCGAGACGCACATGTCTCGGATGTGGTTGATGCTGTGTCGGGATTCGGTTCACGCATGCTTAGATTTGACTTTGATTTTGCAAAAGTTTGTTTTCGGCGAAAAGCAGGATGTCTTGTTGAGCAAAATGTGTTGTCACATTTTGGCTTGATGTAAAAAGCGTTTTGAAATCAAATCCAATAAGCTCGTGTTAGTGGCTTGTCGGTGAAAGTGTGAATCGATTCGGAGTGGCGATAGGCTATCCGAATCAAGGGTGTTTGAAGATGTGATGAAGACGGTTATACTCGTTTTCATACATTCGGTTTGAAAGAGGGTTAGATTAAAGCGACTATGAGCCACTTGGTCTAACCGTGAAGGACTCGCGGGATGATGCTAGTTCATTCCTAGGTTTTGTTGTCTTGTGAAAAGAGACGTTTGGATTAAAATGGCGGTAGGCCATTTGAATCATGGATTTCGAGAATGTTTATTTTGCTAGATTTGTTTTCAAGAAAAGGTCCATTCTCGGGTTTGAAAATGCTTGGTAATAAATGGGTTACAATGAGTGCGGGTCATGTAGTTCATTTATGTTTTGGAATGTCACGAGAATAAAGTGATTATTCTCGGGTGTTTTGAGGAGACTGTTTGTCTAGATCAAACCGTCCTGACTATGGGCCATTCGGTTCGAAGGAAGGATTTTTTGAAAAAGGTTATTTCAAAAACGTGATGAGGATTTTGTGAAAGTAGTTTGTAAGAGGATTTGGGCCAAGATGGTTATGAATCATTTGGTCCGATGAAAAGTCCGCGAGATTGGGCTTGGCCATTCTCGGGTTTTGTTTGCGTGAAAAAGACAATTTTCTTTGAAACGAAGTCGACTTTGGGCGTTTGGCCTAAAGAGAATGTCGTTATTTGTTTTGCAGAAGTGAGGAGATTTTTGAAAAGAGCTCATTTCAAAAGCGGGTGTGTCTTGCTTGGTTTGTAAAAATAAGAAGATTTTGAAAAGAATTTATTTCAAAAATGAGAGTGTGTTGCTTGTTTTGTAAAAGTGAGGAGATTTTTGATGAGAGCTTGTTTCAAAAATGAGAGTGTATTGCTTTAGGAGCAATGTTGTGCCTAAGAAGTCTTTGAGGCAAGAACGCGTGTGCGGATCTTGTCTCGACGTTGAAATGTGTTTGATTTGCATTCGTCGAGCCCATGTTAACGGTTCATCGTTAAGGGCTCGAGCCTAGATGCATGGAAAGGATTCGACTCGTGAACGGTTAGCTAGTCGAGTCGAGGATGTTGAGAATGGATTGGTTTGTGTGACGTGTATCTAGTTAGTCCTACTAGATTCAACGTTCGTTTTAAGCGTTCATTTTTAGCTCATTTTTGTTTAGGAAGACCTTTTAAGCTTGAAAAAGGAGATTTTAGACAAGGTTTGGCTAATAGGAAGCTTTTGAGACGAGGATGCGTGTGCACATCTCGTCTCGATGTTAAAAGGTGTTAGCTTTGTCGAGCCCACCCAACGGTTCATCGTTAAGGGCTCGAGCCTAGATGGGCGAGAAGGATTCGACTCGAGAGCGATTAGCTAGGCGAGTCGAGCGTGTTGAGAATGGATTAGGTTGTGTGGGTTAAATTTGCACGTTAGTGACATGACTAGACCAACGTTCATTTTAAGTGTTCATTCTAGCTCATTTCTTTGTTAAGAAAACTTTTTTTAAGCTTGAAAAAGGAGGTTTTCGAAAAAGTTTTAGCTAAAGGAAAGCTTTTGAGACGAGGATGTGTGCGCACATCTCGTCTCGATGTTAAAAGGTTTTGCTTTGCATCCATCGAGCTGATATCGGTGATTTGCCGAGGTGAGCTCGAGTTCGGATGTGTAAAAGAGAATGGACTCGACTCGAGAGTGGTTAACAAGTCGAGTCGAGGATGTTAAAAGTGGAGTCTAGGCCGTGTGACCTAGAGGATTGAAATCCGCGAGCTCGGGTTTTATTCCTTGCTCGGGTTTTTGCTTGTTAGTGAAAAAGGAAATTTTGAAAAAGTTTATTTCAAAAATTCGCGATAGTTTTGTTTGAAAAGTGTTAGTTTGTTAAATGTTAGGTTCATTTATCTTTGAAACGTTTAAGCGAGTTTTCGAAGATATGAATGCATATGCTCGTTTTGAAAAAGACCATGGAGTGCATGGCCTCGAACTTGTACGTATGACTCAAAAAGGGGTGAAAATGAGTCAGTCGGGTACACCTCCAACTATCTCGAGTACGCTTTGGCAGATACTTAACCCCTTCATTTCCTTACGCCGGGGCGATAGGTTTTTCACGGAGAACCGGGCGGTCGAGATAGCCGTTCTGACGGCCGTGGAGGGGCGAGAGGAAAACTAGTCCGGCATGTGCTTTATCGAGTGGACAAGCCTGCATGTGGGAACCACCTCTCGAGGGTGCAAAGGGTGCCTAGATTCCAAAAGGAATGGACTCTAAACGAATGTGCATAGCTCAAATATGTGTACTTGGATTGTTGAAGGCTTTCAAGTTTCACCTCTTTATTTTTAAAAAGAAAAAGCTAGTTTTTGGTTTTAAAAATAAGATCTCCCAAATGAGTCGCCAAACCGTGGAACAGGGATCGGACCCAACTCGGCGTCTTGCTTAAGGCGGATTTTAAAGTTAAAAAGATTAAGTTGGAAAAACCTTTAAGAATCAAGTATGGAGTCGCCACCTATTTATCGCGGAAAATAGGAACCTGCTACCATGTTCTAAGTTAAAAACATGTTCTTAGATTTTGGAGCACGCCGACACCCCTAGATCTAAGGCTTGTGAAACCAGATTGGATTCGGGGTGAGGGTACTTTAGAAAAAGAGTTAATTCAAATAATGATTTATGAAAACCTTTTAGAAAAGCCTATGTAAAAATAGCCTCTACTGACCTAGAACAATCCTTGTAAGATGATATTTGAGCTAATGTTATCGCTACGTACAAGTGCGATAAGTTTGTAAAAGAATGCAGATGCAGATGCAAAAAGATTGACTAAAACCCTCAGTTTAGCATGTTTAACTTGTTAACGAATACGGTTCAGTTAAAGGTCGAATTCATTGTTTAAGTTGATTTTAATGCAAGACAGGAAGGGTGCAAGATGCATGCAAATAAAATAAAGTTCAATTGTCCATTGGTTTATTTTATAAGGTCGGTTGCTTATGCGACTTTGGCGTGTCATCGGATATGGAGTGTACCCGCAGTAATAAGAACACTTGGAAGGCAAGCGCTCGGGTGCCAAAGCGGGGCGCTAGAGTGTAGTCCCTTTGTTAGTCCATAGAAAATAAGAAAAAGCTTTGATCCAAGTGGATCGGTACCTACCTTGTCTGGCGCCAGATCTGGCAGAGCTTCGCTTCTTGAACTAGAAAGGAGGATGAATTCAACACGGGATGGTGTGTTGAACTCAAGGATTTGAGTGCTTGAGGCTTTTTGTGAAAGAGGATTTGTGTGTTGTGAATTGTATGTGAAATTGTGATGTGAAAGAGAGAGGTGTATTCTGATTGTAAATTGTGTGTTATGAGGTCGGGTATAGGGCTCTATATATACTAAAAACCTCGGAGAAATTAGGAAATTGGGGTATAAAACCAGGCCTGGAAACCGCATAGCCTTATGCGGTTGCCTCACCAAACCGCATAAGGTCATGCGGTTTGATGGCTAGTATTAGAAATTTCTTTCAAGTTTCGGTTGCATAAAATCTTTGAAAGATACAGTATAATTTCGTGCGTGTGTGCCAAGAAAAGGGTTGGGATATTTCTGAGATATTTTATGATGTGCAGGGCCTTGGAGTGCGGGCCAAAGGCTTGGGTTTGGGCTCGGTTTTGGGCCCGAGACCCGGAAAAATGAAAAGGGGTGTATTTGCATAGATTTGTGAAATAAGCTAAGACGTGAAGCTGTATTTTGTGTGAGAGGGGGCTAAATAGCGGTTTTAGCTACCGGGCCTAAATTTAGGAATTTAGGAATGCTGAATTAGACCTTGTTAATGTAAAAGGGCCAATTGTAGTGCAAATGCGAAGCTCATGCCAAATGAAGCAGGACAAGGACCAAGCTAGACTCCAAATGGACAAAATGAACGTTATTTAAGTGTGATGTGAAGCGACCTAAATCATTTTAACATTTCAAAACGACTCAAAATGAATTCGACATTAGTTAGAACCGTAAAAGTCAACGTTAAACATGCGTAATAAAAGTCCGTGATACATCACAGGGTTTTGTTTGGGAGGGTACGGATATGGGTATCCACAGAAGGTCAAGAATCAGAAATGGAGCTGCTGAAATCAGTAGTGTAACTCAAGCAAATGTTCAGACATCCTTTGCAAATATGGTTCAAAAGACTGCAACTTACTCTGAACCATTCTTCTTTAAGGATGCAGTGAGAGATCAGGCATGGGTGACAGCAATGAATACTGAATTGAATGCCCTAGAAGAAAATGAAACATGGGACATTGTTGAATTACCACCTGGAAGAAAAGCAATTGGGTGCAGATGGTTGTACAAGTTAAAATTTCAACCTGATGGATCCTTGGAAAGACACAAAGCAAGGTTGGTCATTCAGGGGTGTAGACAAAAGGAAGGTCTTGACTATCATGAAACATTTGCACCTGTGGCGAAAATGACAACTGTGAGATCTCTACTTGCTGTGGCAGCTATGCAAGGCTGGGATTTGATCCAAATGGATGTGACAAATGCTTTTCTTCATGGTGAACTGAATGAGGAAGTGTATATGCATTTGCCATATGGATACACTCAGGTGGGTGATAGGATAACAAGGTCTGATAATCCTCCTGAGAGATACAAGGGGCCCTTGGCTTGCAGACTCAAAAAGGCCTTGTATGGCCTGAAGCAAGCACCCAGACAGTGGTTTGCTAAACTGTCTGAGGTGCTACTGAAGTCAGGGTTTCAGAAATCACATTCAGACCACTCTTTGTTTGTAAAGAGTCAGGGGGAGTGCATGACTGTGGTCCTTGTTTACGTAGATGATATGGTGATCACTGGTAATGACAAGACTGAAATTGAGTTGCTGAAAGAAGCACTGAAAAACCAATTTCACATGAAGGACTTGGGGAAATTGTCTTATTTTCTTGGAATTGAGATAGCTCACACAAATCAAGGTCTGTTTCTTTCGCAAAGGAAGTATGTGAGTGATCTGCTCAGAGATTATGGTGTTCACAAAGAAAGAGCTCTCAAGGTCCCATTGGATGCACATACAAAACTGACTCCAGAGAAAGGTATACCATTGCAACAACCTGACATCTATAGAAGGCTCGTTGGAAAGCTGATATACTTAACTATCACTAGGCCTGATATCTCTTATTCAGTCCAAATTTTGAGTCAATTTGTTCAGTGCCCCACTTCTGACCATTTGCAAGCGGCAAGAAGAGTGCTCAGGTATCTCAAATCCTCTCCTAATCAAGGCATTCTCCTAGCAAGGTCCTCTGCTGCCAGACTGAGTGCTTATTGCGACTCAGACTGGGCTTCCTGCCCTTACTCAAGGAGGTCTACAACTGGTTTTTGCATCCTTCTAGGGGACTCACCCATCTCTTGGAAATCAAAGAAGCAGAGTGTGGTTGCAAGATCGTCAGCTGAGGCTGAATATAGAGCAATGGCTCTAACTGTCTGTGAGGTAACTTGGCTAAGGTCCTTGCTAAAAGATCTTGGGTTGAAGCACCTACCAAGCACAACTCTTCCTTTGTGATAATCAGCACTCTATCTATCATTTGCTAACCACAGTAATACCATGAGCGTACCAAACACATTGAAGTGGATTGTCACTTTGTTCGGGAAAAAATGGAAGAAGGTGTGATTAGTCCCGTGTATGTTCCAGCTCAACGACAAATTGCTGATGTCCTCACCAAGCCATTACAAATGGCTGCCCATTATAAGCTTCTTGGCAAGATGGGAGTGAAGAAGAACTCTCACTCACCTCTTGAGGGGGAGTGTAAGAAGACATATGCTGAAATTTTGATGAGTGAAGCAGCCCAACAAAACAAGGCCACAAATGATTCAGGCCCAAATTGGAAAATCAGTCCAAAATCAAAGGTGAAGAACGTGAGCAGCAAGTAGGAGTGGAAAAGAAGACAAAATAGAATGTCAGGAGAAGCTTCCCTATGACTGGGTCGCTGACTGAAAGAATTGATCTAGGGTTTAGTGCATTCCCTTGTATAAATACATCAAAAACATTGTAATGAAATTAGAACAGTGAATGAAAAGTTAGCGAGAGGAAGAAACCCTTGCATGAAAATTATCAGAAGTTCAACCTCCATTGAAGGTGACACTATACTCTGTTTTATTTCGTTATCTTCAGTGTGCATCATGAGTCAAGGATTACAATTTCTTCAGAATACAAACGAGCTAAATTCTTTCAAAAAAAAAAAAAAAAAAAAAAAACTAATAAAAGATACCTTAAAAAATTAAATATATTTGGAGTGAGGTGAAATTTATGGGTCGTTTGACTAATAATTTGAAAATGTTACGTATTTTTCAATGAAAACTAACATTTAATATGAGACACAAGATCGCGCAATATATTCAACAAAATTGTCTTTTTGTTAAAATTCAATTTAGACTGTCTTAATAATTTGTACAACTTTATCCATCACATTATATTCATGCACCCTCTTATTCTTTGCAAACAATATTTTAAACCCACATTTTACCCTCAACTTAAGACTCTCGAATGCTTAATTAATATCTCTAAATATATAAACATCATAAAAAAAATATAATCATTTAATATTTTATTCTACTCGACAAAATAAACCAAACAAAATTTTACCAGATTATATTATCTTTTATTTTAGCACCCATGAAGTTTAAAGAAATTCACATTTAGGAAGAAAAAAAGGTTCAATGTGCTTATAAGAGCAAGTGCAATGGGTGGTTTTTAGTCTTGAATTGAGGTTTTCAATAAGAACTTTAAAATAAAATGGGTGGTTTTTAGTCTTGAATTGAGGTTTTCAATAAGAACTTTAAAATAAAGTTCTTGTCATTGTGGAGCTCATTGAGTTCTTCAATTTAAGAACTCAATTCTATTTTAAGAACCAAGTTTAGTTCTTTAGAAAATCAAGGAACATTTTGGTTACTTGACCAATCATTTATTTTAAATAATTTATATTTTCCTATGAAAAAACATAAAGTTTTTCCATTGTGATAAAAAGTTCTTACTTCTTGAGATTGTTAAAAAATGACATGGCAAATGAAGAACTTTATAAATAGTTCTTCCATTGCACTTGTTCTAAGGATTACATTGACCACCTTAATAACAAGATCTTATACTTTTGGACTTAAGTGAAAACAACGATTTCATACAGTATTTGATATAGGTGGGAACGGGTATTTTGTTACCACTTTTTTTAAGAATATCAATGCTATTGTTGGAGTGTTGGTAATTTGGTATCCATATGATTTTAAACCTTTTTTGGGGAAATTTGTTTAGGAAGGGAATTTTTTCAGAAAAAAAAAAAAAGAAAAAAAAAAACCTTAAAAAAATAATTTATTCCTTACCTTTTTTAAAATTATTGAATCACACTCCTACTTTTTGCAAACTAATATCTAAACTTTCAAACGTTTTCTTTACAAATATTATTTTTGAAAAAGGCTACAAATATATTCAGTCTTAAATAGTCGCTTGTTTCACTTGTAATTGAATCATCTCTTAATTCGTTCTAGGTAAGTGAACTTGTATTTTAGACCTTGTGTTTTCTTCGTAACCTTAGAAAACAAATCATACAACTAAAGTCAGTTGTAGATAAGCTATTTGTTTTGAAAATATGAAGTTGATACCAAAATAATTAATAAAAGAATAGCGAATAAGAACTCAAAATATGAGTTACGCTACATACAATTACCTTTTAAAATTAACATTTTTGTTTTTTTTTTTTTACTTTACGATTATGCCTCTATGTATATATTTGGATTTAATTAATCTAATTAGTCCAATGTTAAGAATCATAAAATGCCTTTCAAACTCGAAAATTCACAAAAGTTTCAAGTGTCGAATTCAACCCATTCTATATACTCTATCATTGAATTCATATACACTTCATTTTATTACCTTTGTTTTGTGTTTTTTTTTTTTTGAAAGAAATGATCAATTCATTAATAAATAGTCATACGACATCTACAACATGTGTCAATTGGTTACAAATCGACTAAAGCCAAATAAAAGAAACTCTCGTTCAAAGAAAGATCTGTATACTTGAATTGCTCCAAAGCACGTCCTCTATCATATCGCCGCAAACAGCTTTTCACAAGAGGATCAAAGAATCTTGAGCCTTGACGAGAAGCAATTTCATTTAACCAAATTTATTGCAACCAACAAACCGACAACACGTGTAACGCCACATAACGATTCATTAAGAAACTGATCTTCCACATTTTCATCATAAGAGAAACGACTAAGCCGCTCTTACCTATATTTTCAATACAACTGAAACCTAGAAAACTAGGACTGAAAAAACTCCAAAAATAGAAACCGACAAATGGATCTCGCAAAAAACGAGACCTCTTATTTATTAATTTATAGAGATTCATACTTAATAATTGATAAAGAAAGTTATTTGGGGGCTTACCATCGATTAATTGTCGATGGAAGCCCCACTTTGATTTGGATGCGATTAGGGTTTTTTCCAAGAAGGAGAAAAAGAGATAATTGAAAATTGTGTTTTTTTAAAAAGAAAATTATAAATTTTTTATTATTATTGAGAGTGGTTTTGTTTTGTGTTTATTACTTTTACGTATTTCTAAGAAAAACTAGCTTATGATAAAAAATTAGTCCGAATGTTTTTAAAATTATAATAGCAAAAAGATGCGGTGGTGAGATAATATATGATGATGGAGTACGTACATGTGCCAATGTTACATACGTATCATTCATTATATAGTGGTATTTACTACTCATATTTTATAGCATTTTCATATTCTGAATTGAATAACCTTTTCTAATATTGTAAGTGACCTACTCCATAGTCAATACATAAATTTTAATAATTTTCTATATTATCATATGTACTCGTATTTCTACAGATGCTGAGTAAGTCTTGAGAAAGATTGTCTTCCCTTATGAAAGTGAAAAAACCAGTCTTCAGATACATATTAAAATTGACTACATTTAGGTTGTTTGTAACCATTTTAACTAAATTGTGACAACTTAAATATATAACTCTTAATTGTAGTCACAATATGCTTAATAGTAGTCAGCATTAATTTAAATGTGGTTACTTTTTAAGCATCAGGCTAGGGCTCAGGAAACTCGTCTTCGCTTTCTTAGAGAAAATTTCTCGGTAAAAAACGTCTTTTTTAAAACTTGTAAATAGATGATATAAAAAAGCAAGCCAAAAGAAAATATTAGCCATAAATATAGGTAGCTGAATCTCGCGTACCTGTACGGCTTCTTGTGGTCTCATTTAATTTACACATGAGACACATGCATGCCATCAATTTTAGGTGAATTATAGACAAAGTTATATACGGAGTATATGAGACAGTTTAAAAATAACTACTGTTGATTTATAAGATAAATAGTGAATATTACGGTGTTTGACAGTCGATCTCATGCGTGGAAAACCTAAAGTCCTAAACAGTTAAATTTTAATTAAAATCTCTTTAAAATCTTAAATTGTAAATTTGATGTAATTTTTTTTTTTGACCGGCAAAAATTTGATTAGAATGCAGTAAAAAGAAATTGTTTTGCACAAAACATTGCCTTCTTTTTTTCAAAATAAAAAATAAAAAAAACTTTGTGCGGATTAGAATAAGAAAACAATTCATAATAACAAAGAAGTATTTATTTCATCTTTGATATAAAATCTCATGATAACAAGTAAGAAAAAAAATTATTCATCGAATAAATTAAGTTTGACAAACTAAGTGGTGATTGCCCAGGTGGAATTTGGGTTAACTTGAAAGTGTGAAACAAAGTGTGAGGTCTCAGGCTCAAATCCCACCTGGAACCAAAAGGAATTAAAAAAAAATCAAAGCATATCACTTGGCCACTACATACGGTGGTGCGGGAATGCATGTACCCGGGGGGACTCAATCCCGGGAAATTTCCACATCCTCTACTTAACGTGAAATTTCTCTCTCACATAAGATATTTGGTGGTCATTTTTATGATTCAATTTTATTTTATTTTAATTTATTGAGTGTTAGTTTTTCCGTGGTCTCATACTATTATTATGATACGGTTGTATATATAGAAGACTAGCTTAAGTATATATTTTAGTTTTGAAAATCGTAGTTGCATGAAAAATACAGACGTAAAGATCGAAAACAATAATTGTAAAATTATAAATGTCTTATTTAAGATTTTTTATATAAAATAAATTACTCAATTAAATCATACGGAGTAACGTTATTCTACATTGTAAGAGTAAATGATATAAGAAAATTAATATAAAAGTTTATAAAGCTGTTTGAGGTACCTGTGACAATAGGTCATAGGTTCGATTTCCCCCTCCTCTGTTTTATTGTCCTTGTGGCTCATATTAGGGAAAAAAAAATTGTACGAAGTATTTTACTTGTGATCTAAACTAATATATTTAATTAGTGAGTAGTGACAAACAAACCTATTTTAAGAAATGTATATAATCAATTAGAAATACTCCGTATTATACTCGTATTTGAGCACAAATTATCAATTTACCATATATATTGTCCTACATTCCTACCTAAGGATCTCATGGATTTAAAGAACAATAATTGTACACAAAGTTTGTTGTGAATATAAAGTAGATATGTACTAAAGTGGTATACTATTATGATTCAATCTCATTTTTCCTCAAATATCTAAAACTTTATTTCATCCCACAAAAAAAAAAAAAATATCACTCATCTTACATTGTCATTTCACAAATATCAGTCATCTTATATACTCAATTCAAAAAAAAAAAAAAGTCCTAGGAAAATAAAGCACATAATGGAGAAATTATCAATCAACTTTTGGAAAGGCCTAAAAAAATTTTGTGAAAAGGGTGACTATGAAAGGCTAATCAACAATAATCAGAAGCAGAAGCAGACCCAGACCCGAACCAGAACCAGAATGACCAGAGTCATCCTAGAACAACAAGGTTCAACCGCGTCACAAGGAAGGCGAAGAAGAAGGTTTTGGCGAGTAAAATTAAACACAAAAACTCGAATTTTGGGTCGTGTTGGGTCATCCAAGAAGTGGATAACAAGGGTAAGAGATGCATATGTGAATATGATGAATAAGATCTCAAACACCGGGTTAATAGGCGCGGAATACGGGTGTGGAGGGCCCGTTGTCGGACCCGGGAACGTCTTTGGAGGGAACCGCATTAAGGAGTACGATGAGAAGATGATACAACAAGTTTACAAGAATTTCATCGCTGCTCAAGGTCAATGGGTGCATAGTTAAGGTCATTTATAATTGGTTTAATTGTATTTTTTAAAGTAATTTTGGAACTTATGTTGTTTTTAACTGCGCGTCACATAAATTTATGTGGCGCACTAGATAAATTCTGGTATATATCCCGTGCAATTTATGCACACATTAAGTTCTTTTAAATTTTTATGAATTTTATAATTATGATACATATATATAAATTTTATTTTCTATAGTTGAGGAAAATGAAATCATAAATTCTATCACAGTCATTTTAAATACTCAATGTTTAAAGAGTCCATGCATGTTTAGTGAATTGATGTATATATACAGTATGACACAACTATTACAAATTATATTACGTAACTTGATGAATTAAATAATTATCTTCTATAATCCATGTTTGCCTTGATTTATAATTATTTTGATTAGCTACTACTCCGTAAAAGAATTTTTGTCTAGTGATGTGATGTAGTCCATGTAGAGATTGATTGCATAGCATGTATCGGTGGTTTTTTTTTATTATTAATAAGAAATAAGAAATTATGTTTGCTTTTCTTTGTGAGAAACAATACAATAACTATAATTAATTAATTGAAATAGAAAAGGTATGTAATGAAATAATTAAATAATCAATAAATCTCATAATTATAATGTGAGGAAACAAAATTGTATATATGAAAAAGTCTAACAATAAACTAATATTATTATTATGACTATCTCATTTGTAGTCATTTATAAATTATAGTTTTTTTGTATCAATTTTAGCAATGAGTGATTTAGAGTACTACTTCCTCTGTCTCAATCATTTGTTTATACTTCTCTCAAATTCCCGTCATAAAAAAGTTAAACTGTAAATAAATCACTGAAACGGATGGAGTATATTATAATAAAACTAGGACAATTCTCGTGCATAAATGCACGAGCATGTATAGATATATTTATTAGTTAACTAAAACAAATTGATGATGGAATTACATTTTACAGTAAAAGTAAAAATAATGATAATATATCATATTAAAATTTTATCAACGTACTCGTTCAACACATAGATTTTTCTATGGATCAACTATTATAACCCTATGAACTTGTTCAATCCGCAACATTATATTCTAGTAGGAATCAGAATTATATTGAATAAATGTATCATAAATGTAAAAAGGAATTAGAGTCGCAATATTTGTGAATTAATATTTATGCATGCGTTGATTTCAATGTAAATATTAGTCATTAAACATATTTATATATGAGTTGATGCAAAAATTAACATATGAAAGGTGGGTTGACTGGTAAAAGTATTAATTAGCATGTATAGAAATTTTGATCAAATAGAAATCTTCTGGGTGAAGGCAGTGGCTTGTGTACCTTGTGCGTTAACAATGTTAGTCTTGAGTCTTGTGTGCACTTATTTCGAGACTGTGAATTTGTGAGGAACATCTGGTTTGGTTGTGGTCTCGGGATAAGAATCAGTGATGTGGAGTGTGTTAGTATGTGACTCTTACGTCGCGTTAATTTTGTCGGAGTATGATTAAAGATGATAAGGAAACTCGCGTTTTGGAAAGTCGAAAGCTAAAAAGAACTTTCCTTAATTAATTAGGAGTGGAATTTTCTTATTTTAATTATGAGTGATTTTTTTTCATATTTGTATTTTCTATTTGTATTAGTCTTTGCTAGGGTAGTTTACTATATAAACACTACCTAGGCTTATTAGCTATTCAACACAACACAAATAAAGCAAATACAAAATATTGTGAGGCAAATACCTTGAGAGTTTTTAGAGGCATGTCTAGGAAATTCTATGCTCGTCTTTTGTAATATGTAATTCTTCGACATAATGAAATATTCTCCCTCGCCCCTGTGAACGTAGCTATCATATTGATAGTGAACCAAGTAAATCTTGTGTCTTTTAAATTCTTGCATCTACTCTAAATCGCTTCCGCGCACAACAGAGTGCACAAGCATAGAAGAATGGATGTGCAATTGGCTTCGTTTTTTTGGAAAAGAGCATAGAAAAGATGGGTTATGGAGTCAGTGGAGACAGATGCAGTTTATGGTGGTTCTGTGGGTGATCCGATTGGCAAGGAATGAAGCGAGGTTTAGCGATTGCAGACCCACTCCTAGAGCTACTTTACTCCGCTATAACTCACTTGTTAGCGACTCTTATGATGCTTGGAAGGTTGCGGAAGATAGGAAATTTATCCCTAGTGCTATGCAAGGAGGAGATATCCCTGAGGGGGACCAGGAAAGGAATCGGTGGACTGAGGAGTTGGATGATAACGATTCACGTTGTCTGTTAGCAGGTAACTATATGTGTATGTGTGCAGATACTATGCAGGTGGATGCGTCATGGACTAAGAACCAAAGGGCAGGTGCAAGATGGGTGATTATCAATGACAACCACGAGATTGGTGAACACGCCATTTCCTTCCAAGCTGAGACAGCAACACAAGCCAAGGCTTACGAGTTGCGGGAGGCTATCAGATAGGCACAAGCCAATCATATCTGACATTTGGTTATAAAAACAGATTGCAAGGTGGTGGTTCAGCAATTACGGAGCACGAATGTCCTTTGTCATCATATTTCAACTTCTATAGCGGACATTCGTTGTTTAGCTACTGCTTTTCATTGTGTTATGATTGTTTATAGTCCTAGGCATCAGGTTAGGGGGGCACATCGTCTTGCGAGGGAAGCACAACGATTGTGACCTCACATGACTTAATTTACAGTTGTAGGAAAAAAAGTTATTTAACCTTTTTTTAATTGTAAGCTGGCCTAGTAATACATATACTCATCCTGAATAAATACCATTATATTTTAAACCCAAAATTAACCCGACTCGTATTTTACCTGAATTCATATCCAGTTGGCTAGCAACTCTCCCATATTACCCCTCTCATAAGTCTATCCTAAACTCCTTAAGTGTCTACTTATCATGGCCAAACTTTCAAATTTTAACGTAAATACATTAAGAAAACAATCTAAAGATAATAAAAAAAAGGATAGGATCATATAAAATCAGGCGGAAAAATAGGTAGTATTTCTTTTTCAAAATTAATGTTATTCGATGTGTATTTGTTTATAACTCGCCTATATTGCCCGTTTTACAAAATTAAATCTTTAATGTGTGTTCAATAGACACATATTTGAAAAATCACAATATTATTTTAAAAATAAGTTTTAATTAGTAATATTATTAAAAATAAAAACAAAAAAAATTAATGACATGGTATAAAAAGTTTAAAATTTTGGGTTTATTTACCGAACCTGACCAAACCTGTATATAAATTGTCCGTAACTCGTCGATTAGGCCTAATTCACCAGTGTATTTGAAAGTGGCGACTTTGACTCTTTTTCTTTTTATTTTTTTTATTTTTTAATTTATTTATTGAAGTTTAAAATAATTTGATCATAAATATGTTAACAATTGTAAAAAAAAAATTCGTACAATGAAAACACATTTAAAATTTGTCATATAAATATCGTTTTTTTTTTTTTTTTTGCTAAAATGTCAGAATTCATTAATAAAGCAAAGAGTACAAGATAGGCTAATTACATCATATCAATTTCAGACATCTCTTATCTACTTTCGTCATTTCAAAATGTAAAGAACATAAGCGACTACGAAGTAGCATCTTAAGTTGACAAGCCACTACGTGGGGATGTTGTATACAACCATTAATCCACGCCTCGTTTCTTTGCCTCTATACGTTGTACCAGCAACCCTCAATAGCTGCTCCAATTACGCACTTCTTGACCCGTGACCATCTTCTCTTGTTGACTTTCTCCAACCAATTGCCATCATATAAATATCTTTCACGAAATTATACTTTTGTCGTAAAATATATCATAACGATGTGGTTAGTCGCTTAAAATGATACATTCAACACCAGAGGCGGATCTTGGGCCATCCGAAAGGGGGCCTGGCCCCCCCTAGCTTATAGATTAAGTATTAAATCTGCAGTTGTCATTCATTAAAAGGAAGTGGTGTGGTGGTAAGGGATGCAAGCATTATTGTGAAAGGTTACAGGTTCGATTCTTGGGGCAATAGTTTTACATACATATTTTTTTTAGGAAATAAATTTACGGTCAGCTATATATTTCACCATTTGCAGTCCAATAATAAATTGTACGGTAATTTTTTCACCTTTGTATACAATTATTTTAGCGACTCTTTTTACGGCGAGAAAAGAAATAAATATAACCCCTATTATTACATATGTTTCGGCCCCCCGAAAGAAAATCTCCAAGATCCGCCACTGTTCAACACCATGTGAAGTCAAGTATATAAAACTTACGACCATAAAGTTTCAATAGTCAATTATTTTGCAAGGAAAATAATCATAAGAAAAAAGAAAGTAATGACATGGTATAAAAAGTGTAAAATTTTGGGTTTATTTACCTAATATGAACAAACCCGTATACAAATGATTTGTAACTCATCAATTAGGCATGTTTATTTCACCAATGTATTTGAAAGTGTCGACTTTGATTTTTTTTTTTTTTAACTGATGTTTAAAAAAATTTGATCGTAAATCTGTTAACAATATAAAAACAACAATCGTACAATGAAAACTTAAATTTTGTCATATAAATATCTTTCACGAAATTATAGATTTGTCGTAAAATATATATAACGATGCGGGTACTCGTGCTCAAAAGTCAAAATGATGCATTGAACACCGTGTGAACTCAAGTATATAAAACTTATCATCTTAAAGTTTCAACAGTCAATTATTTTGCAAGGAAAATAATCGTAAAAAAATGGAAAGCGATCAGAAAAAAAAAAAAATTGGAAAAGAATAATGAAGAATATTGTGTAGGCCAGGCGGGAAAAATAATGAGGCTGTGGTTTTTGTTATATATAAATAATAATAATTAATTAATATAGATTTATAATCATTTTCATATTATTTGTATCATTTTTATTGTTGATATTAAAATTTTACTATTGGATTAATTTTGTTTTAGTGTACACCATTTCACAGATAATTTAGCGTAACGTGAGACAAGTCAATATAACCACCCAAAATTATAGAAAAAATAAACAAAATAAAAATAACTAACCTTTGTATTAAGTGAGAGACTTCATGATATATTATTGTGAAACTATCTCTTAATCTTTGTCTTAAATAACTCTTTTGTAGTTCAGATGACAAGACCCATGGGGATTCCCTTTTTCTTTGAATCTATATGCGATCATAGATCATACATTACTAATTACTCCCTTCTTTTTATAAGTCCCATTAGAGGTTGACATAAATACTAAAAAAGTGGAAAAATATTAAGTAGGATTACAATGTTATAAATTACACAAATATAAATGATATAAGTGTAATTATTATTAATGAATTGCATAACATTTTATTTACAAATACTTATACGGAGTATATAAATGCAACATAATACATGGGGCAGTTATGTTTGTCATCAAGGGACACATTGGTTCATGAAGGGACACTAATATCGTCTTTCACATTTCGCTTAGCCTTAACTTCATTGACTGTCGGTATAGTACACTCCAATACCGTTAATATTAATGAATTACATAACATTTGATTTACAACATAACTTGAATCTTACCCATTCTGTTTTTACACACATGTAAACAAATATGATCACATTGGGAAATCGTATGTCCATGAATTAAGGGGTAAAAGTGTCTTTTAATAGGATTCATGGGTCTTTGTGCCGGAATGAAATGCAAACAAATGATCGAGAAAGAGGTAGTAACTTACTATTATTATAACTTACTATTACTAATTTTTTTTTTGTCGTCATTTGTCTAGATTTCTATCTTAAGTATACTCATAAATAAAATATTTTCTTTACATGCAAACATAATGTAATAAACTTCTCAATCAAAACCATTAGTTTAAGTCAGTCTCTTTCACCTCGTCAATTTTCATAGTTCGACCAGTACATTTACATAACAAAAAGCGGCCGATAAATAATTGAAAACAATAAATATATTTTAATCAAAATTATTGTAAAAATTATCCACTATATATTTATGCTACTATTGTTTATTCCGAGAATTCGAATCAGGGTTCCAATGCATAAAACATAATCACTATAACACTTATTGTAATTATTATTGAAAAGGATTAAAGCGCATTAACTAGAACAATTTAAATTTCTTATAAGTTAATTTCAATTTCCTATAAGTTAATTTCAATTTCCTATAATTTCAATTTCACTTTCAATTTCCTATAAGTTAAATTTCAGAACACATAAGTTAATTTCACTCCTATAAGTTCAAATTTCTTATAAGTTCAAATTCTATAAATTCTATTATGTTTTATTTTTATATAACTATTATTATTGCATAATAATAATAATAATAATAATAATAATAATAATAATAATAATAATAATAATAATAATAATAATAATAATAATAATAATAATAATAGTATATTAAAATATTTAACCGAGCCAACTTATTTATAATCAACTATATATTGAGATATTTAACTATACTAGACCGCAAAATCGATTTTGAACACTATTGTTTATTATTAGTAAAATTAATCATTTTGAATAAATTAAAAGATTTTAATTATTGTAATCATCATCATCATTACTATAAATATCATTGTTATTATTGTTATTAATTTAATAAAAAATTTCATATTATATTAATATTAATATTAATATTTAAATAATTATTATTATTATTATTATTATTATTATTATTATTATTATTATTATTATTATATTATTATTATTATTATTATTATTATTATTATTATTATTATTATTATTATTATTATCATTATTATTCAATAAGTTTTAAATTCTAATAAATTTAACTCCAATAAGTTTCAGCTCCTATAAATTCAGCTCCTATAAGTTCAGCTCCTAAAAATTCAAATTTATAAGTTCAATTTCACTCTTATAAGTTCAAATTTCAGCTCCTATAAGTTCAATTTCAGCTCCTATAAGTTCAAATTTCAGAACACATAAGTTCAAATTTCACCTATAAGTTCAAATTCTATGTTCTAAAAGAACAGGGCCTAAATACTTTTCAGAGGTTCAGAATATTTACATCTCGTCCGATAATAATTACTCCGTATCAATTTTAAAATGAATGCACTAAACACAAGTGCCTCTTGCCCAAGCGGAGTCCAGGGTGCCTCAAAGCTTGCAATGGCAGGAATTGCGAGGTCCTGGGTTCGACTCCCTGGGTGAGCAATGGCTTGCGGATACCTGCCATCCTACGGGATGACTTACCTGGCACATGTGGTTTGCAGGGTATTGCAAGTGCCCGGGGCGAACCAACCCCTCGTTACCAAAAAAAAAAAAAAAAAAAAAAAAAAAAAAAAAAAATCCGTAGTATTAGACCAACTTAAAAGTTTGGGCTCCAAATTTTCTGACAAATACCGTTGTTCGACACAGCCCTCTTAACTAAACATTATTGGGCCATTGAAATCTAAACGTGTTACATACTTGGATTGGTATAAATGACATACTCGTACAATGATTGTTTCGACCTCTCCTACATGTAGTGCTTTTTTGTCCACATGCTATTACTTTTTTAAAATCTACTGTAAGACAGTTTTACACTAATTTAATATTAGTCTATTGTATAAGTTATGTTGAGGGGACAAAAATGTCAAATAAACTACTCCGTATGTATCTACTCCCTCCGTTCTTTCCATTTAGTCCCATCGGTCCACTTTTTATGAGGAGAAAAGTGGCTCACGGGGCTAAATAGAAAAGATGGAGGGAGTATTAAACAACGTGTGGGGATTCACTACAGTTGAATTTCAACTGCATGTGTGAATTTATTCAACTTATGGTAATATTTTTAGACTGAATGAAATCTTTTCTCAGTATCGTTGATTTTATATTTTGTTTGTATTTTAGTTTTAGTGATAAATTCAACTGCATGTATGCATTAGCTGTAGTGAATTTGAACCCATAAACAACGTAACATGGTTACCAAAAGAAATAATTACAATTATCAATTATTAATAATAGGGATACAGATATTATAAAAATGGTTATGCTTATACGGTTCACAAGTATCACTAAAAATGTTACAAAATTCATATAAATAAGTACAAATAAAGTTATCTTAAAATATCTATCTAAAACTGTCTCATATAAGAATTAGTGATAAAATTTTAATCGTACGTTTGTAAGAAAAAATCAATTTCAAACAAATAGGAATGTTCAACGATAGAACGGTGTGTTTTACAATTAATCAATTTATTTTTCAACCCTTAATAAATTCTAATTTATAATTATACACGCTAGTAACAATGAACCCTTCCAAAGAAGAAATGGATCCAAATTTTACTACAAAATACAAAGACTTGAATAATCCTGATGACTGGAATTCTTCTCAAAAGGAGAATTCTTCTAGAAATTTTACTACTAGCAATGATAATATCTCTTGGGAGAAACCACCTTGTCATTTTCTTAAACTGAATTTCGATGGATCCAAATTAGCTGACGGTAAAGCGGCTTTAGGGTATTGTTTAAGGGATCACAACGGCAACGTTCAGATGTTGGGCGCTAAAGCATGTGGTTATAATAGCGTTTTAATTGCCGAAACTCTTGCATTAAAAGAAAGTATTTTAGCAGCAAAATATTTAGGAGTGTCGAAGCTCATTATCGAAGGTGATAATATGTGTTATTAACGCTCTTCGAGATTCATGGCGCGTTCCATGGGAAATTTCACATATTATTCTAGATGTAAAACATGAAATGGGTTATTTTTCGAACATACATATCAACCATTGTTTTCGGGAGGCGAACAGAGTCGCTGATTTTATGGCAAATTTCGGACATTCTTGTCCGGTTATTTCGAGGTGGTATGAAAGTAATTGGCTACCTCTTACCTTTCTCATCCGTAAGGATGAAATAGGTTGGTCCTACCCTCGAGGATCAATCTAGTTTCTTTACCTTATTCCAAAAAAAAGAAAAAAAAAAAAAGAAGAAGAAATGGAAATTATTCAACTCAAATAAGTCTATTAGTCACAATCAACTATTATCACTTTGATTTTGCATGTTTATTTATACTCATTTTGTCAATATACTCCGTATTTATCAGTCAATTGTAGAATTCATCTACGGTGCATTACTTGGACCATGTTTTCTTCGTTTATGTACAATTTTTTTGGTTGAAGATATAATTTTGTGAAGATTTTTAATAAACGTAAATATCTAATTATCATATGACAATTATTAATATATTTTAAATTAAATGCGGTTAAAATTATGAAATTTTGACGTTTCAAAGCTGGAGTGAGATTAATATTGTAAATTGGAAGGAGTATGTGCTCTATTTGTAATTTGGTGAAAATGTACTCACGTGCAATTTATAAATAATGTAAAAAAGTAACTAATAAAAATTTAATCAAAACAACCGGAGTATAAAAAGTTATATTCACTCTATCCTAAATAGTTATGGTTATTTTTGCGAGGAAAAGTGAACTATACGCATAATCTATCTCAAGATCTCCAATTAAGAAACTACAAAACATCAGAAATTGTAATAATCTAAATTTTCTTCTTTCAATTTACATAACTTATTTCCGATGGTAAATTTCTGATATATTGTAGCTCAAACAAATAATATTAAATTAATTATTTACTAGTTATTTACTTTTTTTTTTTTGCTATTTTAAATGTTAAGCTAGTGTAGCTTGATTAAGCTACAATAGCTTGCAAGCTACTCCGTACAAGCCATGTATTTCCTCCAATGGTAAGCATACCGCTTGATAATTTTTAAAAATTGCAAGCGAGTCCCTAAATGCAACCATTGGAGATGTTCTGATGATACGGACATTTAATATGATTTAACATATTAAATTGATATATTTTATTGTGTTTGTTAGCAAATCTATAATCTACCATAAATTTTTTATTTTTAAATTTTCGTACCATATTTATACTCAATATTTTAAAAATAATTAACGTGATTGACTATTTCTTCTAGTCTCTACGACTTTATCAAGCTTTTGTTAACACTTAATAAATGTAAAAGTAGGCATCACACTTTAATCACAAAAATATTCATTTGCTTCATGTGAACTTTCACCAAGGTTCGGCCATTTGAAATTCAACACGAATCATATAAATTAATTAAGAAAGTTGTTTTTTTGTAAGATAAAAGGTATCCAAAGTGCTTCCATTGACGTAATCACCTTATATAATAGCTTTGCTTTTTTACGTTGCACGTCATCTCAAACAAATTAACATATGATATCTCATTTATTTTTCGACAATTAATTACTTTAACAATAATGTGAAGGAAACTATGAATATTAATTGACTTCCTCCTATTCTTATAAGAGCAATATCCCATTCTTTTCAATTTAATCAATATTGTGTAAAGGAAACTATGTTTTATAAGGTACTTCGTATGAAATTGAAATTGAAATTAGAGGTAAAAAGGTCATCAAATAATAAAACAGAAAATAAAATAAAATGGAAGTTAACTGAATTAAATTGGCTGATGTTAGTTTGGATTTTTAAAAGTGGGAAAAAATGTTATACTGAGTGCGTAGTACTCCGTATAAGATAGTAGTTTGGTGAAGAAAAAAAATGATAAGCTAGTAATTGTTAAATTTTGAGTTTTATAAGGTAATACTCCGTAATTGACTAATTGTCAATTTAGCTGTCTTTATTTTATACGAGTGTGCTAAAATAAGTAAACATTTCCAATTGTGCATATGAAACAAAAGGTAATTTTTGTTTTTTTTTAATCGGAATTTTTATCACTAGAATTTTTATTTTTTTTTGTAAGAAGGTAGTTTCTTTTATTCATCCACTAAGGGGAAAATATATGCGCATTTTATTAATAATATATTAGTACTCTGTATTATTTTTCTAATATGTGTCCATAGAGTGTGTTTAATTAACTTTATTCTTTCAACATTAACGCGTTTGGATTTTTCTCCAAAACATACCATGAATATTGGTGAGTATCTAATAAAGATATATAAAAATAATCGAAACATACACGAAGTATAATTTAAAAAAAAAACCTTTTTCGATGTATCCAGCAAAAAAATGTCATAAAAATTAATACTACAGTTGATATACATTTTTATTGAATGATCGGCATGTTTTTTTGTGAGATTATCTCACAGTGAGAACTACTATTTTCTAAAATAAACTAACTAAATGCCTAGATAACTTGTATGAGAAATTTCAACATAAACTCACAATAAATTTCTTGTGAAACAGTTACACTAAAAAATTTGTGTTGAATGATACTCATAATAAAAGGTCTATGGACTACAATTCGTTTTCTATTAGTATTATGGATATTCTATTGTGTACCCCCGAGTTTCTTCGTTTTCTATGTTGTGCCATTGCTTTTTTGAAATTTCATGGTGTACCCTTAAAGGTCATGATTTGTCTCTACTATGACCATAGTAATATCCTCAATTAACTTAATTGGTCACCTTTTTAACCTAGCAACTTATGCATTAGTTCGACTAATTGTGTATTCACCTATTCATTTGAGTATAAACACATTTATCACACGTTAACATGCCTAATAAAAATCATGCATTAAGCAAATTCAAAATTTATTAATCAAACAGGCTCAAGGAGGGTTAGCATAGAGAATAAGCGAGAAGTTTAAGGATATATCATAGAGTTTCAAAAACGTTAGAGTAAAACATGGAAAAGCAAAAAAACATAGAGGCACACAGTAGAATTTCTCTTATAATTATTATTACTATTATTTGAATTATTATTCTAATAAAAACACATAAAAAATCAACAATGAAATCGTTGTCGCCAATATACACACACAATTTCATTGACAAGTATTTGTCCATTATAAAAAATAGAATTCAATTCTCGAATGGTGTAGTATTTTATGCATATAATTAATCCGTATAATGTCATCAATTAGAAATAACTAATAAGAAAACAAATTGACAAGAAATACCACCTACCCTTGTGAGAGTTGTGACCCACCGTGCCCTCCAAATATTTCATTGATGAATGTAGTCCAAACACCACATTTTTTATTACCAATTAACATCAATTGATACACCGACATATTTAATCATTTAATTTAATTAAATTCAGTTTGTCATGTGTTTTACTTGGTAAAATAATTACTCCGTAATAGATTATGTCATGTATTTTACTTGGTAGAAATAATTAGATAATAGATTTTTTTGTACTGCGACGAAATATTATAAATCGTGATTTTCTTATATATATGGTGAATTTTGATTTGATAATCAATCACTTTATAGTATTAATTGATGACAATTGAATTTTATTAGATTTAAATTTGTGTATGCAACAATTCGTGCGATACGGAGTATCTTTTTATTCGATACTGCTTTTTAACATTATTTCGCTTTTTTCCTTAATTAAAATGCTAAAAAAAAGGACAACAACTTAGCATTGGCTATGATTTAGTGACAGTAGCCATGATACCTTAATTCTTTATTTAAAATTATATATTCTTATTCAAAAATTAAGTTAATTTTTTTTTTTTTTTTTCGAAAAAGTTGAGTTAATTGCATTACTATCGCTTATTATTTTTAACCCCTCCTCACTTACTTTGACATAATAGCACTCTTTCATTTAAATTTGTCACCACCTAGATCATTTGTCGAATAATCTTTTTATCCTTCTTATTGATATCCAATCAATCAAATATTTGTACATATTAGATTACAAATGAGGTCAAAGTTCTCAAAAAGAGTAATCACTTGATCTATATGTAAGTGGGTCAGAATGATTTTGCAATTAATTGATCGTTAGGTTGACTCAAATGCCTCATGAGTCACGACCTAAGTGATGACCTTGGATGAACATGATCTAAAGCATCGAAATTATTGTAATAGCGCACTTTACGTTAAAAAAAAATTATGCAATAATATTACCTAATGATTTCTTACGAGTAAAGGTAACCAAAATTGTATGTTGGTTAGTCCTGATTCAGACTTAAGTTTAGCCAAATCAGTCCTTTACCCAAAAGGGGTATGTTCAAGTCCAGCATAACCGGCCAAACCCTTAACGACGTCTATTTATGATCATATCTATGTATGTAATATACAGAGTTTCTAGTATTGTAAGAGAAAAAGCTATTGTAATATACGAAGTATCTAGTATTACTTTCAAAATTTCTTTAATTTCTTAAACACAAATTCACTAAAATAATTACCAATGTGTAAATAAACTTTTAGAAATACTCACTTGTAAAGTGTATATTGATTAGTGAAGGAGAAAATTCTTTACATATTTTATAAGGATAGAAGGGTTATTCACTTATTCCTGATGCCAATCAATTTTTGGGTGAAATATTTTTCTCTTATGAATTAAGTTCCTTTCCTAAATTAGGGTGTGTGAGTGAAAAACTTCCACATGTAAGGTTTCACATCAGTTGAGAAAAAAGAGAATTGTTCAACTTATATATTAAGAGAGTCACCTCACCCATTGCCAATTGGTTTTAGGTTGAAATTTCCTACGGTTAATGAAGCGAACACTTTCTTTGTTATGAGTGTGACCCAGACCCATTTATGATTCTTAGAGTTACTCTAACCTCAATTCCACATGCTAGTATTATGAATTTTCATATTACAAGTTGGGTTGATTACTTCGCGTGAAGGACAAACTTCATTGTTACACTCTAAAATAAAATACTACTCCCTCTTTTCATTAAATTATCCTCACGAGCTCACTTTTTGTGAGGGAAAGTGAAAATATGGGCCTAATTCATTTTTTTAAAATATGGAATAAGATTATATTTTTTTCAACTTAATTTTAGCTTTTATAAGTTCAGTTTATCTCCTATGAATTCAGCTTTAACTTTACAAACATAATAAAAGAAAAAAAAAATCAATTTAAGTTCTTATTAATTTATCTCCATCTCTTATTATATGAGTTTATATAAGTAGAAGAGAACAAGGCTTTAGAATTAGTTATTTAACATATATTCACACAGTAGATTTAGGGGAGAGCAAATCTTGGTCTAAATCGAAAAATTGGACCGGACCGGTCCATGACGAAACCGGACCGAGAATTTGTCGGTCCAATTATCGGTCCACTTTTTTCGTCCGATTTGGTCCAGGTTTTGAACTGGAGGAAAGCTATTTGGTTTGAGTTTGGTCCGGTCTTCGATCCACCTGAAAAATATTTGGTCTTCGGTCCGGTTTGTCTGGCCTTGGACTGGTGCTCTGCCCTAAGTAGATTCAAAGGAAGCATTTTTTTTATGTTTCTTGAAATATGATTAGGAAATACGGAGTAGGTAGTAATTAAATTTATAAAACAAAAGCATAAAAATGGAATTAAAAATATGATTAATTTGTGTATTGAATAATTCATAGACTCGTATGACGTAACAATACACGTAGCAAGTAGTCGTACTTAAAATGAGGTATTTTGGGGGGGAGAGAAGAATAATTGTACATTTCTATGGTGGAGAGAGTGTTCACCATAACCTTATAATCCTACCTTTCTTCTCTTTTTCCCCTTCTCTCTCACTTCATAACTCTCTCCACCTTATCACCACCACTACAACCACCGCAGCTTCCACCAATACCCGGTGGTCCCCGCCGCCGGAGATATTCTCTCTCCTTGCCTCTCACGGCATTCTTGGACAAACATAATTAAGGAAAGAGTAAATAAAAATAAAAATAAAAATGTTGGAGAATCATGACTTGATTTCTCAAGTAAATCACCTGATTCTTTTCATTCCTTACTTTACTTGTTCAATTCCCAAATTGTTTCGTTGATTATTTTTCCCCCAATTTAATTTCACATTCTTCAAACCCTAATTTCAATTCAATCATGCTGTGGATAATCCGTTTCTCCGGCGTGTTTTCCGGCGTGTTGCTCATGATAATCCTTTCTCCTTCCCTCCAATCATTCCCTCCGGCTGAAGCAATCCGATCATTCCGTCAAGCTCCGGCGTTCCTCAACTCCCCTAACTGCCCCACCGCCACCTCAGACGTCTGCGACACGTCATTCATCCACGTGGCAATCACTCTCGACGTTGACTACCTCCGCGGCTCAGTCGCCGCGGTTCATTCAATCCTCCAACACTCACACTGCCCGGAGAACATCTTTTTCCACTTCCTCGCCGCGCGCGTGGACACCACCTTCCGGCTGGAAACCCTAGTCTCCGCCGTGTTCCCCGCCCTTCACTTCGCCGTGCACCACTTCAACCCCGCCGTGGTGAAACCCTTGATTTCCACCACCATACGACAAGCTCTCGAACAACCCTTGAATTACGCGAGGAATTACCTGGCCGACATCCTCGACCCCTGCGTTCGGCGCGTGATCTACCTCGACTCCGACATTGTTGTCGTCGACGACATTGCGAAGCTGTGGAACACTTCTCTGGGGCCCCACACAATTGGTGCCCCGGAATACTGCCACGCCAATTTCACCAAATACTTCACCTCGAAATTCTGGTCCGACCCGGAACTGTCATCCACGTTCTCGGGTCGGGTCCCGTGTTACTTCAACACCGGGGTGATGGTCATGGACCTCGTTAGCTGGCGCGTTAACGGGTTCACCCGTAAAATCGAGAAATGGATGGAAATTCAGAGGAATGAACGAATTTACGAGCTCGGGTCGCTTCCACCGTTTCTTCTGGTGTTCGCCGGACACGTGGCCCCGATTGAGCACCGGTGGAATCAACACGGGTTAGGTGGGGATAATGTTGTCGGGAGCTGCCGTGACTTGCACCCGGGACCCGTTTCGCTCTTACATTGGAGCGGGTCGGGCAAGCCTTGGGCTAGAATCGACGCGAGACGGCCTTGCCCTCTTGACGCGCTTTGGTCCCCTTACGACTTGTACGTGCACACCACGCGCCGGTAAAAAAAAAAAAAACAAAACTTTTTTTTAGTTCGTTGAATTTTTCAATCTTCATTTTTTTTTAATGGGTGTCCCCTGTGTTGTTAATTTTTTTTTACTGCGATGTTAATTTTGAAGGGGAAATAGTGAATGGTGATTGGTGAGTGAAATTTGATCCACAGTTTGAGGTGGGGAGTAAAAAAAAAAAAAAAAAAAAATTGATACAGTAACTTGAGAATTCACAGCCATTTAAATTTGTTGTATGTTCCGTAATTAGTTTAGCTTTGATTTGTGAATAAATTTAAGAGTACATTTGTTATTTAGCTTTGATTTGTGAATACAAAAAAAAATAAAACAAAGGGCATAGCTTTGATCGTTTTTACCCTTGTGATGTTGTAATTAACAAGTTTTGTTTTCCATTGTTCAAATATATACTCTGTCTATTGATTTGCCGTGTTTCTGTTGACACTATTGCGTTATTGACTCGACGGGTTCATATTATTCGGATTTTAATCTACGTTACTCAAACTCGATTAGAACTTTTAGAGTTAAAAGTATTTGATATGACTACCTGTCCATTTGTAAGATGTACCTATCGTTAGTTCGTTACGTGTTCGTTTGGTAAATGGTGTGTCAATATGTAATAGTGTAATACGGAGTACTAATGTTGTCGAACGCGAGACCAAGGTAATATCATAATATGCAGTGTCAAGTAACGGGTGGCTGGTCGTGGGTTTCATCCTTAGGGTGGGTTGCCTGTGGGTGTTCTGGTATTTTAGTGGCTTCACCGCTAATCCGAACTTAAAGATAGAAGAACCTGTTGAACCCGTTTGAAGAATTGAAACAAAAAAATTTGAGATTAAAATGATTAAAATGTGATTAAAAATGAGTGTTGAAGTTATTTTCAAATTGTTAGAAATGAATCACATTTTAGTCATTTTACACCTATATCAAGAAAGGTAAAAAAGTTAAAGATAATACTGGTATTTTGGTTCAATGAGGCCCATTTTAGAAAAATATGTGGAATTTTTGTAAAATGAGTACTTTATGGATAAAAAGGATATTTTCGTAGTTAAAAAATAACCAAAGATAGAAATGAGGCTGAATGAGTAAATTGCCGAAAAAGAAAAGTGTGGCTAAATGATTGATGGTAATCACAATAAATACTGGAGTACTTCGTTTCATTACTTTCAATTTTCCCTCGGAAAAAGTAGTCCCCTACAACTTTCCGGTTGAAATGAAGCATGTATAATGACGAAATTTTATTCATAATGGAATCGTTGGGACGTCGTATATCAACATTCGTCTTAATATGAAAATTCGTGGATACGGAGTATTAGTTTACGAAGCTTAGGGTATGGTGACTACAGTCTACAGTCTAAGTTTAAGTGGTTGTATTCTTGTATACTTGCATACAAGAGTAAACAGTAAACATGTGAAAATAGTACCGGCAATCGACGCAACAATTATTGAATTGACTAGATTCTGTAATTTACAGCTCACTACTTGCTGACATTTGAATGTTTTATTACCAGTAAAACTATTTATTTACTTTTTATCCATTAAATTACAGTGCAAGTAGGATACAAAGTAACAAAACAATCTAGTGCTTCAAGTGTCACTCATGTTTTCCAATTAGGATCCTCTCCATTTCTTTCTCTCCATTTCCTCTCTAATACACTAATATTTTAATATATTTTCTCTCTCCTTCATTAAAACATTATTTTTATCAAACAATTACAACCCTTAGATTTCCACAAAAATCGATCTCAACCATTGAAAAGAAATGGATGTCCATTTCTTTTCAAAAAATGGAGAGGATCCATGCCCCATGTTTTCCTACTCAAAATCGCAACTTCGGTATATGCATTCATTAATTTATCCACCATTTTGTGTTGCTAATGTCTAGGTTAAGTTGTTCTATCCTCTTTTGGCGCTACAACTTACGTCCAACTCGTTTATACTACGTAAATATAATTGATGTAGCCTTTAGTGTGATAATCGTTGAGACCTTAAAAGGGCGATATCGGTTTGGTGCGAGACCTAGTGTTGTCTACTTTAAATGCAGATAGTCGGTTTTGTCATTCTTCGTATGACAGACTATCAATTGTAGGCATAGTATTAAACTTAATACTGAATTACGAAATATCAATCATGTTCACAATAATTTTGCTAACTATGAAAACTCGACAATAGTACGTGCATTATTAAAACTTAATATCAGTTATAGTCACGTACTGTAACAGTCTAATTTTGGTAAATTTGTCCTTGATTGTCATAGGAAACTCAATATTAGTCGTGGTGACGGTGATACTATTCATTCTTACTGTCCGATTTTGCTAAATGAGAAATTTATTGTATACTTCTAAATGTAGTACTCCGTAGCATATATGGCCATGACTTTAACTTGAAATTATGGTTATAAACATACAACAGTTTCATTAAAGATGACACATAACTTGGATTATCATGATTATTTTAACTCAAGAGTACGAAAGCTGTAATCACTTTCTGAAGAATTAAGAAAAGTTAATCAAAGTCCTTTTTTTTGGCGAATTAATCAAATTAACTTTGGTTGATGATTAAGATTTAAGCCGAAGTTATAATGTGTTCATTTATAGTTTGGGCGGAGAAGATGATTACATAAATGATTTGGTAGGTGACAAATTGATTAATTTTGTATGTGGTGCTTAAAATCAATACTCAAATTGTATTTAAGAGATGCATGAACTAATAATTAAAGACTATCTCCCTCAATTAGTTGCATTTCACTATTATGTGAAGGAATTGATTTAATTCGCATCATTTTTAATTTGTTAAGTTAAATAAATTTAAACACGAGAATCACTCAACTCTTTGATTATACTGTCTTGAGTTCATTCATTTGTTATTATATTCCTTATTTGAATGATTTTTTAATTCTTATCATTTTCGTTTTTGATAACTTTTTAACCAGCAAAAATAGAAGCTTTTAGTAAGCTAGTGGAAGGTCGGTGGCTTTAATATTTTTATTTTAGGGGGTAAGACGGCGCGTAGAAAAGAGGAGCGTGGGAGAAGGTAGAGAGAAAAATTAGATAGAACAGCAAAAGATAGTTTAGAAGGTGCGAAGATGTAGGTGAGGATACACTGTGTGTTCACTTTGGTGCTAATGTGGGACTCTTGTGAACTACCTCTCCCTTTTTAACTCTTTATTATGATTTCCTAACCTTTTTACTCCCTATAATTTTATTATTATTTTATTACCCCGTCACGAACACGAAATAATTTCACTCCAAATTATGTGAGAGGGTAGTACCGTCTAAGATCTAGTCAAATTGATCTGAATTGATGGACTCGAGTACTCGACATGTAAACAATTCACAATCGCTATTACTACCCACATTTGTTAATTTACCCTACCCGTCTGATCAGTTTGTCAGGTCTAGTACTTGTGAGACCGCTTTATGTAATAGTGATAGTAACTAAATAAGTGAGATCCCTTCACACTAGAATAGCATTACGTGTTTTGTTTTGCAATATGGAGGATTAGTAATTTAGTATTGCAATTCTATGAAAGAATAACGAAGCAAAATATGTACATAAATCGCACTAGAATTTTGTAATACATCACAATGATTCGAAAACAATCAAGTTTACATAAAAATGACCATCCTAAAACAACAAGCGATATACGAAGTTCCGAGATAAATTTTCAAGGGAACTGAAATTTCATCATATTTTCTTGACTACCTGACGGCGGGCTGATGAAAACCCAAAGCAACGAAATGATAATCGATAACAATCCTGACCACAGAAACACGATTGTCGGAACACGACCACGTCGACCCATCAAACCTTTAGCGAAGGGGTACAGATGGACTAAAACCCAGAAGCTGAAAAACACGCCGCCAACAAGCTTGCTCCACTCTGGAAACGGGCTGTACAGCGTACGAGCTGCTCCGACTCCAATAGCAATCATGTTCACCATCATGATAGTGATCGGTGGGACCATAAGGAAGCTCCATTTGACGACGTATAAGTCGGCAAATTCGTCCTCAATGTCGTCTGGTGTCCCAGATTTTGATGTCAGGGTGAAGGAGATGTCGACCCCTCCTATGACTTTGAGCAGGCCTTGTAGGACTGCGGCAGGGTGCGCGCTTGTGCCTCCGATTAGCCAGAACTGCTCGTTACGCCACCAGTCGTGGAGGGTTATTCCGGACCAACGAATCTCGAGGATTGCTAGCATGCACAGGGTTAGGGTTATGGTCAGGAGGAGGATGAGAAATGTGACGCTGAGCGACTGAACTATGAATTGTCCCGAGAAGAGGGATATAGCGGGAAGGAAGCAGTACACGAGGAGGAATAGGGACGTGAACGGGTACAACCCGACGTTGATGTAAGCAATGCGTTGTAGGAACTTCATCCGTCGACTGGCAAAGAGCGCGTTGTTTTTCGAGAAGAATATTTCGACTGACCCTGTCGCCCATCGCAGGACTTGGTGGAGTCTGTCTGTTAGGTTGATTGGCGCTGTCCCTCGGAACGCGTCTCGTTTGGTGACGCAGTAGATTGATCTCCAGCCTCGATTGTGCATTCGGTAACCCGTTACAACGTCTTCAGTGACTGACCCATATATCCACCCGACACGCTTACCCCACTCGGTTCTGTCCTCGTAAAAACACGATATCACGCTGATCGCTTCCGCCACAGTAGCCGCGTCTAGAGGCTCCCGAGGTACAGCGAGTGATCCGGCTGGTCTTCCTTGCGTACCTTTCCCTTGAAGATCCTGGAGAAGCCGTCCAGAATATTCTGCCACGGGAATCGAGGCGGCTAAAGAAGTCGAGCTCCCAAATCTTTTCGGTAGGAGGAGCGATTCAATGTCCAAATCGTCTTCCTCTTCGTAGTCTGCTTGAACAGGTAAAACGAACCCCTTTGTTTCCTCCTTGGGTGCTGCTTTCTTGGACTGTCTAAGGAGAAGTTTGAGTTTTCGAGATCCGAACCAACCGTGATGTTCCGTGGCTCGAGGCGGGCTGAACCCGTACAAGGCAATCCGTCTAAAAACGCACCCCGTTCCAACATACATTGGACCCTGTAACCCATCTAAGGCTCTCATCGACACGTCAAAGAAGACCGTGTTGTGATTTGCGTATCGATCATTAGGATCAATCCCTTCAAATCTCTGAGGGAATTGTACATAGCAAATTCTGTCGCCGCCTCTGTCGAGCATGAAGCACATCCCTTCTCGTAACGCTAGAGAATTGTAAATGTAGTGATCACAATCGAGGTTAAGGATGAATGGACCGTTGGACATGATTGCGCTAGTTCTTACGAGAGCGTTCATTGCCCCAGCTTTTTTGTTGTGATCATAGCCCGGCCTCTTTTCTCGAGAAACGTACACCAACATAGGCAATCGTATGTCGACTTTTGTAGTGTCGATCAAGTTCTCCCCGTCTGCTTCCGAGCCAAATACAGGCTCCGAATTTGGCGGTGCTAGCATTGCCTACGCCACAAAAAGATCCAATTAAAATCAAGTTTAAAACAAGTTTTTTCGATAAGAAATATTCACGTCACTTTGAAAGGTCCTCGTAATATATACCTGAATGATACCGGCGTGATCACCACGAGAGTGATCGGGCTCAGCAGACGCCCAAGTACCAGGCCAATGAGACCCGTCGGACATCCAAGTCGCCTTTTGAACTTTCAACGACTCGGCCGCAGTCCCACCCATCTCCATCTGCTTCTTCTTTGCACGCAGCTCCTCGTGCGCATTGTACGCATCCGACCTCCTTCTTATCGACTCGGGCAACGAATTAATCCGAACCTTAAACTCGTCGTACTCTCTCTTAACCCGCCTCCTCTCTCGAACAAAGTCCACCTTAACCTTATTCTTAAACGGGTCCTTCTTCTGTGCAAAATACGCCTCAGGATTCCTCGGCTCAATCCCGTGTTTCCTACAAAAGGGAACCCAAGTCCTTGCAAAACTGGCAGTCTCAGCCATGGCTTCGAACGTCAGCAGCGCCCCTCCATCGTCCGACAAATAACACGCCAATTTCTCGACAGGGTAGTCGACAGCAAGGATGGAGAGAATGGTGTTGGCAGTGACGAGGGGAGGTTCTTTTTCGGGGTCTGCAGTGGAGACAAAGACGTCAATGCCAGGGAGGTCAGAACGGCCCTTGGGGTTCCGAAGGTTGAGCGACTCGTAGCGGTCTTTGAGAACAGAAAGGTCGGAGATTCGATTGACGGGACACATTTTGGGGAGCTGGTCGAGAAGCCAGGAAAAGGCGAACCAAATCTCGCAGGTTACGGACATTCCCCACAGCCACATTGCTTCACGGTTTGGGTGTTTGATTCTCCATGTTAGGAACAGTCCGAGGGCGACGAGGCGTATCAGCATGAGCAATCTGCATAAGAATATAAGCGATTAAAACTGTGCACGAAATTTGGACCACAGCAACATACATACAGTAACAAACTAGAAAAATATGAAGGAAAATGTGACATGTAGGGAGATGTTTAAGGTATATTTATGTTTAATTAGTGTATTAATATGTTGTGGAAATCATTGTACGGCAATTTAATCAATAAAAAAAAGTTATACAATCATGTCTAAATATACATAGAATATAGTACTGTAGTTGCATTTGAATAAAGTTGTTTGGCAAAAGCATACAGACTACAGAGTGAAATGATTAAGTCCATAGCTACTCCTATGACAAAAGATATCATATGATTACCCAATTCAAACAATTATGCCAAAATCATATAATCATTATAGCTACACTAATCAGCTAATCATCCTCTCAATGACTCAAATCATCACCCAGAATCTCGTAATGTGTATGTACATGTAGTTCTCGTACTAATCGATTTTCTTAACGCATAAAACATGACCACTTCCACATTCATTTTATTGAGTACCATTAAAATTTGTACCAAACAATGTTAAAGAAATACCTGTAAGGGCTAAGAATAGCAGCAGAAACAGACACCTTCCTAGTTAACGGCTTCCTACATTTCTCCCTGAAATCCGGCGGGTTTTCAAACCCGTTACACCCGCCACCACCCCCAAACCCAAACCCGTCTTTCGGCCACACTGCATTCCCATACCCGTACGTCCCCTTTGTCTCAAACAGCCACCTGTTGTGGTCAAACTCCTGCGGATTCTTCACCGACTTCACCAGCGAAAGCCGCCTGTTGTCGCCCCTGAACTCCGCCATTGATGGCAGCGGCCTCGCTTTGTCCTCCGCCTCGGTGTACACCTCCTTGCACCCGGGGCACCGCCCTCCGTTCGACAAGCAGTCCATGTGGCAGTCCCTGCACAGCTTGAACCCACACTCGCACGGCGGGTCCCCCATGCCCACCTCGTCACACCCTTTCATCCCGCACTCGTTCCCGGGCTTCACCTCGGGCCTGTCGCCTGTGTAGTCTATGACATGGCTCCGGGTCACCGCGTTAAACCCACCCGTGAACATCGTCCCCGAGATGTGCCCAGTCTCGGGCCCGGGTACGGGCCGGCCCGGCCCGGAGTCGGAGATCGAGGGGCGTTCCGGGGTTGGCGGGATTTGGACCGTGTAGGAGACGAACTCATCAACGTCGGTGTCGGTTTGACTTTGACGGTGGTGGGAGTAGCGGTTGCCGGAGCTGAGCGGCGAAATGGAGGAACGGCGGATCGGGCTTGCAAGGCCGATGCTCCGCCGCCTTGCGCCACCGGAGGCGGTGACCGTGATTTTCACCGGAGAAGTCTCCGGCGAAGTTGGTGTTTTCATTTTTTTTTCAATTAAAATCGAATTTGTGGTTTAATTAAGTGGGAAGATTAGATTTTGTTGCTAAATTTGAGATGGGTTTTTGGAGTTAATCAAATCCCAGAAAGGAAATTTCATGAGGATGAAGAAAAAATCTGTAAAGATTTGTGGGAAATTATAAGAGTTAATGCAAAAGAAAAATGAAGAATTTATAAGGTATAACGGTTGGATTTTTAAAATTTCAAAAGGTGGGTAAAGTAGGGTCAAGTACTGCATAACGGTCGAGTAATCATGGCCGTTGAAGTAAAAGGTATCATATGATCCAACGGTTAGATGGAGCTTAGGTTAAGATGAAAGAGTTGGTCGTAAAGTCAACATGTTGATTACTTTATCATAACGGTCTTATAATGCCAAAAAAAAAAAAAAAAAAAAAGGGTGGTAAAGTAGAGGGTTTGAGTATGTCATTATTTTGTATTTTGGTGGCAGAAAATACTATACATAGCCGGACTACTACGTTCATGTAACATGTAGGGAGTATAATTTTATATTTACTGAATGATTTTCGTAATGATGTCATTGTGTCATACTATCATGGGTATCAAATGTGATTTAAATAAGTGCATTTTTATCGTTATTATTAGGGTTATATAATAATTCCCACCTTTTGTAATCACCCTTTTAAAATTTCCCACCTTTTGTAAGTTTCTTTAAAATTTCCCACCTTTTATAACCTTTTTCTTTAAAATTCCCACCAAAATGCAATTTTTTGTGAAAATTGAAGATATATTTTTAAATATTTTCATTACTAATGAAATCTATCGTATACCGAAACCCAAAATATGAGAAAATAAAACGAGAATTTGATGTTTTCATAAGTGAAAATACACATTTAATATGGTGAAAATGGGGTTTTGGTGGGAATTTTTGAGGAAATGTTTATAAAAGGTGGGAAATTTTAAAAAAAGTTACAAAAGGTGGGAAATTTTAAAAATGTGTTTAGAAAAGGTGGGAAATAACAATAAATCCTTATTATTATTATTATTATTATTACCAGGGGCGATTCTAGACTTTTCACACGATGGGTGCCAACTAAACTTGACAAACGGGTCCGTCAGGTTATATGAGTCAAAAAAAAAATATCGGCTGCAAAATATGAGTCATATAAAAGTAAAAATCTGGGTCAAAACGAGCTTTTAACGCCTTATTCTTTGGAATGATTTGGTAAAATAGTGGCCCATAGACGCAGACTTTTTTAAGCCATAAAACGCTATCAAACGAGGCGTTTTACATGACTAAATGAATTAAAATAAATGAGTCGCACAATAAAACATCATTTGAGGTGGCGTTTCCAATGAACTAAGTAAAAGAACAAAATTAATTTAAAAAAATTAAAGGAAGAAACAACGTCATTGCAAAAAAGTGTTTTCTGAAATTAAGTTAAGTTATAAGACTATATTTATTCCTTGGTTTAAAATAAAGTCTAAGTCTTGTTGAAAGAACAAAAATTATTATATACGAAGTAATAAAAACTAAGAGAAATGTTTTAATTAAAGTAGGTGAAAAAAATGTCTTGATAAAAGTTGTACAAATAGGATAAATTTGAAAAAGAGAATTATGAATGAAATTTGATAATTAAATGTTTAACCACTTAATGAATACGGAGTATATGTTAATAAATGGAGACTCAATAATTATTAGAATGCATATGGTCTAATGGTAGTGTTGTTGATTTATGAGTTGTTGGTATAGGGTTCGAATCCTTTCTAATACAATTTTTCACCCATGGCACCCATGCTAAAAACGCCTCTGATTATTACTACCTACATATTTTTCAATAAGCCCTATTTTTCTTTTACGGAAATTTTGACTAATTAGCCTCATTTCCTTTAAAGTAATATTTTTCTCACATACTTTACTTTTTCTCCCACTCTACCCCACTTTTTACCTTTTTTTTTTTTTTTTTATTAAAAAACTAGTGATGCGACCTGTAAAATTCACGGGATCGCTTTATTTTTGAGACCATCTATTAAAAGACGACTACAAGAATATAAACACAATTAAGCAGACATGAATTACAAAAAAGATAAAAAAAAAATTAAGCAAACTAAATCAAAAAATTAAGCTAAACAAAGTGTAGAGTGACGACAAAATAGGAATAGTTGAGCACAATTAAAAATTGTAAATATTGGAATCAAATCACAATTAAAACTTGTAAGTGATTAACTAGTTTTAAGTCCCGTGATAATTACGGTAGTGATCGAAATTTTTTATTATCCTTCACTAATTTTAATTTCCTTGGACTACCCAAATTATTTGAATCACAACCTTTTTGCACGTGCATTTGCACTCTTTAACAAACTTTTTCGCACTTGTACGTAGCGATAACATAAGCTCAAATATCTTAAACATGGATTGTTCAAAGGCTAGTAGATGCTATTTTCTAAAATAGGTTTTTCTAAAAGGTTTTCATAAACATTAATTGAATCAATCTTAGGAAAAGTACCCTCACCCCGAATCCATCTGGTTTCATACACCTAGATCTAGGGGTGTCGGCGTGCTCCAAAATCTAGGACGTGTTCTACAGCTTAGGACATGTTAGCAGGTTCCTAATTTACGCGATAATTAGGTGGCGACTCCAAAACAGTTTTAAAGGTTTACCTAACTTAATCTTTTTGACTTTAAGCGCCCTTATGCAAGACGTCGAGTTGGGTCACTCTCGCCCCGGGTTCCACAAATATACTAATGATTTGTAAAACCGAATAATTAATGAAATTATTTGATTTGAAATTTGATAATGGTTTATTAAACTGAATAGTTGAAACATATTGTGTTTCAGAATTATTTACAGAGAAAAGAAACTTGAGAAAGATAAGAAAAATTAGTCGACAAATTGAGAAATTTGATAATTGAATTAATAACGATTAAACTTTATTTTTAATTAAATAAACAAAATGATGAAAATTCATTATGTTGGAATGACATAAAGTAGTGTAGTCTTCCTCAACACACTTCACCTTGGTTTGCGTGTTTGGAATCGTTGAGTTGAATTTCAAACCAAGTGATGGTTGCCCAGGTGGAATTTGGGTTAACCTAGAAGTGTAAAAAAGTGTGAGGTCCCAGGCTCAAATCTCACCTAGAACAAAAAAGAATAAAAAACCAAAGCACACCACTTGGCCACCGCAGCCCCCGTCGGGTGTGGCTTACATGGTACATGTGGTGGCGCGGGAATGCATGTACCCGGGGGGACTCAACCCCTCGTCATCAAAAAAAAAAAAAAAAAAGAGAAAAGTATAAGGGTCCATTTTTATTCGAAAATTAAAAATGTTCGAAATTGAATTCTATGAATAAACACAAACACTCCCATAAAACGGTTTCATATATGGGTAGTTATGAAACGGGTTTTTTTGACCCGTTTGTTTTACAAAAAGAAAAAAGAAAAAAGAAAAACTGTATTTAATGGTGTTGGGAATTGATGCACTCATGTCTGACAAACCATTTGCATTTACTATGCATTTCTCGTTTATTTAAACATTTATTTCATAATTCTTTCATTTGAATACAAAATTAAAATAGCCGCTTAAAATGGTCACATAAACATATAAAATGATCACATACACATTTAAAGTGTTAACCTATACATTGAAATAGACTCTTAAAGTGGTCACATACAAATTTAAAGTAGTCACATAAACATTTAAAATGATCACGTATACATTTCGAGTGTTAGTTAACTCACTTTAAATCAATAATGAAAATGTAACCATTTTATTGCCAAAAGTGACTATTTTAATACTTAATGTGACTATTTTGTGACGATTTAAATGGTCACTTCAAATATTAAATTGGAGTATTGGACATATTAAACATTAAAGTGTTTACAAGATTATTCATGCATTTTAGTTTTGAACTCCGTAAATTAAAATGTGACAACTTTACCATGTAAAACGACTATTTTAATGCTTGATGTGACTACTTTATGAAGATTTTAAAGTTGTCACTTAAATCATTAAATTAAATTACACATTAAGCATACAAGTATGGGACGGTAAAATTGATCGGTAGAAGGTGAAATGAGCAAGAAACTGGGTTAATTAAATACGTGTGGAACATAAAAACTCAGAGTCAATTTTAATTGGGAGAATTTTTGTTAGTAATAAAATTACACCTTGAAACTATTAACATCATTCATTAATATCAATAATTAAATGCAAATTAGGATCCATGAATGTTGAATTTGGATCATTAAAGACCCATTTCACACAACCCATATGTGCAACGGTCTTATGCAGGTTTTACTTTTATTTTTATGAATAGTTAACGTGACTTAACTTTTGATCAAAATTTGAACGGCGATATAAGTCTGGTGGTTGATTTTCATAAAAAATCGAAATGTGTTTCTTTTTTAATTCTAAGGATAATATATTTTATTTTATTTTTCGAAATTTTTAAATCTGAACCTAAAAAAGACAATATTATTTGACGAAAAAATTTAGTCAAATTTTTATTATAAGGCAAAATGTTGAATTTAATTTAAAGAATTAAATTATATTATTATATTTGTGTTAAAATAACACGAGGTGTTACACACATTATATTTGGAAGGTGTGAACATTAAAAAAATAAAATAAAATTGAAAGTAATATATTTTTTAAAGAAAATTAAATTAGTTAGGTTATATTAAATTAGGAAACTTTAGTATTTAATATTATGATTATTAGTGTTATTCAAGACAACTAATTCTCTATATCATTTAAATAAAAATTTACCCAAAAAAATATTATGACTCACATTAGAAATTTTAGTATTTAATATTATTTTCTTCATATAAATTAGAGAGCTCTTGAGAAAAAAAAATTCAAATCATAAGCGAAGTCATGCTAATAAAATTAGAAGATTCATATTGTATAGGATCAAAGTCAAGGTGAAATTTCCAACAATTATTGTTTTTATTTTTATTTATAAGTTAAATTTAACTGTTGAACTTTATTTTACTTATTGTTTAGTACTCCGTACATAATACATGTATTACTCATTTACCCATGAGCTCAATTCTTTTAAAAGTGATTTGATTTTTATTTTTTTTTGGCTAAAATGTAAGATATCATTCAAAATAATGTCAAAATTTACATCACTTATAGATCCGACCTAAAAACATGCTATTTCTCCGACCACCACAATACATCCCTACTACTCCATTTAGACTTGTCAACTACCCGAATTATATCAAATACAGCTTGTATCACATCTTTAACTAAATACTCCGGAAGACAAACAACATTATTTAACCTCACTCTATTTCTATGCAACCAAATATGATACCAACAAGCCAATAAAGTGATATGCACAACCTGTTTTTTGCCCCTAGACCAATGACACCTCATCGGTAGCTCGAAACACTCCACATCACCTTCGTATACAACAAGCCACGAGAGAGCCAATCGTACCACCTTAACAGTAAATAGACAATGCACAAAAATATGATCATGATTCACTGTTTGCAAAGCGCACACACAACACAAAGAATCTGCAACAACACCATAAGCATGAAGCTGATCTTTAAGTACAAGCGCTTGCCGAAAAATAAAACAGGCAATCATAATATGCTTAGGAGCAGCAGAGGAGCACCAAATCTGCTTGCACCACTTGAAATTTGTCCCCGCATCTGCTAACCATTTGTAACATCTGTTGATTGTATAATTAACACCCGACGTCAACCAACCTCCATCCACGAATCCACCTCGAATAATATCACGAGCCCTACAAATACGCTTCCACTACCAACAAACATCGGAACCAGGCACATACTCAAGCCACGAAATTCCTCTTAAATACACATGATGGACCCAACGAATCCAAAGACTTTCCTTATTAATCAACAGCCACCACGCTAATTTACCTACAGCAACCACGTTCCAGCACCCATTATCACGCAACCCCAAACCGCCTTTACTTTTCGGTCGACACACCTTTTCCCATGCTACAAAAGGTATCCTCACATTATCAACACAACCATCCTAAAGAAAATTTCGACAAATAGCATTAATCCGCTGCAACACGCCTATATCTATGCGATGTATTAATCACCGAAAAATACGGGTCGATATAGATATGATTTTGATTAATAAAGAGGTATTTATTATTTATTAAAAATTCTCACACATATAGTTATTTGTATCGGCACCTTATATTTGTTTACTTCCAATGTATAATTAAAAAACGTATTTGCTCAATCACCCGCGAATTTTACTCCAATACCCGCATTTTGTCATTAATTTTCCTAATCTTACCCCTATACAACTTCTCTACTATCAAATTTTTCTCTTTTGATAAACAAAGTTGATCAATCAAAATCTATCAGTTTGTCAAAAATTCAATCATAAATCAATTAATCAAGTACATTCAATGATTGTGATTAAATTAAATTACATTAATTAAATATATCCTCGTAATTGTTATCCAAATCTTTGAGAATCATGGATTCCTTGAAGCAATGTCCAGAAAATCACTATAAATTGTACAAAAGTGGCACAATAAAATGTGAATCATAATTGTTGGCCTTGCTTCCGTAGAGTTCTGCAATCAATTTTTGTTGTGTATTCAATAGAAGTAGTTGTTTTCTTTCATGTTGTTGAACGGAATCTTGTTGCTATGCTCTTAGGTTTTCGCTCTTAACTATTTTAAGTACCAAGCCAAAGGCGACAGTGTTAGGCCAAGAACAACAGTGATAAGGCGGCACAATGGCGGTGAATGAGCGGTGATACGGGGCCTCGAGAGGTTGTAAAAAAGTTTTGGGTGGTTCAAACTTGAATAAAAATGAGAGTGTTTTGAATTATTAAAATTGTTAGTGTTAAATGAAAAGGGTATAAGAGTAATTCTTGCGGGTGTTTGAGCAAATTTCGCGGGCGTTTGAGCAATACCCTTAAAAAACCATATAAGAGGATTATTTTGAAAAATATTGTTATAAAAGAGGTTATATTTAATTTACCCTAATATATAATTGTATATATATGAATATCCATAAGTACGGGTTAATCATTTTATTTCATCTTGGTCATTTGATGTACTTCATTTCATATTTGGTACTCCGTATTAGATATTTTGATGTTATATTTAATGAAATATAATAAAAATCATACATTATTATATTATAGAACTTCGTGTTTTTTATTAGATGATGATAGTATTTGTGAGTTTATATTTGAAATAAACACCAATAAAAAAATCATAGATTTAATATCGTTAATTTTATATCAAACTAATATTTTTCGTGAGAGATACATTGATAATAATTTTATATTAATTGAAGTATGGTTACGTTAATAATTATACTTAATTATAGTTTCAAGAATTTTAATACAAATATGTCACAAATAATAAATGTATAAATTGGACAAGTACTTAATATTATGCAAATTTATTTAAAATTCAAATTTATAATATAAACATCTCGGACGGGACCGGACACCAAAACTAAGGACCTGTTCTTTCCAACATATTTTCAGCTCATTTCAGTTCAGTTTAGCTCACTTGATTCGATTCATTATTCGATTCGATTCGATTCGATTCGATTCATTCACTTGATTTAGTTTAGTTCGATTCATTCATTTATATTATTTAATTGAACTTCATTCATTTGATTCGATTCATTAATTCGATTCGATTGATTCAATTCGAATCGATTGATTGATTAATTCATTTAAATTGATTCAATTGACCAGTAAGCGATTTTAGAAAGTAGGGGGCCTGTGCCCCTCTATAATTTCCAAAAAAAAAATATAAGTAGCAAATGTTGTAATATTGAACACAAAAGTCATACTGGAAAAGTTGGTGAGGAAGGCACCGAAGAACTTTGGTGACTTGGGTTCGAATCCCACAGTTAGCTTTCTTTTTCCCCCTTTTTGTTTGACTCTCCAAACTTTCAACATTAATTTTTGGGAATTCGATTTAAAATTTCAATATGTTTAGACTTTTTTTTTTCCCATTTAAAAATACATAGTATATTATACTTCACAATTGTATTTTAGATTCATAATTTGTTAATTTTCTTCATCATTTGAAAACTTAGTTAAAATTTTAACCATAAACATGTAAAATAATATAAGATTTCAAGGTGAAATTAATTTTTTTACATAGAAAATTCAATTGTCTGCAAAATATATTTAATTTATTTTACGGCATCTCATAAGGTTTTTTGTATTTTGTTTAATCGTTTTGTATAAATTTTTCAATTTATTTGCACTCCTTATACAATCATACTCCACATGGTAATGAAAGTACATCTAATATTCAACATAGTCTTTCAAAAAAAAAATTCATCATCTTAGAATATCGTAAAAAAAAAAAAAAAATCAAAAATGTGCCCCCCACTCGTAAAATCCTGGGTCTGCCACTGAGTTCAGCTCGATTCAGTTTAATTCAGCTCGATTCAATTCAGTTCAGTTCCACTCTAAAGTCGGAAACAACCAGGTTCTAAATATTACCCCCAATTTGACAACCCTTAAAAAAGAAACACTGAAAAAATTCTTCGTGCTTCTCTATCTGCTTATACTTCGGAAAAAAAAAAAAAAAAAAAATAAACCCTCGTTCTCCGTCGTCTCCTCAACCACCGCCGTCTGCCGCGTTGTTCACTCCGCCTTGCTCACTTGGGGTCCACCTCTCTCCCTCCGTGGCCTGCTCCTCTCTCCTCCGCCGGAGTTCCCTCTTCCGGTATGTATTTGGTTCCATTTATAACTTGTCTTGTGTTTTGTGTTGTGTTGTGTTGATTGTGGTGTGAATTTAGTGAATTTGTTGTTTTTGGTTTGAATTAACTGAATAATTAAACAAATGTATGCAACAAGGGCAATTGAATGTACATGGTCATAGTCATACACTCATACATACGCCTGTATTCAAAACATAGAGATCTGATCTCGTTTCGAGATAACTTTGGGGGTTTGAATTCCCTCCGTCTGCTCGTGTTTTGATCAGTTATGCCGCAACATTTAAGAATTGACGAGCACAACTTTGAATACTCCGTACTAGAATTCAACAGTCTTATAAAACGATGTCGGGTATGCTTGCTTGTGTTCTGTTAACATTAACCCCTAAAACACTTACATAACCAGTTTTATTTTCTTCAAATTTTGGGGATTTGATATATAATGCTTCTTCACTAACTATGATGCCTATTGATTTGAGAGGTTTACTCTTATGTGTGTAAGTATAATAAGCTTAATTAGGAAGGAGTGATTTACAATGGAACAAAACATCATTAACAACTTAACCATGGTTTTGTCCCACCTGGTTTTCCATGGAAAAGTTTTAACGAGACAACTTAACTATTATGCGTTTTTTGAGAATGTTGTACTCTTTTTGGATTAATCAATAGACTATATTTGTAAATTTATTTTACTTTGCAAGGTTTGTAGTTATTAGAAAACCATGGATGTTGCACATGATTATGATAGCAATGCACTCATATTACCTGCTATTACTAACAAGAAAAACAAAGATAAACTCAAACCTCAGGTATCATCAACTACTTTCTCCCTTTTTTTTTTCTTTTTTTTTTTTTTGTTTTTTTTTTGTTTTTTGTAATTTGATGTGTGATTTTGGAGGGGTTTTTTTGTTGACAGATTAGAATTTGTAAGGATAAAAAGTTGAGCAAATCACAGCAAAGAAAGTTGAGGAGATTGGAGGTTTGTGTTTCAATTTGTTATTTATCTATTGCTAGTCTGACCGATAATTTATTGTGAAACCGTCTCATATAAAAATATGCGTTGTTATCTGGGATTTTGTTTGATTAGGGTTTTGAGTGGGTTTTGTGTAGGAGGAGAAGCAAAATGAGCAACTTTTGGCAAAAAGCTTGGAACGTTTGGAGTATGTTTTTATTTTATTTTATAATCCTAGTTTTAGAATGACTAATTGAGTGAATTAAGTGATTGTTCTTTGATTGGAGTTAATTGGTTTGTTATGTGTGATGAATGTTTCATGGTTTTAGGAAGCACAAGATAAGGGATGATGCTCACTCGTTTATGTTGTCGTCGGAGAAAATTGGGCAGGTGAGATTATGTGCACCCCTATGTTACTTGGACACATCACTTTGATATCGTGTCCTTTTTCGACATTCAACACACCATTATGAAATCTTAAATACTTCGTTTTCGACCATAATCATGGAACCGAATCACAAGATGACCGTCTGACACTCATGAGTCACGACCCTTGTCATGTCCGACACCTTTAACCAAGTTGTAGTAATATAGGCAGAGCTTAGTAGATGAATTATGATACCGGGTAAAGATGTAACCCCTCCATTCCATTTATACCAATTTAGTTTGACTTAACTGTAGATAAAAGAAATAATGACGAAATGCATGATTTCCACTTGGCTTTACTGTTATACATAGAGTAGCTGTCGGGTGCAACAATCATGTGCATAGTCGTACGCTTACTACTGTGACTAAAAGGTGACCACTTTAGCGCATTTGAACACTAATTGAATTGTAGTTATAAACGTTTTAAGACCCTAAAAATAGTCACATTTTACCCAACATTTAAAGTGGTCACTTTTTCGCCACAAGACTAATGTCGTACACGTACAACGGTCTCATGTGAGCATTTGTATTTTACATATGAAGGCTCAATTATTTGGTCTAGATTTTGTTTTAATTAGAAACATTATAGGGAGTCCTTATTTTGTTATACCAAATGTAGAAACAGGAGAATTGGTTTGGAATTTTTGATGTAGAAGGAGGACTATAAAAATGGGATGGAGGGAGTAGTATTTTTTTGAGATGTTTTGCTCATTTACTCTTCTGTCTTGTCCCTCCTGATAGCGAGAGACGATGAAAGAAAAGCGCAGGAGGGAAATGCAGTTCTCTAAGGCTGGACTACAAGTGCCCAAGGATGAGAAGCGTTCTAAGCGGAAAGTAGTTGATTCACGTGAAGATGAAGTTGTTGCTGATGCTGATGGAAGTTCGCCATTGAGGATTGTTGATAAGAATGTCGTCTTGCAACCCGTAGTCATTGAGAATACATCTAGTTTCGCTGGAACTTCCCAGGAGCCAAATCATCAGAATAAGGTCGATAGTCTGTGTGGGACTGTACCAAATGGCATGATCAAAGAAATTACTAGTGCAGACGACTGTAAGGCAGCAAAGTTAGATGTTTCAAGTGCTTCGGTTTCCATATGTCCTGATAATGAGTGCAAACCTGTTGTTGAATCGGTCAGTATACCTATTTACTTAAATGGATGCGCATTTATGTTTATTAAACGTTCTCATACTGTACAATTGACATTCTAGCTCTAAATGGGATATACTTTAGAAGGTGTTGAAAATGAGATGGGTTGGAAAGTTTTGTACTTTGCTATGATGGTAATAATGTTATGGCTGCACAAAATAAAAAGTAAAATTAAAAAACTTTAATGATTCTGCATTTTATGAGGGGTTTCCAAAGATATAGTATGTCTTATAAATAACCTTGTGAGTTGTGATGAGGGCCATCTAGAACCAACTGAGTTTTATTACGAAGGAACGCAGAAAAACTGGTTCATTTTTTTAAGGATCCTTAGATTGCAAGGTTTTCAGTTTATTATTTTAGACTTGAACCTGGTTTTAGAAACTGCTGAAGCATTTTCTTACCTTACGAGTTTACGACTAAGTGGAGGAAAAGGCAGGTTACCTGTAAAGCTTGGAAAATAATGAAAGCTGTAGTTTCTGTGGACCCGACAAAAATGTTGCTGGTTGTTGACTCTTAAGTTGCGTTACTTTCATTTGGAGTTCTATGTTTATTCAGACAATTTTAAGATACAGCACTTCACATTTTAGTTGATTTTGTCTTTATCAACGGAACACGATCAAACCAAATTTTGTTGGAAAGTTTAGATTGTACCGTTTGCTGATCAGGACTTCGTTGTGCCTCTCATTATTGATAGCAGTTGTATTCATTTTGAGCCTGATAGATGCTAAGCACTCACTTTTTGTGAAAGATCCTTTAACCCTAATCTTTTAAGGCTGTTCATTTATGTATCGCTTGCCATGCATTGTAGTGTTGAATTTGCCATCCTTTAACCCTAATCTTGTTTGTGTTTTTCAGGATCGTGCGGATGAGTCTAGTGTTGATGTTTCTGACGGGACAAGATGTGTAGGAAGTGCACCGCCTCAGGGGCCTGTTGTTCCGCCTACTGTGATACTTGTGTCACGACCAAAAGAGGTGGTCGAAAGTAGGAAGGACTTACCAATTATCATGATGGAACAGGAGATAATGGAAGCTATAAATAGTCACAAAAGTGTCATCATTTGTGGAGAAACTGGGTGTGGTAAAACTACGCAAATACCACAGGCAAGTTGGATATACGGTTTGTTTATAAAATCCTCCCTATATTTACGAACATCTTGGGTAACTTACTAATCTGCTTGTGTTTACAGTTCTTGTATGAAGCTGGCTATGGTTCGAGAAACTGTGGCATGAGGAGTGGAGTTATTGGTGTAACCCAACCTCGCCGCGTTGCAGTGCTTTCTACTGCTAAACGAGTAGCGTATGAACTTGGAGTTCGCCTTGGGAAAGAGGTTGGGTTTCAAGTCAGGCATGACAAAAAGATCGGAGAAAATAGCTCCATCAAATTCATGACTGACGGAATTCTACTCCGGGAACTGCAGGTTTTTTTCTCCCCTACTCGGCTAATTCACTTCTTCACAAATGTGCATTAATCGTTCTATTTTCTTTGTTGGAATTGAGCCTGTGCTTTCAATGCAAACATTGGTAATGTTATAGTGTGTAACTATCATATCTTGTGCAGAGTGATTTCCTTTTGAAGCGCTACTCTGTCATAATACTGGATGAGGCTCATGAAAGAAGCCTGAATACCGATATACTCATTGGGATGCTTTCTCGCATAATCGAGGAGCGACAGGTGAGCATATATGAGTGCCTCCTTTCTTCACCAACTTTGAACAGCTTTTACTGACACTTGAGTTTTCCTTTGCTGCCTATTTGTTTATCTTTTCCTTCCTTGTTTTTGTCTTTTGTCAGTGTCTTAGTAAAAAATATTTTTACCCCTGTTCTACTCACCATTAGTTTCTGTAATTTTTTTTTTATCTAGTTTTATTTTGTCTTTGTTTCTATTTGTTCTTGTCTCGTTTACGATTTCTTTTCTTCTCTCGTGCTTGAGATGTTGCTATGTATGAGTATGCAGTTAAGGTGGTGGTGTGTCATTAGTCGATTTTTTCTGTAATTCTATTGCTATCTTACGTTTACTTACCTAGCTGACTTTATTGTATGCTAGATAACATACGAGGATCAGCAACAGAAGCTGCAGGCGGGAATAGAAATCAATCCTAAGAATAGAATATATCCGTTAAAACTCATTCTCATGAGTGCAACCTTACGAATCGAGGATTTCACTTCTGGTAACCGAATATTCTGTGAAACGCCACCAGTTATAGAAATTCCAACACGACAATTTTCTGTAACAAGGCATTTCGCAAAGAAAACCGAGCTTGTAGATTATATTGGTGAAGCCTACAAGAAGGTTCTAAAAATTCATAAAAATCTACCTCCTGGTGGGATACTCGTATTTGTTACTGGTCAGAGAGAAGTAGAGGACTTGTGCCGTAAGCTTCGTCAAGCGTCAAGACAATTTAAAACGAAAAATGCTGAGTCTAATAATGTACAAGACACGAGAACGACTGGAACCAACTTGGCTAAGATTGATGGACATGACATCACAGAGATCGATGAGGCACTTGACGATGGTGCAAGCACGAATACACAACAGTTGAGCAGATTCAGTTGTTATGATGAGTACCGTGATGACTTGGATGACTACGAGTCCTACCGTGATGATTCTACTGGGAGAGGGAGTGATTCTGATTCGGAAACTGACGACGAGAGTGATTCTGATTTTGAAATTGTCGATGACAACCATCAAACAAATTCTCAAGTGGATGACCGTGTCGCAGATGTAAGCCTTGAGTCTTTGCAGGCTGCTTTTGAAGCTTTAGAGGGAAAGAGCGTTTCAACATCAGAATCCAATGCGGTAGACGGAAATACAACGAAGTTAGACGACAGTTCAAAGCAGCAATTTGGTGCGAAAACGACTCACATTGGTCCATTGCAAGTCTTACCCCTTTATGCCATGCTTCCTGCAGCTGCGCAACTTCGTGTCTTTGAAAAAGTAAACGAAGGAGAACGCTTAATCGTTGTAGCCACTAATGTGGCCGAAACCTCTTTGACTATTCCCGGTATTAAATATGTAGTCGACACCGGGAGGGAGAAGGTCAAGTTGTATAACTCCGCTAACGGCATGGAATCCTATGAAATTCAGTGGATAAGTAAGGCCTCAGCTGCTCAACGTGCTGGAAGAGCAGGAAGAACTGGACCTGGTCATTGTTATTGTCTCTATTCTTCTGCTGCATTAACAAACGAATTTCCTGAATTCTCTTGCGCTGAAATATTGAAAACACCTGTTGACGGTGTTATCCTTCTCTTGAAATCGATGAGGATCAAAGTGGTTAGTTTCCTGTTTCATGTACTCCCTCCATTCATTGTAGGTTTACTACATTTGCTTTTTTAAACAGTAAGATACATATTGCAACATCATACGGAAAGTAGTAATGAAGTAAATCAAACAAGATCCTGTATACGAGTATCTATTATAGGCATTCTTTTACGCAGCTTTCAAGTTGCATAATCTAATTGCATCCACCATTCTGTTCAGGCGACGAAGTTTCCGTTCCCAACACCTCCTGACGCCACGGATTTAATCGAAGCGGAGAAGTGCTTAAAAGCTCTCGAAGCCCTTGACAGCGATGGTAACCTAACTCCGTTGGGCAAGGCCATGGCTCAGTATCCGATGGGCACACGTCACTCCAAGCTCCTCCTCCTTGCGATGCAGATCATAAAGAACGAGATTAATCCTGAACGACGAAATCTGGTTTTGGGTTACGCTGTAGCTTTAGCTGCTGCCTTGGGCTTGTCAAACCCTTTCCTCTCCGAGTTTGGCACAAGCGACAATAGCGACTCCACTAAACAATATGAAGACAAAGCACATGAATCAAAGTTGACAAGGCGACAAATAAAAGAGAATCGTGCAAAACTGTATAATCTGAAGAGTGATGCTCTGACAGTGGCTTACGCTTTACAGTGCTTCGAGCGATCCAAAGATGCTTCGTTGTTCTGCACTACGTACGCCCTAAACTTGAAAACAATGGAAGAGATGTCGAAGCTCAGAAAGCTAATTCTCCAATTAATCTTTAATCAAAGATATAGTGGACCGCAGGAGAGGTTTTCATGGACGCATAGTACGAAAGAAGACATAGAAAGTAGTTGGACCACTTTGTCTAATAAAAACACCCTCTCAAATATTGAAGAAGACGTCTTATGCCAAGCTATGTGCGGTGGATGGCCCGACAGGGTGGCCAAACAAATTCGAGGAGGCAAAGTATTGGCCGACGAAGACCGGAAAATTAGCGCCATTCGTTATCAGGCGCTTAATGTTTCAGAGACGGTGTTCCTTCGTCGCTGGTCAACCATCTCTAGGTCTGCTCCTGAATTTTTAGTGTATCACGAGATGCAGCACGTAAAACGGCCTTACATTCATGGAGCAACGAGTGTAAAGCCCGAGTGGTTGGTGAAATATGCCGGATCGTTATGCACGTATTCAGCACCTTTGGCCGACAGAAACCCAATTTACGACCCGTACAGTGATCAAGTATTTTGTTATGTCGTTCCATACTTCGGTCCTCATCTATGGGAACTTCCTCCCTGTAAAGCGCGCATCAAAGATGTAGAGCGACGTATTACTGCTTTTGCTTACGCGTTGCTTGACGGACAAGTCTTGCCGTGCCTTAAACCTGAAAAGAAGCGCATGTCAGCCCTACCTAGCAGCATCTTGAAACCAGAATCACTGTCTCAGAAACGTGTTCAGAATCTTCTGTGCCAGTTAAGTACCAGGAAGAGAACGGTTGATAGCTGTGAGAAGTTGAAAGAGATGTGGAAACAAAATCCAAGGTTTTTGTATGCAGAAATCATGGCGTGGTTTCAGGATGCTTTCCATCCGCGATTCAATGAATGTTGGGCTAAAATGCAGCACGAAGTATGTTTAGCACCTACAGACCGCTATCGTGGGAGAACTAAATGAAGAAAACATGTCATGAATTCGGATTTGAGGACTGCACTTTCATATGATGGGTGAAGTAGTCACTTTTACGCCTTCGCTCGCTCTAAATTCAGGTTTTCTTCTCTGAAGGTTTCGTATTCATATGCCGATTGTTAAGGAGAAGCGACTGCGTCAGCTAATTCAGAAGTTGCTACAGAGTATCGAGCAGCGTCCACTGAACTAATTCACTTATACTTGCACAAGGATTTTTGGGAAACAAGCCGGGTTTTATAAAACTCCTGAAATTTTTTGAAGAATGAACTCACTTGTATCTTAAATTCTGCTCTTGTGAGTTTTATTTAGGATGGATTTATGACTTCCTCAATTTATTTAGGATGGATTTATGACTTCCTCCTCAATTTATTTTACTCAATTGGTGATTTTAGCTTATTTTCTGTTATAAAATGTGTTCATGTGAGCGAAATAACAAGTTATCGTGCTGTTTATTCCTAATCTGTAATCTATATATAAATATTTATGTTTTGTTGTGGGTTATTTGTTCAATTGTTTAGAATGTTGTGTGCACGAGACATTTCATTTGTTTTGATATGGAATTTTGGTGTCTGTATGTTGATGATTTGGCTTGTTTTGCACCGAGAATGGCCGTAGTCATTGTATTGTGATTTTAAAGTGTTAACATCGCATTGCGTTTTGTTTGTTTTATGCATTTCCTTCGTAGAAATGCAGAAGTTTATAGTGTTGTGGGTGATTAATAAGGTAATACTCTGTATGTGATTAATGTCGGATTTTTCTGCGTAGGCCAAAACATAAGGAAGCTGATCAAGGATGGAATCATCATCTGAAAGCCAACCGTGATCCACTCCCGATCACGTGCTTGCCGCATTCTCGAAGCCAAGAGAAAGGGGCGTCACTCTGGATACAGTAATTTTAAATGCTTGAGCTTCTGTTTTCCCTCTTTTGTACTCTTGTGGTAAATGAACCAAGCATATGATATAAATTCTGGCTTTTAACTGTTGATTGATTATTCGATACATTTGCCTACGTTGTACTGAGTAATGTTGATCATCTTAATTTAGTGCACCAATACAAACTCAGGCCGTGGAAACAGGTTCATTTGATGTTGCTTCTTTATCATTTATCCTCATGGGTTCTTTTAGTTTGGGAAGTGTGATCGACCCAATTTACTAAGAATATAGCTTGAAGGTATATAAAGCTATCCATCCAATAGTATATAAGCAACAGAAATTATTCCCCTCCTTTTTGTATATCCTCGTTCTATTTAAGGGTTTATGTGCTTCACTTTTTTTTATATATAAAATGTGCCAGGTAATTAAATGTGTAATCGTAGTGATGTATAAGGAGTGTCATAACAGCGATCGGAGGAAAGTAGAACTGAATTGAAAGCTTGTAATGGGAAATGACATTTCATCAGTAATCTTTTTAAAGTTTCTGATGCAGTTTGAGCTATACTCTTTAAGCGTGTAAGATTAGTACTGGTTGTGATCTCATTGTATACCCATGAAAATGTAGTTAATTTACAAAAATATGGCAGGTAAGCGCAAGGGTACGAGGGAGGCAAGGATGCCAACAAAGGTACTGTGGATGAGGAGGATGAGAGTTCTCAGAAGGTTGCTGCGAAAGTACCGAGAGTCGAAGAAGATCGACAAGCATATGTACCATGAAATGTACATGAAGGTGAAGGGTAATGTCTTCAAGAACAAGCGAGTGTTGATGGAGAGTATCCACAAGACTAAGGCTGAGAAGGCGAGGGACAAGACTTTGTCCGACCAGTTTGAGGCTAAGCGTGCTAAGAACAAGGCTAGTAGGGAAAGGAAGCTGGCTCGCCGAGAGGAGCGTTTTGCACAGGTAACTTCCTTTTTCTGGGAAATATGTGAATGTTTTGTGTGTATATGTGATTTACCTGATGTATTTCCGAGACTCATGTATGTATGTATGTTTTCTTTCCTGATCACAGGGACCTGGCGCTGAACCAGTACAACCAGCCGTAGCTGCTGCACCAGCACAGTAAGTTGAATTCTCCGTTATTTTTATTTTTAAAGTATTCGTGAGTGTACCTTTTTTTTTTTTTTTTTAATCTTTTGCCATCGAACTTTCGTGAACATAGCTAAGTGGCTCGTTTACACAACTGAGATGATCAATGATCATTTAAATGAGGTCGTTAATTGTTTAAGTCCATTCTTTTCGGTTTGGTTAATTTGAACTCCATATTTAGACTGTTTACAGCATTTCTGCATTTACGGGACACCGTTTCCGGGACAATGCACGGTGATATGTGTTTAGACTGTTTACAACATTTCTGCATTTACTAATTACTACGCGAGGTTTAGAATTGAGGAATCTGACTAGATGAATGAAACATTTTTATTTGCAGGATAGGAGAAGCTTCCATCTGGATTTAGGCGCCAGAATTCTTGCGATTCAAGAAACTCGCACGGTACTATATCTCGATGGAAGTTAAATCGTACCCAATGCAAATCATGATTTAACTTCGCGATATTTTTACTGCAAACCCGATGCAAATTTCAGCTTTCAGGCCGACGAAGTGGTTGCTTGACCAGTGGACTTATCATTGATTATATAGTATCGGAATTTGCTCAGCCCTATGTTCTGCCCTACCTCTGCCTGCCCTATCTATAATCTTTGCCGCTTTGTGCTACTTCTTTCATTTGCAATTTCCGTCTTTCAATTGAGGTATTCATCCTTATTCACCTTGCAATTTGCTTGCACATTTGAGTTCTGCTAGCTAATTTGAATTAAAACCTTGCGCTTACCATTGAATCATTGATATAGTTGTATTGGGTTTCATTTCATCTGTGTACGTGATTTGGTACTGCTTTACTGCCGTCAATCCGAATTTTAAATGACTCTGCCCAGTTTTGAATTGGTTTTGGGTTACGCAGTCGGTAGCTGTAGATGGGATTCTCGTCAAACAATTAGTTGTAAACCCTTTTAGTTAGTCATCATTAAACATTTGTAATTCACCATTTGGTTTCAAGTTGATCTTCTATGTCCTACTGAGTACGACGTACGTATTTAACATAACGATTTTCAATGTTACATGTTTCATAACCAACTATTAAATCTAACCAAAATATAAATAAAAACATTAAAAGTGCGTGGAATGAAGGGAGCATGTTTATTATTTTTAGATTTAAGGAAATTTAACAAGAATAACATACTCAGTATTATGCATCTTCTTTTTCAAATAATCTAAACTATTACTAATACCCCAATAATTAAACTATATAGAGAAGATAAGTATAATAGTTGGAATTATTGTAGGATTAACAATAGTTTGCATAATTGGAAGACGAGGAGGCATAATATGAATTCCTGACAATTTTCCTTTGATTTAAATATAGTTCACGATTCGTCCAAAGACAAGATAAATAGCACATAGAATTAAAAGATACGATCAAAACAAAATACTTACATTATCTTTTTTCGCTTCGTAAACATCACACATTACATCGATTCACATTGTGATTTATGAAATGAAAAGGGAGATAAATGATACTTACTCTATTGTAGTCAATTGTCTACATTTTTCAAATTTGTGAGAGAAAATTAGGACATGGTAAACAAATGATTGAGACAAAAGAAGTATATTAACGAAGAAAAACATTAGAAACAAAGGAAAGAGAATTATAAGGGAGGAAATGAAGAGGCGGATGAGTAACAAGTAAAAGAAGAGTATCATGAAGGGTAAAGAAATAGGGGATGGGGGATAAATGAGAGTTAAAAAGGTAATAGAAAGAAATATGAGGAGTAAGGGAGGTGAGGAGGATAGGAAATCAGGGAAATATGAATTAGACGAGCGGAGACGAGAAGGAATATGTTGAAAAGAAATCCAAGTGCCTCCAGCCCAGTGGACTCCAGGGGGTGCCCCAAAGCTTGCAATGGCAGGAATTGCGAGGTCCTGGGTTCGACTCCTTGGGTGGGCAATGGCTTGCGGATACCTGCCATCCTACGGGATGACTTACCTGGCACATGTGGTTTGCAGGGTATTGCAAGAGCCCGGGGAAAACCAACCCCTCGTTACCCAAAAAAAAAAAGAATAGTATATGAAGGGTAAGGAAAGAAGAGGCAAAGAACTAAGGAAAGAAGAAAGAAGACAAAAACACGTCATATATGGACAAAGAAAAACAAGGTCAAACGGTAACATTAGAGACCGCGTATAAAGTAAATGAGACAAAAAATTGTGATGAGGAGGGAATATATCCTAAATCCACGAGCCAAAGACAAATGTAAGGAAAACCATGAAACGAAATGATTGTTTAATTCCCTAATTTTAGTTTTGTTAGACTTTTTTTTTAATTTTTTTTTTAATTTATTTCAATAATCGTTCTTTGTAACGAATAACATTCATTTTATGCAGCCATTTGTTTTTCCTTATAAATTAGTCATAGAAAGAAAAACCGATAAAATAAGGGGAATAAGAGGATAGTGAAGGATAACGAACAAAGTAAAAACGTAAGCAGATAACACATCTAATAAACAATCGAACAATACAATATCAGAAGTCCTTCATCGTGCATTATTTGGAGTGCTTGCCAAACAACAATTCAATGACATACAAATTTAATCGCAACAAAAATCCCGAAGAAAATAACCCGCATTGGGGGACCGCACCCGCTAGCGCATGGTCCAACAACTAGTATTATACAAGTATTTTCATAAAATCTTGGCACATGAATTTTGTCTGATTCACTATGTTTGACCCGTGTTAAGCCTTAATTTTAAGACGAATATAACCATCTTAACTCTTACATGAAAAAAGACGAATATAACCATCTTACGTGAAAATTTGGGTAAACCTTAAAAGGCTTAAACTGAGGCAAGATAGATGGGCAAAAAACAACAGTCAAAAGATGTAAGGAGATCAAGAAATGCCTCTTGATACATCTTAAATGAGTATCATGTTTTTCAACAATCTCTTGAAAGCGATTATAACATAACACGATCCACAAAAACATACTTCAAACGTACTACGACTTCTAAATTAACGAATTTCAAAATAACAAAACTCAAATGTATCATCAACTTTCCTCACTTCTTCGCTTTTTTGGTAGTCCTGAAAAATAAGTTGAACACTCAATCAGAAACAGAACTACAGAACATATACCAAAGTTTTGTGTCTAGGGTTCAACAAAAACTACATTCAAGAGAATACTGAATGCAAGACTGCAGCAACTATATGTATCTCACTGTTTGACGATTTTACGATGCAAAGTATCAATATATATATAACAGTAAAAGACATCCGAGTAGAACGGGCAATACAAATGCTGGACGGAGCAATTTTTCCAATATCAGTCGTATCTAAGGGACTAAGACCACTTTCGTGGTGCATATATGGAGAGAATCATTTACTATCAAAGATTTTAAATATGGAGTTCAAATTAACCAAACCGAAAAGAATGGACTTCAACAATTAACGACCTCATTTAAATGATCATTGATCATCTCAGTTGTGTAAACGTGCCACTTAGCTATGTTCACGAAAGTTCGACGGCAAAAGATAAAAAAAAAAAAAAAAAAAAAAAAGTACACTCACGAATACTTTAAAAATAAAAATAACGGAGAATTCAACTTACTGTGCTGGTGCAGCAGCTACGGCTGGTTGTACTGGTTCAGCGCCAGGTCCCTGTGATCAGGAAAGAAAACATACATACATACATACATGAGTCTCAGAAATACATCAGGTAAATCACATATACACACAAAACATTCACATATTTCCCAGAAAAAGGAAGTTACCTGTGCAAAACGCTCCTCTCGGCGAGCCAGCTTCCTTTCCCTACTAGCCTTGTTCTTAGCACGCTTAGCCTCAAACTGGTCGGACAAAGTCTTGTCCCTCGCCTTCTCAGCCTTAGTCTTGTGGATACTCTCCATCAACACTCGCTTGTTCTTGAAGACATTACCCTTCACCTTCATGTACATCTCATGGTACATATGCTTATCGATCTTCTTCGACTCTCGGTACTTGCGCAGCAACCTTCTGAGAACTCTCATCCTCCTCATCCACAGTACCTTTGTTGGCATCCTTGCCTCCCTCGTACCCTTGCGCTTACCTGCCATATTTTTGTAAATTAACTACATTTTCATGGGTATAAATGAGATCACAACCAGTACTTATCTTACACGCTTAAAGAGTATAGCTCAAACTGCAACAGAAACTTTAAAAAGATAACTGATGAAATGTCATTTCCCATTACAAGCTTTCAATTCAGTTCTACTTTCCTCCAATCGCTGTTATGACACTCCTTATACATCACTACGATTACACATTTAATTACCTGTGATAGAAGGAGGATATACGAAAAGGTGCGGAATAATTTCTGTTGTTTATATACTATTGGATGGATAGCTTTATATACCTTCAAGCTATATTCTTAGTAAATTGGGTCGATCACACTTCCCAAAGTAAAAGAACCCATGAGGATAAATGATAAAGAAGCAACATCAAATGAACCTGTTTCCACGGCCTGTGTTTGTATTGGTGCACTAAATTAAGATGATCAACATTACTCCGTACAACGTAGACAAATGTATCGAATAATCAATCGACAGTTAAAAGCCAGAATTTATATCATATGCTTGGTTCATTTACCACAAGAGTACAAAAGAGGGAAAACAGAAGCTCAAGCATTTAAAATTACCGTATCCAGAGTGACGCCCCTTTCTCTTGGCTTCGAGAATGCGGCAAGCACGTGATCGGGAGTGGATCACGGTTGGCTTTCGGATGATGAATCCATCCTTGATCAGCTTCCTTATGTTTTGGCCTACGCAGAAAAATCCGACATTAATCACATACAGAGTATCACCCACAACACTAAAAACTTCTGCATTTCTACGAAGGAAATGCATAAAACAAACAAAACGCAATGCAATGTTAACACTTTAAAACCACAACACTGACTACAGCCATTCTCGGTGCAAAACAAGCCAAATCATCAACATACAGACACCCAAACTCCATATCAAAACGAATGAAATGCCTCGTGCACACAACATTCTAAACAATTGAACAAATAACCCACAACAAAACATAAATATTTATATATATTACAAATTAGGAATAAACAGCACGATAACTTATTATTTCGCTCACATGAACACATTTTATAACAGAAAATAAGCTAAAATCATCAATTCTAAGCCTAAACCAAAAATCAGAAACACACCATTAATAAAACATCACAAATTGCATGAAATTATTCAGAATCTCACCAAGAAATCGCCAATCCCAAGCATAAATTCAACAATAAACATTACAAAACTGAAATTAAATCATCAGAAGCAAAAATCAATCAGTGTATCAATCACCAATAATTACACAAATGATTTACAAACTAACACAAAATTCACAGATCAAAATCAAAACTTTGCCTAAATGTAAAAAAAAAAAAAAAAATGAAAACTCAAAAACAAAAATCAATCAAAAACCCACAACATAAAACACCAAAATTAATACAAATCACAGAACAGAAACAATAATTAATCACTGCCCATATAATAAAACATCAATTTTCAAACAAATTAATGCATAAAAACAAAAAATAATCAATACCCACATCATAAAACATCAATGTGAATATAAATCAACAGAAAAAAAAAGGAAAAAAATAATCATACGAGAATTAGCCATGGAGATTTCATTGGTTTCATTAGGATCAAGCCAAACTTTGCCACGACCACACTTGAGAACGCTGGCAGATAAACGCTTCTGAATTGTTAAAGACACCATTTTTGGCCTTTTGGGGAAGAACAATTGATTGATTTCCCTCTTAGATGTGAAAATGGGGGAAATAAGCGGCAATTTATAAAATTAGGGTTTGGGATACGGGGTTTCAATGAGGGGTTTTTTCTGGGTTTTGGGTTTTTTACGGGCTTATTGGGCTTGTATTTCTTCGTTGTAATAAGGGTTTTTTGTGCTCCGTATATGATATTTGTATCTGTTTTATTATTCGTATAGAGCGGTCTCATTAAAACTCGTATCGCTTCTTATTCATCCATTTTTTTGTCATATAAATTTCTTGCATAAAAATAGTTACTCGTAATATTGTTATAGATATAGATATAGATATAGATATCGATATCTTGCATATAATAATAATCTCAACTTTTTCTGAATTATTTTTATTTAGTCATTTTAAATCTCAATTTGAGATTATCCCACGTAAAACTTATATTCTCCCTTTTCTAGTCAATTGTTAACGTTTATTTTATTTCCCTTACAAATTAAAGTACACGTTAACAATTCACAAAATAAAGTACACGTTAATTCATAAAGCTCATATTTAAGCAATTAAAGTTGTGCATGTATTGCTCTTTAGGTTCTTGACTTTTTAGTCCGAACAAAATCAGTGTATTATAGAAAAGTCTGACTAGTCCCCTACTCTACCTATAAACTAATGTCACTATTGAAAACGTCTTAACCTTATAATTAAGATTCATCGATGACAATATGTGAATTTGAGGTTCATATTACACCAAAAAACAAATGTATGAATCGTTCTCTCGATAACTTATTATCAAATATCAAATTGAGTTGTATAAAATCTTGAAACCTAAAATTTTGTAGTAGTAGATTGTGTATCAATCGATTTATGAAACAGTCATTGAAATAACTATCTTTATTATAATTAACTAGAATATTTACATGATAAACACTATTTATACTATTCTTTATTATTCTTTATTATTATAACATTTACATAATAATTACTAATTATACTCATTTTGTTGCGCCACAATCAATGGTATGGTAACATTATGTTTACCATCCATCCAAGTAATCAAACCAAACTTTTGATGATCCGAAGAAGCTTCATTTTTCAAGGTTTTAATTGTGACATTGAAGCTTTGCGTTATGCCTTTACTTTCAAAATTCAATTTTACGGGTTCAACGGTCACATTTGCGCCTTTCGGTTGCACAACTTTAACCTCATAACTCGACGAATTTGTATCCACATTCGTCAAACTCCGCGTCACGACCACGTCCGTTTGATTCGACGTCACGACAATAGCCGGGTAGTTTAGGTCCCACGGCTTACTACTCACATTGGCACAACTAATTGTCCTGTTCACTATCGTTTTAACTTCGTTGTCGGTGTAATTTGAAGCGCATAGGAAATGAATGTAATCGTCGATGGTTATGTTATAGACTAACCCTGGGTCGTTAGCCCGCTCTGGGTCAACATGGCCCGCGCCAATGTCCCAAGGAGAGACATTATTCTCGTATTCTTTATCTGATGAGGGTACGGCTTCATGGTGCCCTTTATAAGCAGTGGTCATCAAAGCCGACCGAATCATAGTGGGAGTCCAATCCGGGTGCGACCCTTTAAGTAAGGCGGCCACACCCGAGACATGTGGACATGACATGGACGTACCCGATAAAATATTATACTCGGTTCGCCTAGGATCCTCGGTCAACCTAGAGGGCGACAAATTACTAGGCCAAGCGGCAAGTATGTCGATTCCCGGGGCAATAACATCGGGCTTGAGAACATAAATCGATTGATAATTCGGCCCTCGTGACGAGAATTGGGCCACAACGGGGGCGGGTCTTAAACCAATCTCGGTCCCTTGAAAAAATATAGTCCCATTGATTTGTGTTTTATTGATGTAACTCGAGAGTTTTATCCAAGCGTCAACAGTGATTGTTAGCCCGGGAATCAAATACGGGCGACTATTTACTGTATTGTTAGTTTCCTTTGCATCCGCAACGACAACAATCCCGGCCCCTCCCGCTTTTTGCACAAACAATGATTTCTGAACCTCGGAATACATACCCGTTAGACAGACGACAATTTTTCCCTTGACTAATTTCTCCTCCAACACATCGTGCATACAATGTGCCAGACTCCAATTCGTCGGAAAATGTATAATTGGATAAAACGCTTCCTTAGGCAACGGACTACCCGTATAAAGCGACACGCCCCTGAAACTTTCCCCATTATCAATCTTAAGTACGGCTGGAAACGACCGATCAATCGTACTTGCACCGACAGTGGTGACCCACGGGGCATTGTTAGAGACCGTACTTAGCTCCGGGCCCGAATTCCCGGCCGAGGCCGATACGAAAACACCCTTCTCAACCGCCGCAAATGCAGCAATTGAGAGAGGGTCCTGCGAGTACCTACGTGGGGGACCTCCTAAAGATATCGACACGATATCAACACCGTCCTCCACAGCCTTATCGAGCCCCGCCAACACGTCCGAAGTCGCGCACCCGAAGGTCCAACAAACCTTATAAATCGCCAGCCTGGCATTAGGCGCAATCCCCGTGGCCTCGCCTTTAGCATACTCAAAAAACGACACGTTCTCTGTTCTGCGTCCTGCGATCGTAGACGCAGTATGAGTACCGTGGCCGTAAGTGTCCAAAACCGACTTTTCCGTGAGGCGGACCGCCTTCATACCAGCCGAAAAGTACCGAACCCCGACAATTTTCTTATTACACAGCTGAGCCGGGTAGTCATGACCACCAACACATTGTCCTTTAAAATGTGTCGGAACAATGTCGAGTCCTTTGTCGTCGAAGCTACTACTATTCGGCCAAATTCCCGTATCGAGTACCCCGACAACGACATTCAAACCAAGCTCAGACTCTTTCAGTAACCCCGTGGGGTTACGATACGAATCGAGTCCAAGGAAATGTGGTGTTCTTGTGGTGTGTAGTTGATAAATTTCATCAGGGAAAATTGCAACAACTTCAGGTTTATCTTTGATTAGTTTTAATTGTTGGGGTGTTAATTGAATTGAAAAACCATGGAAAATATTAGTGTAAATATGAAGGAAATCATAATTATTATTTGATGAATTTGAGTTTTGGTTTATAATATTGCCTAGAATTGAGTTGTACCAATCTTTGATGTTTGAAATGTTAGTTGGTTTGAGTTCATTTTGAATTTTGATTATGTAAGTTTTTGGGATTTTGTTTTGATTAATTTTATTTGAAATTGTTAGAGATAAATGGAATGAAAGGATGATAAAAATAATTGAAGTGATACGAGACATTATTGCATGGAACTTTGGTTTAAGAATGATGGATAATGTAGGTTGAATTATGATAGCATCTTGTGAGGATTTATATACTCCGTAATAGATTGTTTCGACAGCATTAAAAAAAAAAAAAAAAAAAAAAAAAAAAAAAGAAAGAAAAGGAAATTTCGCGGTATATTCCTCTGTTTTTCTAATTTCTACGTTATACCTTCACTTTTATAAAATTTTACAGTATAACTTTAATATTCTTAACTTTTCCCAGGTATAACCCAAAGCTGTTTATTTTGTTTCCAATAACTATTTTCAATATAGCAGAAGTTTAAACGGTTTCAATATAGCAGAAGTTTAAACGGTCTATTAAACTTACAAATTTACCAATCGGTACTCTTAAATTATTAATTCAACCAATAGTATATCATTTTAAAAACCATCATTTATATTATACAACGATATTTGTCGATAACAACAAACTAATTGTCATCAAATTCGTAAATTCTTCATTTCAATATTTAAAGCAAACATTCATGTTATCTTCAATATAAACATCATCACTCCCTTTGTTAACATCAATAAAAGTAAGTCGTGAAAAAAAAAATGATGAATTATCAAGAATAAAGAGTTATTTAATAAATTAAATTAACAAAAACATGAATAAATATCATAGTAGAGATAAATTACAAAACTTTAAGGTATATCATAGAATTTTCTAAATGAAAGGGTATATTATGAAAAACGTAAAAACATAATACAATACCACGAAATTTCCCAAAAAAAAAAAAAATTAAACCTTTAGCTTTATATGAGACCGAGACCAATAGTACAAATTACTGTTATAAGGGTATAAAAGCATGAAAAATTTATCAAAGTCATTAATGAGAAAACTAAAAAAAGCCAAAAATCAAATTTGGGGCTTCCATCGACATTTAATCGATGGTACGCCCCCAAAATCTTTAAATTGTTAGTTATTCTCATTAATCTCCATCATGTTATGAATAAAAGTCTCCCTTTTAATCTGGTGAGATCTGATTTTTAGTCGCTGTTTTCAAAGTTTTTTATTTTCCGTTTTCGGAGTTTTTTCAGTCCTTCGTATTATCTTAGGTTTTGATTTTGATAGATGCAAGGATAAGAATGATTCGTTAATAATTCGTTACGCTTACCTTTAATGGATTCAAACTATTCGTCTACAGTACTTGGTGCAATTTAAAGGTCAAATTTCTCATATACTCGATTGAACGATGGATCCCTTCAAAAGCTAAATCGAAATAACAATACAAGAACGTGCCAAAGAGACTCATCATGGTTTAAGATCCTTAGTTTTACAAAAGACATTTTTTATTTCCATTTCATGTTTGTTTTCGATTATTTTGATCCTTGTAAATGTCGTTTGGCGATTTATTAATGAATTAGTCTTTACGTCTAAAAGACATAAAAAAAATTAAAGGAGTACAAATATATAATATAAAAATGGTTATGAGAATATAGTGCCCCAATTTCTAAATGGTACAAAAACTACGTAGTCGAGTACAAATAGAATGGTCTTACAATAAATTATTATGAGACATTCTCATACAAAAATTAGTGGAAAAAAAAAAAATAGATCATTTAGTTAGGGAAATTCTTTAAGAAGATACAAAGTATTAGAATATGTGAATTGAGGTGGATGGAGTAGTATATGTATTTCTGTACTCCTTCTGACTCAGTTATTCGTTTTTTTTATTTAGAAGTAGCGCAAATAGAATGTACATCATACGTGAATTTTAGTATGAATTTATGTACCGTTTTTTAACACGTTGATTATGACACGGTCGGCAAGTTATAATCCTCATACATTTTAAAGCCAAAATACAATAGGTAAGCTCATAAAGGAATTTTTTTTTTTTTTTTTGCTTCTTTAGTGCAAAAACAAAGCATATTTTGAGCATAAAATTTCGACATTAAATGAATAATGATTCGATTAATTTGTTTTCTGCTCGCAATTTATGGAACTTTTACTACCTTGTTGATGACGCGAATTTATATCCAATGACTTGCACACAATCAAAATCCACGTTCATTACTTTACAATATATGCATGGCATTTGCTATGAGTAGTTAGAAAAGTAATATCATGACAATAAGTGTGTAAGCACATTAAACTAACGTGAGTAAGATAATTATAAGACACGAGATAATAAGAAATAAAAATATGGAAGTTGATTGTCAGTCAATCATAAATATGGGATATTCTACGTGGTAACCTTATATTTTTTTATTTTCTATGTGGTAACCCTGTTTTAGGTCAAAATATCATTGACTTGCAATAATTCATGTGTACGGGTTTCAAAAACAACAATCTTTTGCCCCAAATTCAGCGTATTTACGACATCTTTAATTTGAGATGCAAAATGGTCATTTTCGAAACTTGTGGTACGAGTTATGATCGGTCAAACGTTTTTGATCGTATAAACATTGACCGACGATAATTATTTGTTACAAGTTCTCAATGTGATAACTTTTGTTCTCAATTGTTCATTTATGCAATATCTTTGATTTGAAACAAAAAACGCCACTTTTAAAAATCGTGATCGATAGTTATGATCAGTCAAAGGTATTTTGACCTAAATAAGGGTTACAACATAGAAAAATAAAAAATACAGAGTTACCATGTAGAATAACCCTATATAAATTTACAATACTTTATTTATTTCAGCTTTTTTACATTGTGTTTGACACGCGGATTAAAATATTTTTTAAAAGATATTCAATGAAATCAAATACAAATGAATTCTACTCCCTTTGTCTCAATCATTTGTTTACACTTCCCACAAATCTCCATCACAAAAAAGTCAAAGTGTAAACAAATCACTGGAACGGAGGGAGTACAATTGAAATAATATATTTATACTAAAATTGAACCTATAAAACTAATCTACTTCGTAGTAAGATGGAAAATAATTTTCTTAACAAAAATTTGACAAAAAGAAAAATGAAAAGAAAAGAACAAAATTTCTTATTGTGGAAAGTGAAAACAAAAGAACGGGACGAAAGGAGCGTGAAATAAGATTTTGAAGTAGCAATTCATTATTCACTTGATCCTAAGAGTAAAATTGGGTGTTTGAGTAAAAAATTTAGTTTGGACCTTTAATTATTGGTTTGATCGATTTTCTTTTGACGTTCGAATAGTAGTATAAAGTCTTGTATCTAAAGTCTACTCAGTTACATTCACACTTCAGATGCTAACTAAAGTCAGTTATTTTTTAGGGCTTGTTTAAATTGGGGAAATTATTACGGGGGTAATGAATGAAAAATAAGAATAAAAATGGAATTAAAGATGGTAATTGTCTAAGCAAGGAGATGTAACAACCTAAAAATAAATTCGTTAAGGGGGAATAGCTACCCACCTCCTCCATGGGTATGCATCGCCCTCATTTGGGGTATTTTTAACATCATCTTCTTTATCCTTCATGCACAACTCGTGTAGTTTTATTACCATCGTAATAATTATCCTTAATCCAAGCAAACTCTTAGATGTAGAAGGGTAAACTAAATGCTCATGTTTAGCTCTTCTAGTACTAGTTTAGACAAATTTTGACAGTGGACAAAATTTCTTAATTTGAAGTCTCATGTAATGTGATATGATACGATTTTGTTAAAATATTATCATCACGTAGGATGATTTATCTATATTACTGCTTAAATAAACTTACTAGAATTATCACATGTACTTATTATTACTTGCAACGGTTGCAAACAACCCATTTAAGCAATCTTGTGAAACGGATTCAAATATAACCCATTTTTAACCCAATTAAATTAATTAATCTAATTACAACCTCTATTCTCTCCAATAAAAGTTGTTAACCACTAAATAACATTTTTGTTACAAGGATTATACTTTTTGTTACCACTGTAATTTCATATATACTAATAAAAATGTTTATATTTGTAACATTTATTTTGTTATCACATCTCATTTTTTTATATCTAAATACTAATTTATCATTACGTCAAACATTATACTCCGTATGTTATGATTTTGTTAACTGTGTATCACTCCATCAAATAGATTTGTCATATTGTTAGTACTATAAGGTCATTTTGTTACCATCAGATGCCATTTTTTAACCATGCATTGTCACAACAATTTTTATTGTAACCATTTTGTTACCAAATAAAGCTATTTTGCTACCATGTATTTGACTTTTGTAACCACGTTAAAGTCATTTGGATAGTGCAAATTTGTATCATCTAATATATCAAAGTCTTTAATAAAGAGAATTTTTCTGTTTATTTAACATATATAACTTGATCATCTAGTTCCTCCATGCATGTCCTTCGCTGGATCTTTTCTTTCTTCGACCCCTCTTTGGGAGGGCAAGTTTCATCTCAATTCTCCCTGATACGGAAAACAAATACATCACACAACCAAATCAATTTAATCGTAACACTTTTGTATTTTGTTACCACAATCATACATTTTGTTATCACGATAAGTATTTTTGTCACCACTTTAAGTTGGTGACCAAAAATTATGAAATTATAGTTTACATATTCCAAAACCAACTTATAGTCACATTGAATAATATAAACTTTTTTTTATCACATATATTTATTTTGTTATCACAACTATTCATTTTGTAACATTTAAAAAATAAAATCAATTTATTACCAATAAAAGTATAAAACCTTTTTGTTATCACATATATTCATTTTATTACCACGGTTATTAATTATGTTGCTTGTTTAAGTAAATTTTCTCTGATACGGAAAACAAATACATTACACAACCAAATCAATTTAATCGTATCACTTTTGTATTTTTTTACCACAATCATACATTTTGTTATCACGATAAGTATTTTTGTCACCACTTTAAGTCGGCGACAAAAATTTATGAAATTATAGTTTACATATTCCAAAACCAAATTACAATCACATTGAATATAAACTTTTTTTTTTATCACATATATTCATTTTGTTACCATAACTATTTATTTTGTAACCTTTGAAAAATAAAATCAATTTATTATCAATAAAACCTTTTTGTTACCACATATATTCATTTTGTTACCACGGTAATTAATTATGTTGCCTGTTTAAGTTAATCTACAAAAATTACAAAGTCACAATTAGAACTGATAATATTAAACTATCAAATTACAAACACCAAATTGCCCTAGATCAGATGTTACCTTCAATAATGAGTTTGCTGTAAAATAACATGTTAAATATACATTAAAATGACTATTCAAACCTGAATCGGCGTCGTCACTCTCGCAGACGACTCTTTGATTTCGCCGGTGTTGTTTAGAAACATATCTTTTGTTTAAAAATACCATTCTTTTACTTACCTTTCACCATCTTCTACAAAACTTGATAACAAATACAAATTGATGACAACTTTTTAGAGATAATGAACAAATTAGCCAAAAATTAAAATTTTAGGTTGAAGGAATTACCTTTACTACATAAAAATTAGGGTTGTAGTTTTTGAAAATTGGGAACAATGTTTACTGCATAAAAAAAGGGTGGAAAGAGGGTTTGAATGTTGGGGTTAGTGTCCTCCACAGTTAGTGCAATAACATAAATAAATCTCTATAGGTACACAGGTGAAGGTACCGGATATCGCGCTCCCGCGAGTATACCTATCGGCATACTGGCGCCCGACCTCGCCAGCGTGGCTGGGCCGGAATGCGCCTCGCAGGAAAAAAGGGGGGTGCGAAGTTTTGAGAAAAATGGGGAGATCATTGCATGAATTTGAGGTCAAAAAAGAAAAGTATGAAAGTCTTTTTTGAAATGTATTTTCGGAGTCGCCACCAAATATTAAAGGAATTTGGGACCTATTCAACGCGTCTTGAAATACAAGACACGAGTGTCTCAGATTTCAAGGTGCGTCGATACCTAAAAATCTAAGGTTTGAAACCAGAGGAGGGGTTCGGAGTGAGGTTACTTTTCGAAAGTTTTGACAAAATGAGTTTTGAAAATAGTGATCAAAAAGCCTACATAAGAGTAGTCTCTACTAATTTGAAAACATTTGCTTAATTTCGATATTTGGGCTAAAAGTCACGCTACGTACAAGTGCGAATAAACATGACTCGATTAAAATGCATAAATAATGTAAATTGTCAAAATAATGACATATTGCTATAGGAAATGTACGTTAAATAATAATTTATTGACTAAATTATTACTATAGACGTTATTTTCCGACCTCGTATTAGAATTTGTGAAAAACCCTCAGTTTTGACATGCTAAAAGACTCTATGAAACGGTACAATTTAGTGTTGGATCCGTGATTCTAGTCGTTATTTAATGCATGAATGAGGACTTGCATAATTATAAAAGTGACGTCGGTTTGCTTTAGTGATAATGAGTCGTTTATTTATGCGATATTGGCGGGGTTTAGACGGATTATGAATCTGAATTGCTACAACCGTATTACGAATACGGCTTCGCTAGTGCCAATATCGGGTTTGGGGTTTGTTGGGACCAAAAACCCAGGCTGGTCCAGAACCCTGGGCCAGGCCTAGGCGGGTACAGGATCCTCAGTCAGGTCCAGGACGTACAGACAACACCAGACTGTACAGACAAAACAAAGGTGCAGGTCAGGAGAGGAAAAGCCAAGATGGGCCAAGCCCAACAAAAAAGTCAAACATCAAAGAGAAAAGCCCAAGACCGCAGCAACAACCCTAAAAGAGTCGTTGGAAGACTTGGTCAAGGAGCAGAAACGAAGCCTTGAAGATAGGAGCAGCTGGAGAGATTCTGGGGGAGGTTGGCTACAAAGAAGGAGATAAACGTTGAAGCTAAGGGCACTATATAAGGAGGAGAACTCAGAAGAAAAAGCTATTCATTATCATACAACACAAGCACACATCACTCATCACAATTCTTAAGTATTTAGACACTTAATCGCAATTTTACTCCATTTTTGTATCCTGCACTGGCTTGGTCCAGATCCTCAGACACTGCTCCGTAATCCAGTGAAGATCCTCTCCTGGCTTGGCGCCCGTGGTTTTTCCCTTGACATTTAAGGGTTTTTCCCACGTAACATATCGTGTGTCTTGTACCGTTTTCGTTATCTTTCGCATCCTTAAAGTCGATCACGTAAACTACCACTAAAAATAACCTAAAGGATAGTACTAGTAAACCTACAATCACTTAATCAAATCGAGTGAGAAAATCACCCCGAACAGTTTGGCGCCGTCTGTGGGGATACTAGTTTATTAATCCTACAAAATTTTCCAAAAACCAACGAGATCAACCAAACGTGAGAGATGGAAGGCACAAGTGCAGAAGCCATGCTCAAGCTCCAGGAGAATCGCACCAAGCCAAGCAGGTTGCAGAGCAGGCCAAGAAAGCTGCAGAGGATGCTAAGGCCGAGGCAGCAAAACTGAAAGAGACTGAGGCAACCCTAAGGAAACAGCTGGATTCCTCAGTCCAGAAGAAAGCCTCAGGATCCAGGATCCCACCAGGTACACCATTTTCTGATGTAATCAAGCAACTTGACTTCTCTACTTTTTCTTCTGCAGGATCAAAAGGATCAAAAGATGATCCACTCAATGTGGAAGAGAATCCAGAGAATGATGCTGCAGGTGGAGGTGGAGACCCAAAGACACCAGAGGGAGTTGGTGCAGGCGAAGTCATGCAAGACATGATGATGGAGACGCAGAAACTCGATTTGGTGCGCAAGGTTCCAGGGCTTCCGCCACCCATAGGAGGCAACCCCAGGATGCTACTCGATTCACCCTTCGATGATTGCATTGCAATGGTCGAGATGCCAAAGAAGTACACAAAGGCCCAACCTAAAACTCTATGATGGGGCCAGATCCTGCGGAACACGTTGCTCAATACAGCAGAGAGGATGTTCAACGTCCCTATCCCAAACAGAAGAGGAGGCATGCATGTGCAAAAGCTTTGGTTCAACCTTGATCGTCCAGCCTCGGTGGTACATCAACCTCGCCAATCAAGACCATCAAGTCGCTGCGGGTGATCAACCTTTTCAACGCCCGATTCGCCAAAGAGCGTGATTGTTGGAGAAGCAGACCAGTGATCTGTACCGGGTGGTCCAGAACGAGAACGAGTCTCTGAGGGACTTCCTGCACCGCTTCAACAAAGAGAAAGTGTCCTTCGCAGATGTGCCATCGGCACGGTCATAGAGGCCTTCAGGCAAGGTTTGGTTAGAGATTCTGATTTATATGTTGAACTAACTCGCTACCCTTGTTCTACCTTTGAGGATGTGCAGGCTAAGGCTCTGGCCCAGATCAGGGTAGAAGAGGACCAGCAGTTTAGGGCAAGATATCGTGACCGGCGGTCGAACGAAAAGTCACCACCCAGAGGCACAAAGAACAACAGCCTGGTCCATATCGAGAGGCCAAACAGAGGAAGCAAACGCCGTGGATGAACAAGTCGATGCACCAGTGGTTCCACCTCCAGTTTGAGTATTGCTTTTCCAGACCGCCAGGCCGATCAACAATTTGGACAAGTTGGGCTCGGCAGAAGATGGCCAAAAGCAAGTGAAAAACCTAATCCAAGGCGAGACACGACCAAGTGGTGTAGTACCATTATGATATTGGGCATACCACGAGGATTGCATAGCTCTCGGGAGGAGATAGCTCATCTACTAAAGAATGGCCACTGAAGGATATCCCGCCCAGAACAGGAGGAACAAGGATGAACGAGATGAGCCCAGAGATCCTCCACCACCACCGCCAACACATGAGGTAAAATTTATTTACGGTGGTTCGGATATTTGTGGACTAACATATTCTCGCCGCAAAGCGTGGCTCGAGAACAGTGCAACACCACCACAGACAAGCGTGTCCACCAGAGATTGTGTTTGATGAGTCGACCTACAAGGAGTGCATGGGCCACACCACGATGGATCGGTAATCAAGATCCAGATTGGAACTGCATGGTCGAGAAGAGTCCTGGTAGATGGAGGCGATTCGACCAACATCATCATGATGGAGGCGCTGGAAGCCATGGGTGAAAGAGTGCGATGTAACAAAGAAGTCGGCGTCTGGTAGGATTCTGGTGAGAAACAAAGCACACTGGGAGAGATTACCCTACCAACCTATGTGGAAGGAGTCACCTCTTTCGAGAAGTTCTGCGTGATAGATCGCTGTCCTCATACAACGTCATCCTAGGCCGACTGGATCCACAACCTCAAGGTCGCCTTCAACGTACCATCGGTGCATAAAGATACCAACAAAGTGGGGACAAAGCGGCCGAGGAGAAAGAACAAACAAAGACAGAGTGTTACAGATGTACCAAACCTCCTAGCCTGTAAGTCCTCGCATAGCAATTAAAGCAGCCTGTCAGGTCTGTTGAGAATCCTGTCCCACGCATGGAGGCAGATGAAATTGTTTTGGCTGAAGAAAGACCTCGACAGAAGGTTACGGTTGGTTCTGACGCCCAGAGGTAATCGACCGCTCTAATTGACTTTCTGAGGAAGAAAGAGCATTGTTTTGCCTGGTCCCATTTTGATATGACTGGTATAAGTTCAGACGTTATTACGCACAAGTTAAATATTGACCCAAGTTTTAAGCCTGTGAAACAGAAGCGCAGGAAGTTTGCACCAGAACGTAATGAGATTGTGAACCAGGAGGTGCAGAAATTGCTGGACATGGACATGATCAAAGAAGTGATGTACCCAGATTGGTTGGCAAATGTAGTTGTGGTCCAGAAAAAGAATGGCAAGTGGAGAGTATGTGTGGATTATACAGACCTGAACAAGGCGTGCCCAAAAGACTCATTTCCACTACCACACATAGATGCTATGGTAGATGCCACTGCAGGACACGAGGTGCTGACATTCATGGATGCAGCAAGCGGATTCAACCAGATCAGGATGCACCCACCAGACCAGGAGCATACAGCGTTCATGACCAGCAGAGGAATATATTGCTACAAGGCAATGCCGTTTGGACTAAAGAATGCAGGTGCAACGTATCAAAGGCTCGTAAACATGATGTTCAAGGACCAGATTGGAGATACAATGGAGGTCTACATTGATGATATGGTGGTGAAGTCAAAGAAAGCTGAAGATCACATCCTGGACCTGGAAAAGGCGTTTGAGATTACGGAAAAATATAATATGAAGTTAAACCCTACTAAATGCACCTTTGGTGTCACCGCAGAAAGTTCTTAGGCTATATGGTGACAAAAAGAGGCATAGAGGCTAGTCCAGAGCAGATCTCAAGAATAATCAACTTGCGGTCCTCGAACCCGAAAGATGTCCAGGCCGACTGGAAGAGTAGCCAATGATTTATCTCCAGGTCTTCTGAAAGGTGCAAGCCATTTTATGATCTCCTGAGAAAGAACAAACAGTTCAACTGGGGGACAGAGCATGAGAAAGCATTCTGTAGATACCCGTATCCGTACCCCCCAAAAAGCAACCCGATGATGAAAATGGACTTTTATGCATGTTTTATAAATAGACGAAACGGTACAAAGTGTCTAAAACATTTTAGTCGTTTTTAACGTATTTATTTAAATTTGCATTTTTCGTAAAATTGAACCTTAATTTTGTCGCCTATTTTAAGCTAAAATACGACACGATTATTCAAGCCCACAAAAACAGCCCACAAAAACGGCCTCACAAAAACAACCCACAACCTACAAAAATACGCACCCGAAACGAGTCAACACGCCTCTCGAGTCACTTTTTCATAAAACCAAATTTTACGATATTACAAAATAATACAACACAAAACAATCGTATTTCGAGCCAAAATCGAAAAACACGACAAAAACCGAAACACGAAACACGAAAAACGAAAACGCCTAACTTCGGTCCAATGGACCAAAGCATGCCTTGGTCCAAAGCATGCACACACACAAAAACCCTACGGACAAAAGAAAGACCCAATCAAACCAGCCGCCAAAATACAAAAAATGGCCCAAAACACAACTCAAAACAAGTCGTCAGTGAACAGACGACTTGAAAACAAGTCGCCTGTCAACAGACGACTTGTTTTCAAGTCGTCTGTCAACAGACGACTTGTTTTCAAGTCGTCTGTTCACTGACGACTTGTATTGGCTCTTGGGCTCTGCTATTTCACCTCGAGCTCAGCCCACCTCTTCCTTATATATACCCATACACACACAACTTACACAGGACACATTATTCACTCCTCTCTCTTACAACTCTTAGCATTTTCGAATTGTCGTCTTTGCATTTTAAGGTAAACATTTTACCTTCGGATTAGACTCGGACAAGGGTTACACTAACCCAACCCGATATTGGCATAACGAACCCGTATTCGTAATACGGCCAGAGTAATTCGGATTCATAATCCGTCTAAACCCCGCCAATATCGCATAAACAAACGACTCACTGTCACTAAAGCAAACCGACGTCACATTTTACACTTAAGCAAATTCTCATACATGCATTAAATTACGACTAAAACACGGATTCGACATTAACTTGTACCGTTTCAACTAGTCTTTTAAACATGCAAAACTGAGGGTTTTCAAAATAATAGAATTAGACAAAAGTTGGAAAATAACGTTTTATATTAATTCAAATCAATGAATTATTATTTCTCGTATATTTCCTAAAGCAAAACGTCGTTAATTTTAACGACTCACATGCATTGCTTTGCATTTTTATCGAGTCATATTCGCACTTGTACGTAGCGTTTTATTTGCTCACACATCGAAATTAAGCATTGGTTTTCAAATTAGTAGAGACTACTTTACGTAGGCTTTTGATTTCAGTTTTTCATAAAACGTTTTGATTAACTTTCAAAAGTAACCTTGCCCCGAATCCACTCTGGTTTCACAATAACCTTAGGAGGAGAGGTATCGACGCGCCTTGAATTCTAAGACACGCGTCTTATAATTTAAGACGCATTGAAAAGGTCCAAATTCCTTTAAAATTTGGTGGCGACTCCAAAAGCAATTTCAAATCGATTTTCAAGCATTTAAGCAATGATATCCCCCATAGCAATATTCGCACACATTTGCACTTACGCAAATTTTCTCGCGTAGCGCCTTGCTCCTATTCGAGCAAGCTCGCGCGAGGCGTCGAGATAGGTCCGATCCGGGTACCTTCAGTTGGCGACTCCGCTGGGGACGAGCACCTTTTTTTTTAAGAAAAATAAACTCTTTTTTTCTTTTATTTAAAAACGCTTGAGCCAAAACTTGAAAACTTGAAAACAAGTACGCTTTCGATGTTTGAGCAAATATTACGTTGAGTCACATCCTCCGGGATTTTTGAGCCACACCCTCGAGAATCGGCCCCTAATAGCGTTCGCTTCATAAGCGAGACTATTCAGGACAAACCGAATTCTCACCCCTTCACGATTACAAGTACGACATCCGTACAAACGATCGTAACAGTCAAACTTGGACGCTCTAGGACCCGTATTGAATCCACACTTTGACGTGTGTGATCTTGCGGATAACCCTACACAAACGTTGCGGGAATGACCGAAGGGAACCTTACCCAAAAGCCAAAAACCCCGTGTCTATACGTACAAATGCGAAGCTATAGTACCCTCACTATAGTCGTCTTTCAAAACAAAATCATGCAAAACATTTTCAAAGCATATGCATTCAAAAACGTCACTTCAAAATGCATTTTCAAACGCTTTTAAAAAAAAAAGCATGCTTTCAAAAACACTAACGTCAAGTTCATTGACCTATAGTCAAAAGAACCAGACAAACAACACACCATTGAATTCAAAATCGTTCAGAAATAATCACTACATTTCTGAGCCTTTACAAAACATAAACGAGTTATACGACTGACGTATCGTCATAATTCGTTTATCGCAAAACATTTCATAAAGCAAAACCCAAAATGTCAATTCATTTCGGGTATTTAATCAAAACAACTACTTTTACATTATGCATCTGAAACACTTCGGGCCGAATGACTTTCTAGTCATCTCGACCCAAACAAACATCTTTTCAAAAACAAAATACAGAATCGTTCATACACGAAACCGTCATTTTACACGTCAAAATCAGTTGACTTATCGTCATTTTGGTTTGATTTCTCCTCTACCACACGTAAAAAGCAAACAATACTTGCTTTTTACTCATTTTAACATCCTCAAATCGAGTAGCCTATCGCTATTTCGTTCTGACTCCTTTTCATATCACAATCTAACGATAAGCCCCCAAGCGACATACTGCTAACCAGGGCTAATCAGAATGTGATCATACAAAACATTTTTACATCGAGACTAGAGATATGTTGACATATCCCTACCTCAAAAGCCTCCCGTGTCTTTTCAGCTAAAAAACACGAGTCAAGTCCTACACATTTCTTTTTACACTTTATTTGGGTTGCAAATGCGAGATTGAGTCTTTTCTTTCATTTTCGAGTCACTAAAGTCTGAAACTTTGCAGGTTTACCCACTAAAAAAGCCCCGGATACACGGCTCGCAGAAGAAACATGGATCCCCATTTCAACCTCCCAACCAACGAAGTTGCCCCTCCCTCGAACCTGCAATCACCCGTGACCGCTGAACACATTCAGCTGCTCGACGACAAAGTCACAAATCTCACAGCTCAGCTCGAACATTTAGCCGTCATGCAAAAGTTCGAAACCATGAAGAACGCTAAACTCTTTACCGAGGAGTCTGCTCGACATGCTGAAAGGATTCAATTCCTGGAAGACAAAATTCGCAAAAACGAGCCGGCCAAAGCTACAGGCCACAGGCACCAAGGCAGCCCATCTCGAACCGCAGCAAAAGCTAAACCAGCCAAAGCTGCCAACTCGCATTCACTAGCGGCATCACCTGTGTTCACAACACAGCCTACGCTCGCTACACCTAAGTCATCATCTGCCCGATCATCCTCGTCAAAACAACGACGACGCTTTGACCCCCTCTACATGCCTTACTCCAAGGCCTTGAAAAAGCTCTTGAAGAAGAACCTCCTGCGGCTTCCCAGCCCTGCCAGCACACCTCCTAAGGGCAAGAAACCAAAGTCATGGGACCGAAACGCCTACTGTGCACTCCATAGGGGTAATGGACATGACACCGAGGACTGTTTCCGTCTAAAGAACATGATCCAAGACATGATCGACAACAAAACGATCGAAAAGCCGAGCGCGGCTCCCAAGCCATTACGCCAGCATAACACACTCCATGCTCGCACTATCTTTGTAGGGACGCATCCCATTCTCAACTACTCTCACCTGGTTCATACGGATGACCATGAAGTCAATGTCGTTTACGACATTACCAACGACTACGACGATAGCCCCAGGCATATTCACAAAACCAAAACTAAAACAAAAACGAAAGCAAAGCACGCAGACGAGAGAAGGGTCTTCGTACAGATCCCTTATCAATATCCCGTCAGACCATCCGATAGCAACGGTGAGGTTTCACACCCCCGACGCCGGTACAAGGCTCCTTCCAAGCCACTAGAACCACCAGGGTTCCCTTCAAAACTCAAAAACAAAAACAAAGGCAAAGGCATACTCACGGATACTCCTTCACCCAGCACAACCGTGCACGGAATCAAGGATACGCCACCCAAGCAACTCTCCAAAACAAAATCAAGCACTTCGATATGGCAACTCTTGCAGGACTCGCCAGGGCATCGCAAGGCCCTTCAACAGGCCCTACAAGTCACTCCAATCGCAACAAAGACTTCTCCGACACAACTTGTCAGCCACATCATCCGGATCAAGCACGGGTGCCATAACTTTCCCTGACGCGGACTTACCTCCCTTTGGGGGTTGGCACCGCCTAGCACGCTACATAAACGCAGATTGTCGTGGCATGACATTACCGTTACCCTCGCCGATAACGGCTCAGCAATGAACATTCTCGCCTTTAGCAATCGCCATCAACTGGGACTAAGGGAGAGTGATTTCACCCCCCGCGCCGGCAGCATAAAAGCATACGACGGTACGTGTCGCGACATCAAGGGTAGCATCTCATTATCCATCGTGACAGAATATGTCGGGACAGAAACCGAATTCCAGGTCATGGACATTCCCAAGATACAACATGTTCTTTGGGCGGACCACTCGGATTCACGATGCCCGAGCTATCACGTCAACTCTGCACCAGAAGGTTAAACTACCTCAGGACGGTGAAATCATCACCATCAAGGCCTCGAACTTCCGAGCCAAGCTTCGACGACTAAGGTCTAAAGAAGGCACCAACGAATCCACCGACGACGCAGGTGGTTTCATTTCAAGCATCTACACCTAAGCTTTAGGGTCCCACGTCATCGTGACGCCAGGTCTTCTAAGCCCACCAGGACACACGATTGCATTCCTAAAGTAGTAGACCTAATTTAGGATTTTAGAGTTTGTAGGTTTGTCCCAAGCTCTATAGTCTGAGCAATTTTCAAATGTAACTGCTTTTAACAACATTAATGACAAGAATGTTTTCGGTTACACTTTGCCTCGTTTTGCCTCTTTACTTTCACACATTCTCTAAACGTTTGCGATAACATTAAACAAAACAACATTGCATCATATAAATACATTGCAGGCACTGTTTCCAGACCTAAGCAGCCTCCCGTCACCAAAAATACGACAACCATCAACACCAAAACACCCTAGGAACCCAGAGAATTACCACTGTGGCCTTCCCAAAGCACAGACAAAATATGCAGCCTCCAAGCTACTTACAAAAATCAGTAACACCTTCACCTGGGCTCACAAAGACGCACCCTACTTTGACCTACACCCACACCCAAACAAAAGCCGGGCATCAAGCCCATCAAACAAAAAGTCACGACACCGCGTCCAAGCCAACAAAAATGCTAACTGGACATCAAACACAATCCCAGCCACAAAGAAAAACGGCGAAATCGATTATCTGCCGACCCGCAAGAACCTAAGCAAAGCATGTCCAAAGGACAATCCTCTACGCATCGACATCCTCGTCGATAACACCACAAAAAAACACAAACACAAAAGACTTCACAATCAGTCAGGTGTCCAACCACCACGATCATAATGCAGGAATACTCCTACCAATCACAAAAGACAACCACGCACCCCTCTCTCAAGGCCTCAAAGCCACCACCAACACCACAGCATGCGAAGCATATGTCTACGACCTACAAGGATCCACGGACACATTACCTAACCCTTCATCCCTGCTAAACAAACCCCCATACATCCAAATACTACCCATTGGCGCAAAACAGCGCAACAAACCCGCGTATACTCATGCTTCCAACCACACTGGGGGCTGAACATACAAAAACCCAGGTATCGAACCATTCCCAACTACAAAACAACCAGCACCCGTGAAACATTCTGCAATGTATTTATAAAACACAATTCACGGACCGACATGTCCTTAAACGTGTACAAACACAATTCTACGGACCGACATGTCCTTAAACGTGTACAAACACAAATTCATGGGCCGGCATGCCCCTAAACTTGTACCCCCTACAAAACACAATTCACGGGCCGGCATGCCCTTAAACGTGCAACTCCATCAAGCATTTCTCGGACCGACATGTCCTTAAACGTGTACAAACACAATTCTACGGACCGACATGTCCTTAAACGTGCACCTTTCTACAAAGCATTTCACGGGCCGGCATGCCCTTAAACGTGCACATTCTCCACAAAAAGCAAAAGCACTCCTGGACCGGCATGTCCTTAAACATGCACCTTTAACAAACACACCTCCTGGGCCGGCATGCCCCTAAACATGCACTTTCAAACACAAACAGCTCCTGGACCGGCATGTCCTTAAACGTGCACCCCTTTTACAAAACACAATTCTCCGGGCCGGCATGCCCTTAAACGTGCATCCCTCACAAAAAAGCATTTCATGGGCCGGCATGCCCTTAAATGTGCACTCCCTGTACAAAAAAAACAAACAAAAACAAATCCCTGGGCCGGCATGCCCCTAAACGTGCACATTCAACACAAAATGTAACTCCGAACTACGCCGGTCTGATTCTACTCACGTGGATACGTAGGCAGCTTTGCGAAAAGCGCGACCAATATTCAACACAAAACGACGCGTTCAACGCTTAAAAAAGCTGAGAACATAGTCAACACAAAAACGACGCGCCCAAAGCTTAAAAAGGTCGAGGGCATAATCGACACAAAACATCCGTCTGAAAACCCAAAGGGTTAATAAAACAACATTCACACCACGAAACCGACACGCCTGAAGCTTAAAAAGGTCGAAGGCACAGTCAACACAAACGCAAGATCATGATCCGAAGCTTAAAAAAGTCGAGGATACAACTCTTTTTACAAAACAGCAAACGAGGCAAACGTAAACGAAAACGTTCATTTCATTAACGATTGTCGAAACTAGTTACGTTTTGGATTTTCCGTCTCTAGGGCAAAAGACAAAACTACGACCTCTGATGTCCTCTTAGGTCTTAGGAATAACGAAGCAAGCTACAATGCCACCAGGGTTTAGAGTCGACGACGGACTACAACAAGATTCCTTTGACGCCATCAGCTGTACATGCTAATCTCGACATCCCTGCCCTTCCATGGACCACGGATCACAGGAGGAGGCAACGACTTTTATGACACCCAAGCACCACCCTCCCAGACAACGCATCGCCCGACCGCAAACCCTCGCCATCACGGCAGTTACACCCTCCTTGCACTAAAAACACCTCCCCTTACTCAAAAGCACGCAGTCGTGTATCACATCACCTCGTTTTACACCCCTGCTTTACGTTTTTTTGTTTTTCACATTCAAAAAACCCGTCACCCTCATGCACACCTTCAGCTTTACGCAAATTACAATTCTCGCATTTTGCAACTCATATTTCAAAAAGCACAATTTTTACATTGCGTTTTTATCAAAACACTTTTCGCAAACTTCATACTTCTTTTTGTCAAAACACGTTTTACGCATGTTTTCACATAAAGCACGATGCATTTTCTTAAAACTGCACTTTCACGCATTTCGAGGTACTTGATCTCAATCGTGATCCATATCCTCGCACGACTAACAATACATTGTAGGTTTCAAGATACAGCCGCAAGCAGGGTCAGCCAACGCCCACAACCACCTAACGATATCCATGCAAAGACGCTAACACAAGACATTTCTTGTACTGTACGACGCAACTCCTCACGCAACGTGTCAAGGTAGGCCCGGTAGTCACCTGGTCTCCGTCTCCTCCTGCACCTCGGCCGTCAAAACGAAAGATCAGCACGCTGGGGGCTAAAATCAAAAGCAGCTACAGCAAGTTTGACCAACGGTTTACCCTAAAACCTAAGTCAAACTGGGGGCAAAATCAAAAACAGCTACAGCAAGTTTGACTAACGGTTTACCCTAAAACCTAAGTTAAACTGGGGGCTAAAATCAAAAGTTCTGATGAAGTTTGACCAACGGTTTACCTAAAACCTAAGTCAAACTGGGGCTAAAATCAAAAACTGATAAAGAAGTTTGACCAACGGTTTACCTAAAACCTAAGTCAAACTGGGGCTAAAATCAAAAGCGATTCTGACAAGTTTGACCAACGGTTTACCTAAAACCTAAGTCAAGCGGGGCTAAAATCAAAAGCGACTCTGACAAGTTTGACTAACGGTTTACCCTAAAACCTAAGTCAAACTGGGGGCTAAAATCAAAAGCAGCTACGACAAGTTTGACCAACGGTTTACTCTAAAACCTAAGTCAAACTGGGGGCTAAAATCAAAAGCAGCTACAGCAAGTTTGACTAACGTTTTACACTAAAACCTAAGTCAAACTGGGGGCTACACCAGATAATACAGATTCACAAAAATCAGGATCAATTTTTGCTTTTCCCGCAAAAGTCACAAAAATCAGGATCAATTTTTGCTTTTTCCGCAAAAGTCAAACAACCAAGCACCCAAACCTCTTTTACGAGTCAAACAAAAACACTAAGCCTCTTTACGAGTCAAACAAAACATCAAACCTCTTTACGAGTCAAGCAAAAACACCAAACCTCTTCACTCTTTCACGAATCCTACAAGAACACCAAACCTCTTACAAGTCAAGCAAAACACTAAACCTCTTTATGAGTCAAGCAAAACACTAAACCTCTTTACGAGTCAAGCAAAACACTAAACCTCTTTACGAGTCCCACAAAAACACCCAAACCTCTTTACGAGTCAAGCAAAACACTAAATCTCTTTACGAGTCAAACAAAACCACTAAACCTCTTCTACGAGTCAAGCAAAGCACTAAACCTCTTTACGAGTCAAACAAAAGCACTAAGCTTCTTTACGAGTCAAACAAAAGCATTAAGCCTCTTCTACGAGCCCAACAAAAGCACTGAGCCTCTTCTACGAGTCAAATACATAAACATACAGCCTCTTACGAAAATGACATTGAAGCACGAACACCAGATCAAGCATGCAACAAGCACTCAACATCAGCAACCATCTCAAGCACACAGCAAGCATTCAACGCGCAAAGTCGGCTAGACTACAAAACGCCGTCAAGCATCGTCCAACATCAGCAACCGCCTCAAGCAAAGCACCAGCAAGTAGCACAAGCACTCGCACACAAGCACAAGCAAAGCACCATCCAGAAGCATCCAAGCAACACGCAGGCTGGCAGGCCCCTAAACATGCAGGACCGTCATGTCCTTAAACATGTACCGTCCCTCCCCGCATTTCCCGGCACTAAGTCCTCGTCTCTCCCCGAGACACATACTTAGCGCCACCAGGTAGTATCGAGACTGTAGTGGTCCGGATACTATCTCTTTAAGTTTGACTAGCGCTTTAGTCCAAGCTCAGTCAAACTGGGGGCTCTGTAGATACCCGTATCCGTACCCCCCAAAAAGCAACCCGATGATGAAAATGGACTTTTATGCATGTTTTATAAATAGACGAAACGGTACAAAGTGTCTAAAACATTTTAGTCGTTTTTAACGTATTTATTTAAATTTGCATTTTTCGTAAAATTGAACCTTAATTTTGTCGCCTATTTTAAGCTAAAATACGACACGATTATTCAAGCCCACAAAAACAGCCCACAAAAACGGCCTCACAAAAACAACCCACAACCTACAAAAATACGCACCCGAAACGAGTCAACACGCCTCTCGAGTCACTTTTTCATAAAACCAAATTTTACGATATTACAAAATAATACAACACAAAACAATCGTATTTCGAGCCAAAATCGAAAAACACGACAAAAACCGAAACACGAAACACGAAAAACGAAAACGCCTAACTTCGGTCCAATGGACCAAAGCATGCCTTGGTCCAAAGCATGCACACACACAAAAACCCTACGGACAAAAGAAAGACCCAATCAAACCAGCCGCCAAAATACAAAAAATGGCCCAAAACCCAACTCAAAACAAGTCGCCAGTGAACAGACGACTTGAAAACAAGTCGCTGTCAGCCAGGCGACTTGTTTTCAAGTCGTCTGTCAACAGACGACTTGTTTTCAAGTCGTCTGTTCACTGACGACTTGTATTGGCTCTTGGGCTCTGCTATTTCACCTCGAGCTCAGCCCACCTCTTCCTTATATATACCCATACACACACAACTTACACAGGACACATTATTCACTCCTCTCTCTTACAACTCTTAGCATTTTCGAATTGTCGTCTTTGCATTTTAAGGTAAACATTTTACCTTCGGATTAGACTCGGACAAGGGTTACACTAACCCAACCCGATATTGGCATAACGAACCCGTATTCGTAATACGGTTGTAGTAATTCGGATTCATAATCCGTCTAAACCCCGCCAATATCGCATAAACAAACGACTCACTGTCACTAAAGCAAACCGACGTCACATTTTACACTTAAGCAAATTCTCATACATGCATTAAATTACGACTAAAACACGGATTCGACATTAACTTGTACCGTTTCAACTAGTCTTTTAAACATGCAAAACTGAGGGTTTTCAAAATAATAGAATTAGACAAAAGTTGGAAAATAACGTTTTATATTAATTCAAATCAATGAATTATTATTTCTCGTATATTTCCTAAAGCAAAACGTCGTTAATTTTAACGACTCACATGCATTGCTTTGCATTTTTATCGAGTCATATTCGCACTTGTACGTAGCGTTTTATTTGCTCACACATCGAAATTAAGCATTGGTTTTCAAATTAGTAGAGACTACTTTACGTAGGCTTTTGATTTCAGTTTTTCATAAAACGTTTTGATTAACTTTCAAAAGTAACCTTGCCCCGAATCCACTCTGGTTTCACAATAACCTTAGGAGGAGAGGTATCGACGCGCCTTGAATTCTAAGACACGCGTCTTATAATTTAAGACGCATTGAAAAGGTCCAAATTCCTTTAAAATTTGGTGGCGACTCCAAAAGCAATTTCAAATCGATTTTCAAGCATTTAAGCAATGATATCCCCCATAGCAATATTCGCACACATTTGCACTTACGCAAATTTTCTCGCGTAGCGCCTTGCTCCTATTCGAGCAAGCTCGCGCGAGGCGTCGAGATAGGTCCGATCCGGGTACCTTCACATTCCAGGACCTGAAAATATACCTATCATCAGCTCCACTCCTGTCCAAGCCTGAACCAGGAGAGTCACTGGTCTGTGCACATGCAGAAGCGGAAGCCTCTGTAAGTGCATCCTAGTAAGAGAACGGATGGGCCAATGACATCCTGTATTATGTAAGTAAAAGTCTTACGGATCTTTGAGACCAGGTATTACGTATTGGAAAAATTCGTTTTGGCTTTAACGATTGCTTGTACCAAGTCAGCTCTTACTTTGAGGCACATCATATTATCATTCGTACTAATGTTCCTGTAAGATCAGTACTGTCTAGACCAGAACTTTCAGGTCGTATGTCAAAATGGTCAGTAAAGTTGAGCACGTATGATCTATCCTACGAGCCCAGAACAGCAATCAAATCTCAAGCATTAGCAGACTTTGTGGCTGACTTCACTCCCACACTAGAAGAGCAGGTAACAGAAGAGATCTTCCATCTGGACCGTAAAGCAAAGATCCCGGGAGCTCACGGGCGGATGGTTCAGCCAATATCAGGGGTACTGGACTAGGTGTGGTCCTGAAGTCGCCACAGGGGGACAAGATAGTACAGGCTGTATCCTGTGAATTCAGGACTACTAACAATGAAGCTGAATATGAGGCACTGATAGCAGGACTGAATGTGTGTCTGGACATGAAGATCCAGAATCTAAAGGTAAAGATAGACTCTTTGTTGGTTGCAAACCAAATCAATGGTACGTACGCTGCTAAAGACTCTAAAATGATTGCATATCTTGATTTGGTTAAAAATCTTTTTCAAAAGTTTACTAACGTTGAGGTTGAGCAAGTCCCTAGAGATCAGAATGTGCAGGCAGATGCTTTGGCTAACATAGGATCAGCATTTGAACCTGGTACGCTGGACAGTATACCTATTGTACACATCCTGGAGCAGCCCGAGAAAATTCAACGATCTGCAGAGCACGATCCGAGCAACCGGACTGGACCAAACCATACTACGAATGGCTAGTCCAGGGCAAGTTACCCCAAGACAAGGTCGAGGCAAGAGCATTCAGAATCAAGGCGTCCAGGTACACAATCATACAGGGCATGCTATTCAGCAGGTCCTTCAACGGTCAGACTGCTACGCTAGAACTCCGACCAGTCAAGACAAAGCTATCGAAATACACGATGGACACTGTGGAAACCACACAGGTGGTAGAAGCATGGTCAACAAAATCTTGCGCATGGGCTACTACTGGCCCACAATGAAAACAGATAGCATCCAGTATGCCACAAAATGTGACGCCTGTCAAAGGCATGGTCCAGAGATACATCAGCCTGCACAAAACCTGCACTCAATATCTGCACCTTGGCCATTCATGAAATGGGGCATGGACTTAGTTGGCAAATTACCAATGGCTCCAGGACAGAAGGTGTTTATGCTAGCAATGACAGATTACTTCTCTAAGTGGATAGAGGCAGATGCATACAAAAACGTCACAGAAAAAGAAGTTATAGCCTTCATAAAGAAGAACATCATCAGCAGGTATGGGATCCCCTCAGAAATCATATGTGACAATGGACTTGCATTCGTGGGAAATAAGACCAGAGATTTCTGTACAAAGTGGAACATCAATTTGGTGACCTCTCCACCAAGATATCCTCAAGCAAATGGACAAGCTGAGTCCAGCAACAAGATTGTGATCAATTGCATCAAGAAGAAGCTGATGGAGAAACAAGGGAGATGGGTTGAAGAGCTGCCACTAGTACTATGGGCAGACAGAACTACACCAAAGAGAGCTACAGGGCAAACTCCATACTCAATGGTCTATGGGTGTGAAGCAGTACTACCTGTGGAAGTGCACGTTCCAACAATCAGGTATGGACTCAATACATTTTCTGAAAATAACGAGCTGCTCTGCGGATACCGGATACGACCCCCAAGAGCTCGGGGACTTAGCGAATAAGGTTGGCAAAGATACCAACAATCGGTGGCGAAGTTACAACAAGAATGTGAAAATGCGAATGTTGGGACGGAGACCTGGTCCTGAGAAAAGTGTCCCAGTACACAAGAGACAAGGCTGCAGGCAAGTTGGCCCCAACCTGGGAAGGCCCATACCTTATTGATTCAGCAACAGGGAAAGGCTCTTACAGACTACAGACCCTGGAAGGAGACATGATCCCAAGACCTTGGAACACACTCCACCTCAAGCTCTATCACATGTAAAGTGTCCCGGACCAAGACATCCGTAATCCACAAAACTCAAAACTTTTCCTTTACAAATTATCCTATACAATCAGATCGACTTGGCGTCGGAGGGCCGCTATTAACGCCAACGGCCAAGCCCTGACCCTCCTTTCTGGTGCATAAAACAAGGCAAAAATCTGGTCCAAATCTAACCAAAAACAAATGCAAATACAAAGACAGAATTTAAGGCTCCAGCCCCCGAACGACTGCACCAACGGGACAGGGAGTAATGTCCGTTAAGGGAGCCCCAAAGTGTAAGTCGCCTAAATTTTCAAACGCATGCATGCTACTTTACAGATTCATAACAAATTATATGCGCATCATAACAAATAACATAACAAAACATAGCACAAACAAAACATAGCATAACATAGCCTAGCATAACCATCAAAAAATTGACAAAGGTCAAACCATGCCTATGCATGGATAGCAGAATTCAGAAACGAAGTTCAAACCAAGGAACAAAGTCTAAAATAATTACAGACCAAATATCACAGGGGACATTCCCCCCCCCCGGCAAATTCATAGTTTGTTCAAAAAACCAATAACAAGGCCAAAGTTCAATTGATTGATTCATTCGTCGGACTCACCAGGCCTTTTTCAAAGATGTTCCTCCATTGTGGTCGGATTGGAAGGCCCACCCCATCAAAGACTGTAATCTACACCATCGCCTCCAACGCTGGACCAAAGAAGAGCTCCAGGCCACCGAGCAAATGAAGTAACTTCCACTGTTCGAATCAGTCGCCCAGAAATAATTTGTTTGAAGGTAGCAAGCTCGCGAAGAAATCCCAAGCAAAGACGCTCTTGGTGGCATTCATCATTTCGACACGTGTACGAAGTGTGTAAAATACACTCGAGTCCGCCAAAGCAACATTATGCTGACTAACCTCAGCCCTGAGTCCCTCAATCTCTTGGGTCAGCTTTGCGATAAGGGCATCCTGCATCCGAACCCTCTCAGAGCTGGTCTTGCTCAGAGTGACCATCCTCTCACAACGAAGGCTCACACTCTCAAGCTCCTTTTTGCTACTCTCGAGGGAAGAACGGAGTAAATCATTCTCAGCCTCAGCCTGACCCCTACCACTTTCCAGAAGTGGCACCGTAGAACCAAGGCTGGCAGACATAAGAAGCAACTACAGGTGCAGAACAAAACAGAAAATCAAAGCCATATCAAAAGCAAATCTGGACAGAAAACAAAAGCATAAGAAAGGATACAAACCTGAGCACAACAGCCTACCATCTTGTGCGCCAAACGCGTAGAGTCTAGGGCAGCAGGAGCAGAGGACAGAGTAGCAAAGTTCTCGCTTAAGGACTTCCCCAAAGAAACGTACTCTGATTGGCTCTGAGAGTGCAGAGGAGCACAACACAGGATTCATTCGAGGTAGCTTCATTTTCTTCCTCTTTTCTCGGGTCGAGTAGCTTCAGTGAGACTCAAAGAACCACTTTGGTGGACTGGTGCGAACCCTTCGGCGCCTTCCTCTTGGAAGACTTCGAAGCGGAGCCACCATACTCAACAGGGCCAGAGCTACCAGCAGACTTTGCAGCCTCACGAGCCTGAGCAATCCGTGCAGCGATAGCGTCCATTGGCAGGAAAGTCTTCTGCGGACCCGTGTTGAAACATTACAGGAGCAGACACGAAAGAACGGGAGATGTATCAGTTCGTGAACCAAAGAGAATATGTCGATCTGCGGTGCTTAGGCACGTAACTCGCCTCACGCCAGGGATTCGCAAAGGGGGCAGAGTAGAATGTCCACCACCCCAGGCGATATAAGTCAGCGGGGTCACATGAATGGGAGTTCTGGTCAAAGTGACTGTCTTCACGGACTTTTCACCTCCTCGGGCACGACCTCTTCCTCATTACGGACTCCTCCTCCTCCTCATCGACTCTCCACCATCACCAAAGACGCCTGTGGGCGTGAATCACTTCAACAAAGATCGTCGTCATCATCATCGGTCGCATACATTTGGGCCAAGCCCTCTTGTCGTGAGCAACTTTAGAACGCCTCAATCCTCCTCCTTGACCCAGGATCGTCGGGAGTAGGAACCCAATCGAAACTACAAAACAAATCCACAACAAAACCTAAACAAAAGACACATGCAAGAGAACAAAGCGGATGGAAATTGAAAGTTCGAGAAACATACCGCTTCCTTCAAAGAGAACTTCGGTGCCTGGACATTGGGGCCCAGGCATTACTACGGATAAACATATAGTAGTGGGCGATTACTTTCGTCACCAAGATCCGAGCGGGTCAAGAGATGCGAGCATTTGTCCCTCGGCGAAAATGGATTCTTTTCTTCTTCAGACATTCGCAAACGATAAGTGTTCCTTATATCGCCAGTCGGATCTCCACGTACCTCCGCAAGGAGTCAATCCCGTGGATCAAACGCCCAGAGGGCATGACTTGGCAAGGCAAGACCGAATCTGCACGGTAAAAGCGCTCATCACGGCAAAGCGGAAAAGTGGCACCAAACTCAAGGATGATTCATAAATCGAAAACCACCCAGGGCTAACCAGTCTACCACGACATCTTTCGTGTCCTGGGGCCCAAACCTCAAGACCTTCAGGATTTTACCTTCCTCTTCACCGCCATTGGGCAAGCAAATTAGGGAAGATGTTGACGTCTTCAATCAGTTGGTCGCCTGAAGAGCGGAGTCACCATGGGTGTAGGAAACAAAGATGGAAGGGCCAACATCATTGCGTGCCATAGTTGAAGATTGAGAAGTGGAAGAAGAAAGCTAGGGCTTTTTCGAAATTGATTTGGGGATTTTTTGTTGTTAGGGTTTCTTGATTGCAAAACAAAAGAGATCAGAAGGAAGGAATGAGTTAGAGAGAGAAACAAAACAAAAACTAGGGTATATATAGAAGACAAAAGGAAGTTGAGTAATTTTACAAAAATAAGCGCGCGAAGAGACGTGACATGACCCATGACATGACGTGCACAGTGTATTGAGAGCCAAAATAGGGCGCATTTCCCCACGCAAAGCCAACTACCTCATTAATTACAAAGTTCAGGTCTCTGGACCAAAGGCGCACAACAGGCGGCTGGGCGAGCCAGGCTCACTGGACCAGGATAAAGGGCGATAGCATCTCCTTACCTTCGATTCGGGGTGAAGGGCAAGGAGATGGGGACAAACTGTTGGGACCAAAAACCCAGGTGGTCAGTAACTCCTGGGCCAGGCCTAGCGTCTACAGGATCCTCGCCAGTCCAGACGTCTGCACAACACGGTATGCAGACAAAACAAAGGTGCAGGTCAGGAGTGGAAAAGCCAAGATGGGCCAAGCCCAACAAAAAAGTCAAACATCAAAGAGAAAAGCCCAAGACCGCAGCAACAACACTAAAAGAGTCGTTGGAAGACTTGGTCAAGGAGCAGAAACGAAGCCTTGAAGATAGGAGCAGCTGGAGAGATTCTGGGGGAGGTTGGCTACAAAGAAGGAGATAAACGTTGAAGCTAAGGGCACTATATAAGGAGGAGAACTCAGAAGAAAAAGCTATTCATTATCATACAACACAAGCACACATCACTCATCACAATTCTTAAGTATTTAGACACTTAATCGCAATTTTACTCCATTTTTGTATCCTGTACCAGTTGGTCCAGATCCTGTATTACCTGTTCCAGAACTAGTGAAGATCCTCTCCTGGCTTGGCGCCCGTGGTTTTTCCCTTGACATTTAAGGGTTTTTCCCACGTAACATATCGTGTGTCTTGTACCGTTTTCGTTATCTTTCGCATCCTTAAAGTCGATCACGTAAACTACCACTAAAAATAACCTAAAGGATAGTACTAGTAAACCTACAATCACTTAATCAAATCGAGTGAGAAAATCACCCCGAACAGGGTTAATGTAACCCCATTGTCCGAGTCTCAAACGTCTAGCCCGTAGGTAAAATGTTTACCTTTCGAAAATGTAAAGACGGTATTTTTGAGTGGATTTTGTGAATAGTATATAAGTGCTAAAAACCGGGTCTTGAAAATGAATGAAGTGGGTTGGTATTTATAGAGTTTGGCTGGTTTCTGTGGGATAGCAAAACTTAATCGCCTGTATACAGGCGTTTAAGTTTGCTTGAGTTAGATATTTTTGAAGAAAAATCAAAAAGGCGGCTGTTACAAAACAAAATTATAATCGCCTGTTAACAGGCGATTACAAATTTAATCGCCTGTCCACAGGCGATTTGTATTTTGTTTTGGTGGGCTGTTTTATGCCGCCATTTGGTTTTGGATTTTGATTAAGTAATGATTATGTTTTGTTGTTTACTTATGGGCTAAGTCTTTGTTCAGTTTTGGTCCGAATTTCGGTTTTCGTGTTTCGGTTTTTGTCGTGTTTTTCGGTTTTGGCTTGAAATAAAATAATATTAGGTTATATTATTTTATGGTTTCATAAAACCTAACTTTGTGAAAATGTGACACGGGGCCTTTTTGGCCCGTTTTGAGTGTTGTGTTAGTGTGCGTTTTTGGGTCGTTTTTGTAAGTTTGGGCCGTTTTGTAGCTAGTTGGGCTGTTTTTGTGGCTTGGCTTAATAAAACGTTCCTATATTGTGTTCGTGTTACGCTCATGATGACTAAAAGTGACATTCATTTTTATAATTATGCAAGTCCAAATTAATACGCTAAAAATGACTAATACGTTTTAGACACTTTTGTACCGTTTCGACTCTTTTAAAAGCATGCACGAAAGTCCTTTTCATCATCGGGTTTGTTTTTGGGGGGGTACGGATACGGGTATCTACAGAGCCCCCAGTTTGACTGAGCTTGGACAAAGCGTTAATCAAACTTAAAGATAGTATCCGGACCATTACAGTCTCGATACTACCTGGCGGCGCTAAGCATGTGTCTTATGGGAGAGACGAGGACTTAGCGTCGGGAAATGCGGGGAGGGACGACATGTTTTTAAGGACATGACGGTCCTACATGTTTAAGGGCATGTCGGCCTGCATGTGGCCTGAGTACTCCCAGCTGGCGCCTTGCTTGTGTTTCCGTTCGTGCTCCTTGCTTTGCTTGCGCTTCTGGCTTGCGCTCCTTCGCTTTGCTTGCGCTTCTGGCTTGCGCTCCTTTGCTTTGCTTGCGCTTCTGGCTTGCGCTCCTTTGCTTTGCTTGCGCTTCTGGCTTGCGCTCCTTGCTTTGCTTTCCTTGATGGACGTCTCGTAGAAGAGGTTACGCGTTTTTTTTGGGGTTTGGTTTATAAGAGTGGTTTAGATTTTTGTGAACGTCTCGTAAGGAGGCTACGTGTTTTTCTCATAAAAGGTTAGGTTTTTATGAACGTCTCGTGAGGAGGCTACGTTTTTTTGTATTTCTCATAAAAAGGGTTAGGTTTTTATGAACGTCTCGTGAGGAGGTTACGTGTTTTTTGTGGTTCTCATAAAAAGGGCTAGGTTTTTATGAACGTCTCTTAAGGAGGCTACGCGTTTTTTGTATTTTGACGTCTCGTGAGGAGGTTACGTGTTCTTCTCATAAAAAGTTAGGTTTTTATGAACGTCTCGTGAGGAGGTTACGTGTTTTTGTATTTTTCATAAAAGGTTAGGTTTTTATGAACGTCTCGTGAGGAGGCTACGTGTTTTTGTATTTTGACGTCTCGTGAGGAGGCTACGTGTTTTTGTATTTTGACGTCTCGTGAGGAGGTTACGTGTTCTTCTCATAAAAAGTTAGGTTTTTATGAACGTCTCGTGAGGAGGCTACGTGTTTTTGTATTTTGACGTCTCGTGAGGAGGCTACGTGTTTTTCTCATAAAAAGTTAGGTTTTTATGAACGTCTCGTGAGGAGGCTACGTGTTTTTTTGTATTTCTCATAAAAAGGGCTAGGTTTTTATGAACGTCTCGTGAGGAGGCTACGTGTTTTTGTATTTTAACGTCTCGTGAGGAGGCTACGTGTTTTGGTTTTTCTCATAAAAAGTTAGGTTTTTATGAACGTCTCGTGAGGAGGCTACGTGCTTTTTGTGGTTCTCATAAAAAGGGCTTGGTTTTTATGAACGTCTCTTGAGGAGGCTACGCGTTTTTGTATTTTTCATAAAAGGTTAGGTTTTTATGAACGTCTCGTGAGGAGGTTACGCGTTTTTGTATTTTTCATAAAAGTTTAGGTTTTTATGAACGTCTCTTAAGGAGGCTACGCGTTTTTGTATTTCTCATAAAAGGTTAGGTTTTTATGAACGTCTCGTGAGGAGGTTACGTGTTTTTGTATTTTTCATAAAAGGTTAGGTTTTTATGAACGTCTCGTGAGGAGGCTACGTGTTTTTTGTGGTTCTCATAAAAAGGGCTAGGTTTTTATGAACGTCTCGTGAGGAGGCTACGTGTTTTTGTTGGTTGGGTTGAAATCGTGTTTAAAAATGGGTTGGAAGGTGTATTGGGCCGAGGAAATGGCCCAAAACCAAACAGAAACCCATGAAACAAAAATAAAATCGCCAGTAAACTGGCGATTCTGTTTTTGTTTTGTGAATTTGTATAAAAATCGAGGAAGAGAGAGAGGAGGGTTTATTTCGTTTCTAAAACAAAAACTAAATCGATAACCCTAAAAATCAATCCGGCGATTTTCTAGACCAAAATTCGATTTTCCGACTCCTACAATTCGTCATGGACCAAGGTACGTACTCAACTCACTTGGGTTTTCGTGTTTTGAAGTTTGTTTGAGTCGGTTTTAACTTGAAATACCGTTTTCTAGGGTTTAGGGTCGATTTTTGTTGGTTTGATTCGAGTTTAGCTCTCGTCTTTGCTTGAAAACGTTCGCCATGGCTAGTATAGTGCTTGCCTTGCTCTTCTTGCTGTCGTTGTGTGAAAACCCGACTTGTGGTCTCGATTTTCGTGCGTTTTGACTAGGAGGGCGTTTTGGTCATTTTTGAAAACGTCTCGAAAATGGCTCAAAACTTCAGTGTGGCTTACCCATTAGTAGTATAACGTGTTGGTGAGTTCGGTTTGTTGAAATTCATGCGAAAAACGGTTCGTTTGGGGTGAAACCGTATGAAAGGGGGTAAAGTCGGGGCTTGTGCTCTGTTTTTGTAGCGTAAGGCGATCCCGAGTGGCTTGGTTATTTTGGAAATGTGGTAGTATGCTAGTGTGGAGGTTTGGATGGCTTGTGTGCGAAAAACGGCTCGAAAAAACCGAAATTTTCGTGTAGTTTTGTACAGGGGCCGTTTTTGGTCGAAATTTTTTGGTTCCGAAACTTGCCCGAATTCTCTGTATTGTGTTTTCATGGCTAGTATGGTACACTTTTGGTCTTGTTTTGTGGAGTGTGTACGGTTTGGAGGTGTTTTTTGGAGCGTTTTTGTAGTTTAGGCTCGGTTTCCAAAAAGTCGCTTTTCCTCGCTTTTCGTGCCCCGTTAATGGAATGTATGGTAATGTATGTTGTCTGTGTTGGCTAGGGGGTTGTTTTGTGAGAAGTGGGGGCTTTTTGGGTTGAGTTATGGTCAAGTAAAGGCCGTTTTTGTAGTTTGGAGGTGTTTTGTAAAAGCTATTCAGTCGAGGTGTTCGGGACATCGTTTTCGCATGAAATTTTTTGCATGAGCTTATTGTGATTTATGGGTTGGGTTTGTGTCAGCAAATATGGGTTCGGCTTTCTGTGGCGTTTTCCCTCTTACGCTATTTTTGGTTTAAAAGGGCACATTTCTCTTTGTTTGGCCAATTCTCTGCTTGCTTTTGTGCGTGCTTGCTCTTAACTTGGTCGAGTAGGATGTATATATCGTATATCGTCTCATGGATTTCGGTTTCACATTAGCCTGCTCCGTTTGGCCTTATCTGTCAAAAATGGGCACATGGCTTGCTTTCTTTGCTTTGTCTTGATCTTTCTAGAATGATTTGCTGTTGCCGTTTTCTAAGTATGTCTTTGAATCTTGTGCAGGTGATCCTAGGCCTTCAGTGCCTACTTCCAGTGACATGGATCGGGTTTTGGCCGGTGTTGACTTTACTGTTCCGGGGGGCGAGCACACTCCTACTTCGGGGATGCCTGCGCCCTTGGAGGTTTCCGACGGTCCGTCTCAGTCGGACCTGCTGAGAGCTTTTCCTCCGACGCCAGGGGTTTCTACGACGCCAGGGAGTGAGCTGCAGGGTGCCGCTGCGGAGTCTCCGGCCTTTTCTACTAGTGGTGCTAGTGCTGTTGGTGCGTCGCCTGGGCTTTCTGCTAGTGGCCTGGGACGTGGTCTTTGTTCTGGTGGTCTGAGCCGTCGATTAGTGGTGTGGAGTCGTGGCGTTCTTTGTAGAGTCGCCGCTTTTCGGCTAATGTGTAGTGCGTGAGAGGCCGTCGTTGGCGGGCGCGGTCTTACGGTGGCGCTAAGCGGTAGTGGAGCTCTTCTTTGGGTCGTCGAGGTCTCTCTGTTGGTGGCGAGGTCGGGCTCAGTGTCGTCTCGAGACTCTTTGCGGGCGTGGGCGTGGCGGCGCTGTGGGGACGTCACGAGGCTCTGGGGAGGCGTGGTGGAGAGTCGGGCGTAGGCTGCGGGGTCTTCAGCGGCGTGGCCGTGGCGGTCTTTGGAGAGGGCGCTGTGGCTCGAGAGGGCCGCCGAGGTCGTGGTCTTCTGCCGCAGGAGCCGCAGGGCGTGGCCCGCAGCGTTGCCGGCGCCTGCGGCTCTGGAGGGCCAGGTTAGGCCGTGGTCGCGGTCGGAGGAACGAGGAAGAAGCGCAAGGTGGATGTAACCACGGTGAGGCGGCGGCCGGTGGCGTCGAGCTTCGTGTTCTTCTGCCGAGGTGGTGGCGAGGGCGGTGAGTCGCCGGTGTTGTTGAGAGGTTGGGCGGGGAGACCACATGTGGAGTCACGCAGCGGGCGTGGTCGTGCTCGAGGTCAGGAGGCCGTTCTGAGGATTCTCTGAGTCGGAGGAGTCTTGAGTGGCGAGGAGGACCTTAGCGAGGCGTGGCTGAGGTGGCTGTCGAGGTTGAGACTGCTGAGGCTGCCGCGATCGCTGCTTCATTTCTTCTTGGCGATGCTCGATTCTTCTTTGTCGCTACTGCGAAGTGCCTTTGTGGCCGGGGAGTCGAGGTTGAGCCATGCTCGGGAAGCGAGTTGAGGATGAGCCTGAGGTGAGAGAGAGTGAGGTGAGGTGAGGCGAGGCGGCTTGACTCGGAGATCTGAGTGCAGCGAGTCTTGAAGCGGCGGCACCGAGGTTTTCATGGGGATGGTTGACGAGTTGGGCGCGAGGCCTGACTATCCTCACGGTCGCGCTTGTAGTCCTGGTGGCCCTGGGTGGGACGGCGTGACTACGGTTTGGAGTCCTTGGAGCACTTGTCGATCCGGGTGAAGGTCGGCTTTCAGATTAGGCTCGATGAGGACCTTCTGCGGGTTTGGACGGTGTTTGGCGTCTTTGAGGGTAGGCTCGCGGGAGGAGCGGGACATAGTGCTTGGGGCGGCTTCGGTCCCTTGGTGCGAAGTGGAGGGAGGTGCGGGCAGCGGGTGAGCAGCGCCTCAGCGTGCTTAGGCGTTGTTGGATAGGTTTTGGGATACGACCAACACCTTCCACATGCCTGGTTCTGAGGTTGGCGTGACTCTTTCTTCGTGGGCGGTATTCTGGTCGCCTCATGGCGAGTGTACTTGGTGGGGCGTGGCGACCTCCTATCGATAGCCCACAGTCGTGCGTCCCGATTGGTGGCGAGGTCAAGTGCGGGAAGGGCGAGGAGCGCGTTTGACCTCGTGCGATATGGTTTCTTGACTTCTTCGAGGAGGAGGAAGAAGAAAGGGTCTACTCGGCGGCCGAGCGGAGGGCATTTGTGGTTGTGGTGGTTCACGGCGGCCACCCACTTTGGCGACAAGGGGAAGCGGCGTCGGCCGTGTTGATGGCGTTTGTCGGACATGTCACGGATAGGTGACTTTGGTAGGTGACTCGCTCTGGGTGCGTTGATCCGATTACGAGGGGCCTTGATGCGTCTGATCGGATGGACGAGGATCGGATGTGTCGCATGTGGGCCCTGGTCTTGATGGAGGTAGGGTTCGACTTTGTAGTTTTGTTGTTTTGTTTTTGCTTTTCTTACGTAGCGTGTGTTTTGTTTGCTTGCCAGGCTTGGTGCTATGCTCACTTCCTCTCTGCTCCGGACACGTTCGGTGGCGGCTACATACCCGGCTTTCCATGCGTATCACGGCGGATCGGAGGGTATTGGCCTGAACTATGACGCGGCTCGTGTGCGCCAGCGGGATGGCGATGGATAAGGTAAGGGTGGTCGTGTTTTGTACTTTGGTCTTTGTAGCTTGTTTTGGGTTTGTTTTGTTTTTGTGGTTTACAATTTGGTTTTGTTTTGTAGTTAGATTCGCGACCCTGGAGTAAGTTTACCGGCGTCCCTCCTACGATTGCAGCTCGCTTTGGTCCCCTTAGCGGCGGCGGTGTACATTGAGACCCGATGCGGATCGTCTTGGTTCTTGGAAATGGCGTCTGTCTGCGACGGGTCGTGGCGGCTTCATCGTACTGCTCCTCGCCCTCGGTTTTGTTAGTGGAGGCGACGCTAATGGCGTCGTGGACGTGTATCACGAGGGTGAGTCAGAGCTCGCTTCTGCGGCGGGATGAGGATTACGTGACTTGGGCACAGCGTGCCCTTCTTGTATTGTGATCGAGGTATGCTTGTTTATCCTTTTCGCTTGTATCTGTTTTGGTTCCAGGAAGCAAAAATTTATCCTATTTTTGTTTTGTAGCGACGTGACCCTGACCTTGAGTTCGGCCTCCTCCGGATTCGTTGAGGACTGCCGGGTTGTTCACGAGGGTCGCTCTCATTCGATCGTGCTACGCGCTTCCACATGCGTAGTTACCGTCACGGGTTTTGAGAGGTGGGATCCGTAGCGTGAGAAAGGTATTAACCCTCCTCTTTGTCTGACATGAGTATTATGTAGGATATAGCCGCCTGTTTGAATGAGATTTAATTGTAAAATCATTATTCAAACTCGTAACGAGTTGTGGATTATAGCCCCAGGTTTGAGTAAGATTTTAGTGTAAAATCATTAGTCAAACTCTGTTGAAGCAGGTTTTTGATTATAGCCCCCAGTTTGAGTAAGATTTTAGTGTAAAATCATTAGTCAAACTCTGTTGAAGCAGGTTTTCGATTATAGCCCCCAGTTTGAGTAAGATTTTAGTGTAAAATCATTAGTCAAACTCTGTTGAAGCAGGTTTTTGATTATAGCCCCCAGAAAGCTAAATTGATTTCTCGCATTGTGGCAGGTGACAGCGGAGGTCCACAGGAGGCTGTGGCGGGCGGCCAACCGATCGCGGGCGGTTGTGAACGAGAAGGTGGTTGACGCCTGCAGGGCGCAGAAGGAGACGGCCGAGGCGCGACTTGAGTTAGCCAGGGTCGGTGAGGAGAGGCGAGATCGCGTCGAATGGAGGCTGCGCATCTTAGAGGCGGCGAGGGTCCGGGCAGAGCTGGAGGGTCAGTATGCAGGGGAGCTGGATAGGGCACGTGCTGAGATTGATTCCCTGCGTGCTGTCTTGCAGCGTCGTGACCAGTCGTAGTAGGCTTGGACCTGTGTACTTTGGACTTTGTATTATGAATATTAGTTTTTGTTGGTAATGGTTTATGTATCAGGATTTGTGTATGGTTGATTTTTTTTGGTTTTGTGGGTGTTTATGGTTTTATTTCGGTTATTTTGTCTTGTTGCGAAAAATGCATTCCTGCGTCGTAGCCGGGTCTGAAATCCTTGCGTATTTGCTTGCCGAGCGTACCTGCAAAACATTGTTAGTCGTAAAAGCATATATATGTGTCTCGATTGAGACTGACTCGCTAATGACCGATTTAAATGCGAAATGAAGAGTTTTTTGAAAAAAATGCTGGTTAGGACATATTTTAGACTCGTAAAAAGACGTTTTTTGACATAGTAAAAATGTGAGCTAAAACGACGTTTTGAGACGAAAATTGTGAATGTGAAAATCATATTTTGTGTTGTGTTTGATTTTTGTGTGATTATCGTATTTTGTGAAAAAGAAAAATACGAAAGACGGGAGTTGATTACGCAAATCGAGACGACGCGTCGGGACCGTAAACGTCGGTTAAGAGGTCGGTAAAAATAGTAAATGGTTAATAAGTTAAGGAGTATAGGGTATAGGTGTGTAAGAAGTGTAAGAAATCGAATAATTTTGTCAGAAAAGAAAAAGAAAATCGCACGTAAGCGATTATTTCATTAACTGTCGCTTTGTTCTGGCGATTAGAATTTTGTTTTGTGGTTTTGTTTGATTTATTTTAATCGCTTGTTCACTAGCGTTTAAGTTTTTGTGTTGTATTTCGTCTTGCAAATCTCGGCTATAAAAGGAGGGCTAAGTTAGTTCATTTCACTCATCCTCTCGTCTTCTATTCTCGATTTTCGAAAAATATTCAGAATATTTACGGAACATTCGTCGAGTTATGGAGAGTTTTGAAGGAAACTTGCGTCGTTGGTGTGCGTCCTTGTCGGGGCTGGAAGAGGAAGACTTGAAAGATTGCGGTTTCGGGGTACTCTTGGGTCTAGGGCGGCCGAATGGAGCAGAGTTCTGGGCGGCGTGTCTCGACTATTGGGACTTGAGTTTCCACGTGTTCCGTTTTCCTAGCGGGGAGGTTTGTCCCTTAGTCGAGGAGTTTGGGGCCATTGGTGGTTGGTTGCGAACTAACATTCCTGTGTGCGTTAGATCAGGGCCTGGGTATAAGAGGCATGTGCAGAACTACCTTCAGATGACTCGTGAGGAGACAGAGGAGTTATTTGTTGGGAGTCGTATCAGCCTCTATCGTTTGTGCAAACGGTTTATGAACCGTGAAAACGAGACGATCTCCTTTGGTGCCAGAAAAAGGGCGTTGGCGTTCTGCTTGGTTCACCGTTACATGTTTCCTAATTCTTCGTATGAGGGAGCGCTTGGTGATCCTCGCCTAATCACTGTCGTCCAAGAGATGGAGCAGGGCTGTAACCCTTCCGCCGTGATCCTAGCTGAGACGATCCTGGGCCTGGATGATCGTGCCTGCAATAGGGCGAGCCCGTATCGAGGGTGTCCCTTAATCCTTCAGGTCTGGTTGATGGAGCGGCTGAGCGTGCTAGGTGATATTGCCGGGTCACATCCTGCTGGGGACGTGACTAGTCGTTATATTAGGTGGCTGGATCCACATCATCGTCCTGATGATTACTTCCCTGGACTTGTGGGGTCATCGACCATCCGTTGGCTGGTACCGTGGTGGGGAATAGTTGATGTGACGGCAGGTGGGGCTGGCGATGGTTCGTCTGGAGTCCTCCTTTGCGGATTTGACATGGGTGTTTATATCCATCCCGTGCGAGTGAGGAGGCAGATAGGGTGGGCACAGTTCATTCCTGGTCATGACACCAAGGTGCAGGGCGTGCTTATGTTGACTAGTGGCATAGTCGACGCCTGGGCGAGTGGATGGATTACGCGCCCTAGGTGGCCTGTGGCGGTTATTCCTAGGACGACTCAGGTATCACGAGCCTACACTAGGTGGACTGTTGCGCAGAGCCCCCACAAGAGGTCACGCCTTTGAGCCCTAGAGCTCAACGGGCTTTCTCAGATGTCTGCTTATGACCCGGCCGACCTTGGACGTATCGGTGGTGATGGCGAGGGTTCGAGTCCGGAGCTACTCTCGGCCGATGAAAGTGTGTTCGGCCGTCGGCATATTCCAGGGTCAGGTGATCAAGGTTGTTATGGGAATGTTGGGGATCGCCATTGGGGTTGAGGGTTGGTGCTCCCTTTATCCAGCTGGAGAGGTCTCGAGTCGACTTCGGAGAGTAACCTGGTTTTAGTTTGTGTGTAGTTTGTTAGTATTATGTTCATATTATGTTGTATTATGTAATATATTACCTATCCTAAACCCGATGTACATGCCGGGACTCGTATTGTAATATATAGTGTTTGTTAGTGTATTTCTAAGGTCGTAGTTATGCTCCTATGTTTGAAAAATCCAAAATGTAACCGTTCTTTTTAAGATTAATAAAAATCAGGTTTTTATTTACGACTCTGCCTCATTTTGCTTGTTATTTTGTGTGAAATTCCTTGGCTCTAATCTTTTTTCAAAGGTTTAGAATGCAAGCATGGTTTTTGTTGTTTTTAGGAAATTTTTGTTGACTATTCCCTCGACTTTTTTAAGCTTTGGGTTTGTCGTTTTGTGTTGAATGTCGTTCTTTTCACCCTTAGGTTAAAAAACGAATTTTTGTGTTGACTATGTCCTTGGCCTTTTTAAGCTTTAGACGCGTCATTTTTGTGTTGAATATCGCCTTATGTTAACCCATTAGGTTATGAGACGGTTTTTGTGTTGACTATATCCTCAGCCTTTTTAAGCTTTGGACGTGTCATTTTTGTGTTGAATATCGGTTGTGCTTTTTACAAAGCTGCCTACGTATCCACGAAAAGTGGAATGAAACCGGCGTAGTTCGAGAATGTATGTTTAAGGGCATACCGGCCCATGAATTGTGTTTGCTTTTTTGTGGTGAATGTGCACGTTTTAGGGGCATGCCGGCCCATGAGCATGTTTAAGGACCTGCCGGTCCATGAGCATGTTTAAGGACCTGCCGGTCCATGAATTGTTTTTTTGATTTTTGTGAAGAGAAAGAGCAGGTTTAGGGGCATGCCGGCCCGTGAGCATGTTTAAGGACCTGCCGGTCCATGAATTGTTTTTTTGATTTTTGTGAAGAGAAAGAGCAGGTTTAGGGGCATGCCGGCCCATGAGCATGTTTAAGGACCTGCCGGTCCATGAATTGTTTTGATTTTGTGAAGAGAAAGAAGCGCTTTAGGGGCATGCCGGCCCATGAGCATGTTTAAGGACCTCAGGTCCATGAATTGTGTTTATAAAATTGTATTTCTGAGATACATTCTGAGGGTTTTTAGGGTAGTATTTCTTGAGTTGATCGAGGTTTGTGGCGAGTTGAACTCTTGGCCGCCGAGTCGGTTAGTTTGATCGCCCACTTGATGAAGATTTCTTTGACGAGGTAGGGCCCAGCCCAGTTAGGCTTGAATTTTCCTCGTGGGTCGACTGGAAGTGGTGCCCGGACTGATTTTAGTACGAGATCGCCTACTTTTATGTGCCGTGGCTTAACTCGTTTGTTGAATGCTCGTTGTAGTCGGGCTTGGTACATTCGTACGGTGCTTAGGGAATGCAGCCGGCGTTCGTCCAGGAGCATGAGTTGTTAAATGCAGATTCACGGGCCCATTCTCGCTTACGGGATGCTACTTTCCATTAGTATGCGTAGAGATTGTATTCTGTTTCATTTGGTTGGGCGGCTTCCATGCCGTAGGTGAGGAAATAGGGGGTCATGCTGTAGGGGTTCGGATGGTAATGCGGTATCCCAGAGTGCATATGGTATTTTGTTAGGCGATCTTTGCATTTGTCGATCATTTTTCGAGTATGGTGGCATTTGTTTTGTTTCTTTGCCTTGGCGGCTCCATTGGTTTGGGGTCGATAGGGTGAGGATTTGTGATGTTGGATGTTGTATTTTGTGAGTATGGCTTGGTCTCGCGTTGAAAGTGTGAACCTTGATGTTGATGAACTTCGTGGGGTATGCCATATCGGCATATGATGTTCGTCTGGATGAACTTGGCGACTTCCTTGGAGCCAAGGGTCCGAAAACGCCGCTTCTACCCATTTGGTGAAGTAGTCGATGGCCACCGACGTAAACAGTGACCTCTGCTCAGATGGGGTGGACTTTTCTATCACGTCGATGCCCCAGGTTGAAAAGGGCCGAGGTGAGGTTAGAATTTGTATAGTGGTGAAGGTGGTACATGTTGGGCGTTCTTTGAAAATTTGGCGATTGTGGCAATGCTTGGCGTATTGGATCTGATCTGCTTCCATGGTCGTCCAATACCATCCTAGCCGCAGGATTTGTTTGCAGAGTGCTCGAGCGTTCATGTGGGGTCCGCATTCGCCATCATGGATTTGCGTGACGATTTCCTTCCCCTTCTTGTAGTCGACACATATGAGCAGTGTCCCTTGTGGTGTCTTCTTGAGTAGTTGTCCCATCTCTAGCACAAATTGGGAAGCTAGGAGTCTGATAGCCCTCTGTCCGCGCTTATCGGTGTCGGGTGGGTAGGTGTTGTCTGTCTTGTAGTTGATTATGGCTTGATACCACGGCTCTGTCTGCTCGGCTTCGTCCAGGTCAATGGTATGGATGTAAGCTGGTTCGTCACGTCTTTCGACGATGATGGGTAGTAACTTCATGTCTGGTGGCATGTTCAGGAGGGATGAGAGTTTTGACAGTGCGTCGGCAAACTGGTTTTCTTCCCTTGGAAGGTGATAGAACTCAATGCAGTCGAAGTTGGCTAGGAGTTTTTGTACTTTTGCTTGGTATTTGGTGAGGGTTTCGCTCATGATCTTCCATGTCCCTGTCACTTGATTTATGATGAGGAATGAATCTCCATGTACCCGTAGGTTCTTTATCTTGAGAGTGATGGTGCTGCGAATATAAATGCAGGCCTCGTACTCCGCGGCGTTGTTCGTAACACTGAAGTCGAGCTTGATTGAGAGTGGAGTGTGATCGCCGTTTGGGGATATTAGGAGTATTCCGACTCCATAGCCCCGGTAGTTCGACGCTCCGTCGAAGTATAATTGCCAGTACTCCCTCTCTATGGCAAATATCCCGTCGTCCGGAAACGACATCGTATCGATCATGGGTTGTTCGATGATGGCATTTTCTGCGAGGAAGTCCGAGACCGCTCTTCCTTTGATTACTTTCAGAGGGAGGTACTTGAGTTCGTACTCGGCGAGAAGCAGAGTCCACCTGGCCATACGTCCGTTTAGGACTGGTTTTTCAAATAGGTATTTGAGGGGGTCCATTAGGGAGTAGACTCTTGTTGTGCTAGTGAGAAGGTAGTGCCTGAGCTTTTTGGTTGCCCAGACCAGTGAGAGGCAGCTTTTCTCGACTGGTTCATACCGAGTTTCGTAATCGTGAAACCTTTTGCTAATGTAGTAGATGGCCCGTTCTTCGTTGTTGACTTCTTGGGCAAGCATGGCCCCCATGGCGTCTGGCGTAGTCGTTAAGTATAGCGATAGTGGCAAGTCCTTTAGCGGGGGTACCAGAACAGGTGGGTTTGTGAGCAGGCTTTTGACTTTGTCGAATGCTTGCTGGCAGTCATCGTCCCACTTTGTATGCTCTTCCTTCTTCAACTTTTTGAAGATTGGTTCACAGATCATGGTGAGCTTACTGATGAACCGGGAGATATATTGGACTTGTCCCAAGAAACTCCTTACTTCGTCGATGTTGCTTGGCGTCTTCATGTCCATTATTGCTTTGATTTTGGTCGGGTCTATTTCGATCCCGCGCTGGCTTACTATGTGACCCAGCAACTTGCCTGATGTGACCCCAAAGGTGCACTTCTGTGGGTTTAATCGCATCTTATACCGCCTGATTCGGGTGAAGAATTTAGAAGGTTTGTGATGTGGTCATTCCTTTCTTTTGATTTTACGATCATGTCGCCGGCGTATACCTCAACCTCTTTATGCATCATGTCGTGGAGCAAGGTAGTGGCGATGCGTTGGTAGGTAGCTAGGCATTTATGAGCCCAAATGGCATGGCGTGTAGATATGTTCCCAGGGGTTCTGAAAGTGGTTTTTGGCATGTAAATGCGGTGCCATTTTGATTTGGTTGTATCCTGCACATCCATCCATGAATAGCGATGGGCGTGGTCTGGCGTATTACCGATCGGGATGTCCATGTGAGGTAGTGGGAAGTCATCTTTTAGGCGAGCTTTGTTTAGGTCCCTAAGTCGGACACACGCGTATCTTGCCGTTTTTCAGCATAACTGGTACCATATGGCAGACCCAGTCTGAGTATGCGATGACTTGGATGAACCCGACTTGCACCGATCTCTTCTTTGACCATGAGGGACCATTACGGTTTGATGCGTCTGAGCTTCGCTTGGCCCGGTTTGCTACCCCGCTTGATCGGGATGCGGTGTTCGGCTATCTCGCGGTCTATAGGGCATGTCCTTATATGACCAGGCAAAGACGTCCTTAAACTCTGCGAGGAGCTTGGTATAGGTGGCCCTTTAAATGCGCTCGGGAAGCCCCAGTTGTAGTTCTTGAGCCTCTTCGGGTGTTCCTATGTTGATGGTCGTGGTGTCTTCAATAATGGGGTCCTGTTCGGGTTTTGAGACAATACTTGCAATGTATCTATATAATGCAATGTTATTTAGTTTAAATTTATCGCAATTATTAGAAAAAGTAGGGTTTAAATGAGGCAAAGAGTAATCAAAAACTTTCATGTTATTAATGTTATCAAAAGCGGTTACATTTGAAGATAGCTCAGACGAGGGAGCTTTGGACAACCTTAATGACTCTAGTTCTGTCCTAAGACTTACTACATTAGGAAAATGATTGAGTAACCTAGCCGATTTTTAGAAAATTGGCGTCATGATGACGCAGGACCCTAGACTCTAGGTGCAGGTGCTTGAATTGGGACTTCCCTGGGCATTGGTAGATTGGGTGGCATTTTCCTCAAGCTTCAGCTGATGGAGGGCGGCTCGAAAATCTGAGGCTTTTATGGTGATAACCTCGTTGTAAAAAGGGATTTTAACCTTCTGGTGGAGAGTTGATGTTATGGCCCCGGTAGCGTGAATTCATGTCCTTCCTAGTAACATATTGTACGCCGGGGGGATGTCCATGAGTTGGAACTCGGTTTTTGTCTTGATGAATCCTGTCATGATGGGTAATGATATGATTCCTTCTATGCTTGGGATGTACCGTAAATGCGCTCTTATCTTTGTTGGAAGCGAGGGTGACATCACTTTCCTTTAGTCCTAGCTTGAGGCGGTTGTTAGAGGCGGGGATATTGATCGCGGAGCCGTTGTCGATGAGAGTAACAGGTAGCACCATATTACGACACTCTACGGTTATGTAGAGTGCTGGGTTGTGTGGATCTTGAAAGGGTGGTAGATCTGCGTGGGAGAAAGTTATGGCACCTGGTAGCCAATCCCGGACAATGCGGTCAATGAGTTGTGCTGGGAGGATCTCCTTGGTATCTTGCCATGTTGTGTTAAAGGAAAGGCTGTTGGTTATGGGTAGGTTAGTCATATCCTTGACTATGCTCTCGTCTTTGCTTGTGCGTTTGGGAGGGAATCCCGGCGGTATTTGTAGGTTTAAGGGAGACTGATGCGGACCTTGATGAGGGATTTGGGTGAAAATTTCCTTCCGGTCCTCGTGTCTTGGTTTTGTTCTCGTCCTAGCTTGGCGAATATAATCAATGTTACTACCGTTGCCGTTGATGCTGTCGAAAAGGACGTTGACCTCGTGATTGCTTGCGGGAGCCAGGAGGGGGTGATTGAGGATGGGGTGAGCTCCTACGAAAATGGGGCGAGCAAGGGAGGTGTCATCTTTGGCTTTGATGATTTAGGGGCTATGCTTGGCTTATCGATTGTTTCGTTGTCGATCATGTCTTGGATCACGTTCTTGGCGGAAGCAGATTCTCGTGTCATGTCCCTTTCCCTGTGGAATTCGCGATCTGAGTCCTCGTGCCATGATAACGGCTTCTTATCCTCGGGTGGTATAGTGGTGGGTTTGGGAAGATGGAGAATGTTCCTCTTCACGAGCTTCTCTAATGCTTTCGAGTAGGACATAAAGAGGGGTCGAACCTTCGTCATTGTTAAACTGGAAATGGTCGGTGATGATGACCGGGTGAGGCGAGAATGGGTTGTGCTAGGAATACCGGTCGTCTTGCTAGTGCCTTGAGTTTATAGCGTCACACGCAGTCCGATCCAACATTGCGATGGGAGAAGCATTTGTCCGTGGCCATGATGCGAAGTTTTGGCTAGCTTGTATTTGTGAATTTCATCTTCCAGGATCGGATTCTTTTGATGTGTCGGCGGATTCTTGGCGAATAGTCTTGCGTTCTTCTCGGTTTCGATCTTTTGCATGGCGGAGAGATGTTCGAACAAAGCGGTGAGATTGGCTACCTTGTGGTCGGCGACCTTTACGTGCTTTCGGTGATCGTCATTAGCGGAGGAGGTGGTGGAAAGGTAGTTTCGTCATTTGCGAGGTTGAAACGGAAATTCATCTTGTGTTCGAGAGCCGGGTATTCAGGGTTTTTCAATGAGCGGACCTGACAAAGTTTTTCAAATCTTTAGTGATTTTAAAAGAGAAGGAAAAGACTCAAATGAAAAATCACATTCACGACCAAAGGAAGACACAAAAGCGTAAAAAGTGGGTGACTTGACTTGACTCGTGTTTTTAGCTTTTAAAAGGACACGGGAAGCTTTTGAGATAGAGGTGTGTTAACACGTCCCTATTCTCGAGGTAAGAAAATTTGTATGATCATACTCCGATTAACCCAGTTTGGCGGTATGTTGCCGAGGGTTTATCATTGGATTATGATAAAAAAGGATCAGACCGAAGTAGCGATAGGCTAACCGACCTGAGGATGTTAAAATTGGGTAAAAAGCGATCAATTGTTCGCCTTTTACGTGTGACTCAGGGTTTTTAAATCAAAAATGACGATAAGTCACCTGATTCAAAGAGTAAATCAACGGGTCCGCATTTGAACGAGCCCGCGTTTTTTGTTTTTGAGAGAAAAAGATTAAATCGGGATGACTAAAGAGTCACTCGACTTAGGACTAATTCTAGAGTTCTAAAAGTTAATTTCGATTAAAATCTCAAAATGAATTGACATATTCGGGTTTTGCTTTGTGAAAGACTTATAGCAATAATTGCATTATGACGATACGTCAGTCGCATAATTCATTTACGTTTTGAAAAGGACCTGGGATATAGTGGTTATCCTAGGTCGGTTTTAAATGTAGCGGCATTTTATTTATTAAACTCAAATGACTATAGGTCAAAGAGTCTAACAGCGTGTTCTAAAAAGTATGACCTTTTTGAAAAAGTTTGAAAAAGCAATTTCAAAGATGGGCGTATTTTAAAAGTATAATGCCTAGGAAAAGTTTTTGCATGCAGAAAGTTTTGAAAGACTACTATAGTGAGGGTACTATAGCCGCACTTGTACATATAAACACAGGTTTTGGTTTATAGGGTAAGGTTCCCTCAGGTCATTCAGTGACGTTTAGGTAGGGGCACCCGCAAGACTACACACGTCTTAGGTGTGAATTCAAGACGGGCCCTAGAGCGTTCGAGTTTGGTAGTTCACGATCGTTTGTACGGATGCCGTACTTGTAATCGTGGAGGGTGAGAGAACAGGGTGTCGGAGTTACCTCGCTTATGGCGAGGATTCTTGAGGCCGTTCTCGAGAGGGTGTGGTTTGAATCGGAGGATTCGACTCAACGTATTTTGCCCAAATATCGAAAGCGTAAATGTTTTCAAAGTTTCAAGCTTCACTTCTTTATGATTTTAAAATAAAAGAAAACAAGTTTTTCAAAAATAAAAATCATGCTCGTCCCAAATGAGTCGCCACCGGTGAAGGTACTGGGATATCGCGCTCCGCGAGTATACCTATCGACGCCTTGCGCCGAGCCTCGCCCGCGTGGGCTGGGCGAATCGCCTCGCGAGGAAAAAGGGGGTGCGAAGTTTTGAGAAAAATGGGGAGATCATTGCATGAATTTGAGGTCAAAAAAGAAAAGTATGAAAGTCTTTTTTGAAATGTATTTTCGGAGTCGCCACCAAATATTAAAGGAATTTGGGACCTATTCAACGCGTCTTGAAATACAAGACACGAGTGTCTCAGATTTCAAGGTGCGTCGATACCTAAAAATCTAAGGTTTGAAACCAGAGGAGGGGTTCGGAGTGAGGTTACTTTTCGAAAGTTTTGACAAAATGAGTTTTGAAAATAGTGATCAAAAAGCCTACATAAGAGTAGTCTCTACTAATTTGAAAACATTTGCTTAATTTCGATATTTGGGCTAAAAGTCACGCTACGTACAAGTGCGAATAAACATGACTCGATTAAAATGCATAAATAATGTAAATTGTCAAAATAATGACATATTGCTATAGGAAATGTACGTTAAATAATAATTTATTGACTAAATTATTACTATAGACGTTATTTTCCGACCTCGTATTAGAATTTGTGAAAAACCCTCGCTTTGACATGCTAAAAGACTACATGAAGCGGTACAATTTAGTGTTGGATCCGTGATTCTAGTCGTTATTTAATGCATGAATGAGGACTTGCATAATTATAAAAGTAGCGTCGGTTTGCTTTAGTGATAATGAGTCGTTTATTTATGCGATATTGGCGGGGTTTAGGCGGATTATGAATCAATTGCTACAACAGAGTATTACGAATACGGCTTCGCTAGTGCCAATATCGGGTTTGGGGTTAATGTAACCCCATTGTCCGAGTCTCAAACGTCTAGCAGTAGGTAAAATGTTTACCTTTCGAAAATGTAAAGACGGTATTTTTGAGTGGATTTTGTGAATAGTATATAAGTGCTAAGCGGGTCTTGAAAATGAATGAAGTGGGTTGGTATTTATAGAGTTTGGTGGTTTACGTGGGATAGCAAAACTTAATCGCTGTATCTGACGTTTAAGTTTGCTTGAGTTAGATATTTTGAAGAAAAATCAAAAAGTACATTACAAAACAAAATTATAATCGCTGTTAACAGCGATTACATAATTTAATCGTCCTTTGTCCACAGCGATTTGTATTTTGTTTTGGTGGGCTGTCTTATGCCGCCATTTGGTTTTGGATTTTGATTAAGTAATGATTATGTTTTGTTGTTTACTTATGGGCTAAGTCTTTGTTCAGTCTTGGTCCGAATTTCGGTCTTCGTGTGTCGGTGTTTGTCGTGTTTTTAGGTTTGGCTTGAAATAAAATAATATTAGGTTATATTATTTTATGGTTTCATAAAACCTAACTTTGTGAAAATGTGACACGGGACGCACTTTGGCCCGTTTTGAGTGTTGTGTTAGTGTGCGTTTTTGGGTCGTTTTTGTAAGTTTGGGCGTTTGTAGCTAGTTGAAATTTGTTTTTGTGGCTTGGCTTAATAAAACGTTCCTATATTGTGTTCGTGTTACGCTCATGATGACTAAAAGTGACATTCATTTTTATAATTATGCAAGTCCAAATTAATACGCTAAAAATGACTAATACGTTTTAGACACTTTTGTACCGTTTCGACTCTTTTAAAAGCATGCACGAAAGTCCTTTTCATCATCGGGTTTGTTTTTGGGGGGGTACGGATACGGGTATCTACAACAGGGTACTTTTTGTATTTAATCAGTTGATTAACGTTTATCGATAACGGTTGGTTTGCTAGATAAGTTTGACGTTATTGTCATACAGATGGCGGTGATCAACTGGTCCCTAAGAGTCACACCTAAAGGATGTGTTTGAGAAATATGATTATTTGAGAAAATGATCATATTGATGCCTTACTTAATGACTAAACACTTAGTTAGTGTTGTTGACTAAAAGGTTAGTCAAGTGTGTGATAATAATATGGCCATTTAATAAGGATTAAATGATATTAGCTAAGACGAATTAAATGTAATTCGTAAATTGAATATAAAATGTTATATTTAATTATTGAATATAATATAAGCTAATTAATCATAAACTGTTATAATTAATTAGAAAATTATAAATATAAGGATATTAATAATTTAATGATATATTATAGTGGATCATTATTATGTGACACTAGTAATATTATATTATATTAAAAGCTAAAGGAAACCTCCAAGAAAGAGCCTAATTGGTCTTTGACTCCTTGGTCTACAAGGAATTGATTTTGGAAAGTGATTTTTGGAAACAAATATGACTCCCCATTATTAAAGGGGGCCGAAAATTAGTAGTATATTAGGAGAGCTTTGGCTCAACCTAATTGACTAATTGATTCATTATAATTCACACAACACAAAATCTCAAGAAAAGAAAATCAGTTTTCTCTCTTAATTCTCTAGCAAAACTCAAGGCATATCTTAGACCATCTTGGGTGTTTCAATTAGGAGATACCATACTTTTGGTATTGATCTTAGGCCGATTTACTTGGATTAAAAGGTTAATTCTAAATCTTCATTCTATGCTTTGCAATTTCAATTTATGACTATAAATCTTGTAAATTTTTCATTATAATCCTGTGAATTTAATGGTCTATATACGGATATAAACCTACAAGTGGTATCAGAGCCTTAGGGCACATGAAATTTTTATAAGGTTTTCATAAAAATCGTTTTTGTATAAATTTTGACCAATTTTGTATTTTGGCCGTATGTTTGATTCAATTTTGACCAATTTGTATTTTGGCCGTATGTTTGATTCAATTTTGACCAATTTGTATTTTGGCCGTATGTTTGATTCATTGGGTTGATTTTGCAAGACCTTATTTTAATCAATTTTTTTTGTTAATTGGCCGTATGATATGGCTTTTTGGCTGTAAGTTTTGATTCATTGGGTTGATTTTGCAAGATCTTATTTTAATCAATTTTTGTTTAATTGGCCGATTGTTTTCTATTGTAAAGGCCGTGAGTTGTGCTATCATTCTTGGCTTGTTTTGGTCCATTTGATTCATATTTATTAATGTTTTAAGATGTTAAAATTATTTTATATGAATTTGCATTAGTTTTCATTTAATACCGATTGAATTAAAACTTAAAAGGACCAAATTTTATATGTTAATGAACATATTGTTTGGTAATCATTAGATCTATCAGTTGTAAGTTGTTTAATTTAAGAAGTTAAATTGAATCTCTTAAATCAATGTTTAATACGGATTAAAATTGAATTAGGATTGATCTAATCATTAACATAATCGAATTAAAACAGTTTAATTCATTTTTCATGTTTTGGCCGAATTAAAATCATTAAAATTTATTAATTTTTTTTTTTTTTTTTTGTTTTTGTTTATTGATTTGGCCGAGTGGTTTAATAAAATAAAATAAAAAAAATATATATATATTTGATTTCGGTAATTTTAATGTTTTGGCCGAAAATCTTGTTTTTTTTTGGAAATTATTTTGTTATATTATAAAGATAATATTTTGTTGTGTTATTGTGAAACAGTTCATGATAACTAAGATACCTAATATTTTAAAAGGGTTTAAAATATTTTTGAGATCTAATTTATGTTATAATGATAATATAAATTATTTCTTTTGGATTATATTTTGATTAAGATATTATGAACAATTAAGGAATTATTGCATAATAATAATCATTTAAAAGAGGTGGTTTGGATTTAATCAATTTGTATGCATTGATTTTATATTGTTTAGTTGATGCTCTTTTTGTGATTGAATGGTTTAATTTTACGCATTAATTATTGTACAAACGGTTGTAATTTACTAGTGTGGCCTTAGAAAGTTGTGTTTTCGTAATGAAGGAAACACAATTTTGGTTGTATTTTGAGATCTCGAATCTCCCATCTTGTAATATTTTTAATTTTAGCATATTTTGAATTAGAATGTAAATAGGTTTATTTTGTAATTCAAAATTGTAATTTTGAGAAGATTCAAGTTGAAGATTCAAGATGGACTCCCACTTAAAGCCCAAGATGAAGAATGAAGACTTGCTTAGGGTCCATGGATGGATTCCAATTTGTAATTGTCTTTATTTTCATAGGGATAGGCCACACTAGGTGTTTTTCATTTTTGCGTTTTTCTTTACCGTTTTTGCATTCATGTTAGATAGTAGCATCATATTCCGCCTAAACTAAACCAAACCACCTAATATGCATGAAAATGGATCATATAGTTGCATTCTTTTTCATAGACATACGGATGTCATTTGTTTAGAGCTATCACCTCAATTTAATCATTCACGATAATGCTAGATATTAGTTCACTTAAATGAATTAAAATGAGTTGATGGGATCTTCCTCTAAAACTGAAATTGAGAATTAGTCTTTATAAGTCAAAACCACTATGAATCCCTTCTTCGTCGGTAGGCATAATATGACCCCTTCTACGTTGGGTAAGTAGTGGTTGTCGACTTAGTTTAACTCAACACTATAGTTCGAGTAATATCTCGTAGTTATGGTGGACTAATAGATAGGATTTACTGAAATCTATCGACCAAGAATTCTAACAGTAGAATTAGCCAAGAGGTTGGCTTATCAATTTAAAGAAATTGAGTCTTGGAATCGCTTATATAATTCTCGAGGGAGGTCAATTATATGAGTGTATAAGTCGTTGCATTAAAATGTTATTGTTTTGACTTAAATTTTTTAAAACAACGATTTCTTATCTTCTCTCTTCTTCTTCTTTCTTTTCACAGTTTCGAATACGTTATATACAGATATAACTACTATAACAAATGGCTGTTCGTATTGAAGGACCAATGCCGAGTGTCACACTTGAACGTGAATCATGGCTGAGAATTTTTATGGACAGCATGAATCAGTCCACTCGACTGAAGAATGATGGGTCCAATTTTGCTGATTGGGAGGCCGCATTACGGAATGCCGCCATAGCTGACGGCAAGCTCAAGTACTTGACTGAGCCAATGCCGGCCGAACCAGCTCCCGATGCAGGAGGAGATAAAGTCGTAGCTTATAATGATTTCATGATGGAGGCGGGTGCGTTACGGAACGTGCTCATCTATGCAATGGAATCCAATTTGCAAAGACGATTCATTACCCAGGGTGCAAACAAGATTTTCACCACCCTTACTAAGGAATTCTCGAAAGCTCCGAGAATTAAGAGTTACGAGTATACTACTCGTTTCTTTGAAGCTAGACTCCAAGAGGGCCAACCGGTTGGTCCACACCTTCGCGCCATGATCGAGAACGTTGAGAAATTGGAGGAGCTTGGTTGCACGATCGATGAGAAGATTATCATTGATCGAGTGCTCCACTCTTCATGATGGGTATGCCTCTTTAGGGCAAACTATTACATGAATGACATGCGAAAAAGTGCATGCATGAATCGCATTCACTCCTCGCAGCACGGAGTGATGCGAAGTTGAGTGGGAGCACGCAGTAAGATGTTCTCATGATTGGGAACAAGAAGGGTAAGGGTAAGGCTCAGGCTAACCTAGCTGTAGGTAAGCCAAAATTCAAGAGGCCAGTGGTTGCTAAGAGTGGGCCTGGTGAGTCTAGCGGTAGCTCACAAGGCAAGGCAAAAGCTAAGCAGAGCATGGAGTGCCACCATTGCCACAAGCCTGGGCATTGGGCGAATCGTCCGTGTATCTTTGAGGACATAAAAGCAGGCCGCGTCGCTCCTGTCGGTATGTCTTCTTTTATTCATATGATTGAGGTTAACCATGCAAGTTTCGGAACTTGGGTACTTCATACTGGATGTGGTTCTTATCTGTGCAATCATTTGCGAGGGCCTAAGAAACATCGTAACTACGGCAAGAGGTGATGTAGACTGCGAGTGGGGAATGGAGCAAGAGTTCTTTGCCGTTTCGGTAGGGACATATGTAATCCAACTCCCAGTGGATTTGAGTTATTCTGAATAAGCATTACTATGTACCTAGTTTATCTAAAAACATTATTTCTGTATCCGTTCTTGATAAAGAAGGATTTTCATTTTCAATTAAGAATAATAGCTGTATTTTCTCATTGAACGATATGATTTATGGTAAAGTTGTTTCCATGAACGGAATTTATGTTTTAGATCAAACCACGTAAATCATGCATGTGAGTAACAAGAAAGCAAAGGTTGGTGACAAAGATCAAAGCGTATTTATGGCATTGCCGTCTGGGACACATAAATGAGAAAGCGGCGTGAAAAAGCTCATTGATAATGGGACAATAGCCCCATTTGACTATGAAACTTTTGGCACGTGTGAATCATGTCTCATAGGCAAAATGTCTCAATTTCCTTCAAAGGTGTTGGAATGCGCTGGCGACCTATTAGGACTTATACATACCGGGTAATGTGCGGACCTATGTCAATCAACGCTAGAGATGGCTATAGGTATTTCATCACTTTCACGGACGATTTGAGTAGATATGGACATGTCTACTTAATGAAGCATAAAAGTGAGTCCTTTGACAAGTTCAAGGAATTCCAGAATAAGGTTGAGAACCAACTGGATAGAAAGATAAAAGCACTACGTTCGGATCGTGGTGGCGAATATCTTTCAACTGAGTTTGATCGACACCTGAAAGACCGCGGGATAGTACTACAGTTAACTCCACCCGGAACACCACAACTGAATGGTGTGTCCGAACGCAGAAATCGAACATTACTTGATATGGTTCGATCCATGATGAGTCACACGGTAGTACCTGACTCATTGTGGGGCTATGCTCTTTTGTCAGCTGCTCTAATACTTAACCGAAGTCCGTCTAAAGCTGTAGACAAGACTCCATACGAGTTATGGAAGGGAACTATCCCTAACTTGTCCTTTATACGGGTTTGGGGGTGCGAGGCTTATGTCAAGTGGAGACACGAGGATAAGCTCGGCCCGCGATCGGTCAAGACATACTTTATTGGTTATCCAAAAGGAATGTTTGGTCATTACTTCTATTCGCCTACCGAACACCGAGTTTTTGTTGCGGCTAGTGCGACGTTCTTAGAGAAAGAGTTTCTCGAAGACAAGAGAGGTAATAGAACCTTCGATCTGTCGGAGATTCCTGAACCAACAACCGAGCAACCAATGGAGGAAGCTGTTCCTTCTACGTCTGCTGCGGTTAATGTCCCTTTGGAACCTAGAAGGTCGGGTAGACTCTCCATTCCTCCAGATCGATATATCGGTATAGTCGAGGAGAATGGGAGAGACGACGTTTTACTCCTTGAGAGTAACGAACCCGTAACCTATAAAGGTGCCATGACGTGTTCTGACTCAAAGCTTTGGCAAGAAGCCATGCAATCCGAGATGGACTCGATGTACGAGAACCATGTATGGGATCTGGTTGACTTACCTGATAAGGCTAGGCCTCTTCAGTGCAAATGGCTTTACAAGATAAAGCGATCTGTAGAATGACAACCAGATATATACAAGGCACGACTAGTGGCAAAGGGTTTCACTCAAGTGCAAGGGTTGCACTATGATGAGATCTTTGCACCCGTAGTCATGCTTCGTTCCATTCGGATTCTCTTAGCGATTGCCGCATTTCATAACTATGAAATCTGGCAAATGGATGTGAAAACCGCCTTCTTAAACGGTTATTTGGAGGAGGAGTTGTACATGGTACAACCCGAAGGTTACATCGATCCTGAAAATCCTAAGAAAGTTTGCAAGCTTAAGCGTTCCATTTATGGACTTAAGCAAGCTTCACGGAGTTGGAATCATCGCTTCGACCAAGTGATAAAGGAGAATGGATTCACTCGATCGGTCGAGGAACCATGCCTATATATCAAGTCGAGTGGGAGCAAGATTGTCTTCCTAATACTGTACGTCGATGACATACTCTTGATTGGGAATGACATACCTCTCTTAACTTCGGTAAAAGTATGGTTAAAGAACCATTTCCGGATGAAAGATCTGGGTGAGGCACAACGTATTTTGGGGCTCCGTATCTATAGAGATAGATCACGACGGATGTTATCCCTCGGTCAGAGTCTTATATAGATAAGATTCTTGAGAGGTTCAAAGATGACCAACTCCAAGAAGGGGAACCTTCCAATGATCTCGGGGTGCACTTGAGTAAAGATCAAGCACCAAAGACATCGGAAGAAGTCGGCGCATGAGTCGGATTCCATATGCTTGTGAATAGGATCGATCATGTATGCCATGATATGCACACGTCCGGACGTGGCATATGCATTAGTATGACGAGCCGATACGAAGGCAATCCAGGTGAAGCACACTTTGGATGGCGTAAGAACATTCTTAAGTACCTACGGAGGACTAAAGATTGAATCGACTTATGGTGGAGACACCGAGCTATGCGCTGACCGATTCTGCAGACGCTAGTTTCCAAGCGGATCGAGATGACTCGAAATCTCAACTGGATTCGTTTTACTCTTAATGGCGCCGGTCACCGGAAAAGCTCCAAACAAACCGTTATAGCAGATTCAACGATCGAGTCCGAAAGTACTATGTCGCTTGAGGTCGCTGAA